>VUYV01000113.1:479768-983099 GCA_008711295.1 Anarhynchus alexandrinus
GGGGGAGCCCAATTAAAAAAAAAACAACCTTATTGTTTTAAAAAAAGTAGAACTAATTTTTTTCTTATTCCAACTTTTCATAGAAACCTATGCCAAGGCCACCTAGACCCATAACAAAACAATTAGTTGGCTTGAGATTGGAGATTTTGTTGTCAACTCGCAGCTCAATTCAGATCTCCTAAGGAGTTTATGGTACATCTATGAAAAGCCTAACCGTGCTACCAAAATTTCCTGTTCAAGACCCCCAAGAACTATTTTATATTCTTTACCAAACTCATGATGAAATAGTAGGAGTAAGTAGTTATTTGGATGTTCACCAGACATCTAAACTGTCCCTGTCCCACAGCAGAGTGAGTTCAATTCAATTTTGAAGGCTGCATAAGAAATCAGAGCAAGTCATAAGAAGTGGAAATCACATGCAGGTTACCCCCTTGCCACTACCTTTCTGCACAGAGTATCTCCACACCTAAGGACCACAAGAAAACTAATGTCTCATTGGCTCTGCTATTAAGAACTGCAGGAATTCAGCTGTTGTGATTATTCTTTTTTAAAGACACAGGAAAAGAAATCCAAACTAGAAAGCAGTGCAGCACAAAGGTCAAACAGTCTTCCTTCTACTAGAATTTACATGGAATATTAAACAATGAAAAATTTTGGTAATTTATGCTCATGACAAAGGTTCTAACAAGAACAAGAAATGGAAGAAACTATTTTTTCATATGCAAAACAGTAAAATTATTATTTACTGTGATTACTGTCTTAGATTTTACTTTTCTGTTTCCCTTGGGCTCCACAGTAGGAGAAACTGGAAGACCTCACAGAAAGATTAAAAAAAAAATTTACATCAGTGAAAGAAACTAACTCATAAATAGTTATATATTATATCATAAGTTTTCAGCAGACTTGTTAAAACCAAACCAGAAAGCTTTTGTCTAGCTTGTCAGCAGCTTTTAATAATGGTTTAAAAATAATTTGATAATAATAAAAAATCCAATAAATACATAATTAAAAACTTACGTTGTTTTCAGTAAACAAAATTGTGAAAAGAGCTGATGGAAAACAACATGCCAACCAAAACTCGTCTTCCCTCCTATCTGTTTAACTCCATTTTTACTTAGTTTTGTCTGGTCTTTAGCTAAAACATGGAAATAGAAAGTATCACCAACCCACCATTAGCCTAGAAAGTGTAGCTCCTCATGTGAAATCTGTGTGAGAAACACGTTCACTGTATTGAATTTTAGTCCGGGGCAAATTCGGTGGAGCAAAGAATATTTATTACAGCGCTGGGAGTTACACAGGGGATTTCTCCTCCTGTGGCTCGTTTTCTCTTTACAAATGCTTGTTTTTATTTTGTATCCCTTATACCTATTCATGTTTCTTCTTGGAACATAGTTTGCATAATCAATGAGTTTTCAGAACACAACCCACCCCTAAATACATAATCAATGAGTTCTTAGAATGCAACCCACCCCCAAATACATACTCAATGATTTCTTGGAATGCAACCCACCCCAAACATGCCCCCTCCCTTCTAGCGGCGCAGGCGCTGTGCTTCCTCAGGGGTCTTCCTGGTAGTCGTTGGAGGGAGGCTTGAAGTCTTTTATCACCATGTCCTTCTTGTGGCTTCTTTATTCTTTACACTTCTGTGGTTATCTTTGCTAGCTACACTACCCTTTGTTTTGCAAGGGTTTGCTACTTTCAACTGTTGCTTTCGTCCGATATCCTATCTAGCACTATCCCTTTTCCAAAGGCATAGCAAGCACACACCCATCTTAGCTGAAGCCATAGCAAGCACACATTCATTTTAGCTGAAGCAAAATTCTTTTGTTAAATTACTTATTACATCTGGCTCCCTGCCTTCACATAACAGGAACATTGCCCTGCCAATGCCCAGCAATGACAGCACAGAAAGCTTTTGTATTCTACCTTTTGTTTCAAAAATGAGGCTCACAATGATGACAAAGGAGACGGCACAGCTGGGAAGCTGTTTGAACTACTGCTTGCTATTAGGGCAGCATTTTCACGCTCACAAATGCAGAGGTCTCAACTGGTCTGCAGTCAATGCATGTGGATGAAGGGAAGGGGGTGAAAAGAAATCAGTGAGACAACACTTAGACTGAGGCAACAGCTTTAAATTCCTAAAAGTCAAAAAGCCTCAGCTTTGTCATCTTCTTCCCCATACCAAAAAAAAAACAACCCACACCCTCCAAAAAAAACCCTGTTTGAAAAAAGCTGTTAGGGTTGTTCAAGTCCCTTTCCCAAACACAGTCTGCAATTTTCAAGTCAAATGAATCATCACTCACCTCAAGGAGGGCTCCTTTCCTTTGCATGGCTGTCTTTCAAAGAGCATTTGGGCAGTATCCCAAAGAAATTCAAAGTAAACACATCTCACTTTGGGGCACATTTCACAAGTGCTCTGCCATGAAATGATGCTTTGTCTACTTCTTAGGGGGCTTGATTTCATCAGAAAGCAAAAATAAAAAAAGAAAAAAGAAAAAGGAAGCAATAACTGACATATGCAGAAGTTCTGTTTTATTCTTATAAGGAATACGATACATGAGCACTTTTAGCAAGAAATCATTTTATTTTAGTGCAAATTTATTCAGTTTCCTATTCATTAGCAAAACACAAAGATTAGGTACATTTTCAGTCCTGGAGAAAAACACAGAAGCCTGAAAGGTCTAGCATTTCTAGGTAAAGCAATGCAAATGAGATGAGAGATGCTCACCTTTTGAAGGAGGAGCACTCTCAGAAGTCTCCTAACGCTAAGCTGCCTTGGACATTTCTCTTTCCTCCTCAGTTACCGAAAAAGGTGCGTGAAGCAGAGGGAGAGCAGCCTTCACCACAGCCAGTATCAGCCTCTGAGAAGGGCTGATTGCCTTTAGGAAGGAGTGGGGTGTCTTAAACAGATGGACCATTACATATGTCGAGATGAGAAGGAGCAGCGCCCAAGTACTTCTTATTCTGACATAGAATGGGTCAAATCTGCAATTAAGACATATTTCTGTTGTTCAACCCAAATCTCACTAAATATAATATGACCCTTTACCTCCACCCAGTTTTGAACACTCATGAAAAAAAAAGGCAATACTTGGGGATAGCAAGGGTTTCTTTTACAGGATGTTACAGCACAGGTTTAACAGCACCTCTGCCATTTCAGAGCTGCACATACCCAATCCCATTATGAACAGTGGGAGCTATCACTGCTGCAGTAGGAACAGCTGAAAGGAAAAATACATCCTTAAATGCTAGGATTTAGGAAGCCATTCTGTTCTCCTTGTCCTTTTCATCACAGCCCATCTGATGTCTCTGGCTGTGAGACAGACACCTTTTGCACCCTTGGTACTGGCTGATGCAAACAAACCCATTCAGAAGCACTGGAGCCCTTGAGAAAATATATAAAAGTGTTTTATTTCCTATGCAAAGAGGATGAAGATATTTTGTAGGATAGCAGATTTCTGGATAAAAATGTGTTTTTCTCTCTCATGTTTGAGCTAGCTGGGAAAATGGAAAAAGATAATCATTTAGCTCTGTCTTTATTGATTTCTTTTGGTTTTGCCTGAGGTTCTTGGCTGTGCCTTGCTCTATCTCTGTTTTTGCATGTCTTTCTAATAAATCAGCATAGATTACATTGTTTGTACTTTTTGTGTGTGTTGGATAAACCCATCATTTATGACATTCCAAACTACCTCACACAGCTGAACCCATATTTCTGTACTTTTCCTTCATTATATAGCATTTTAGCATTGTGCCTAGCTAACTGTCTTGGCAATACAAAATCAGGTGGTTTTCCCATGCTTTAGCCCAGGCGCACTGGGCTAAGCAGACCAAATGGGGTTTGGCACAGTAGTTCCCTGCAACTTTCTCTGTCTCTTTCCGAGAAAATACAGAGCTCAGTTCTGTCCCCTACCAAAAACTTCAGCAAACCATAATTTGCAAACAGCCCAGCTGAAAAATGTGTGTTCCGCAATACTGTTTCACTTAAAAGATATGAAGAATCAATCATAAGTATAATAGAATTTAAAAAGGGCACCACTATAAAGCTAAGAAAGTAAATCCACACTCTTTTCCAAAATATTGAGGCATGTGTATTTCAGCCAAAACATTGTACTGTTACGGTCAGTTCTTTGCCTGCAAAGTTGTCTCTTCCTCAACTGCAAAGTATACGAGCGTTACCTGAGAAGCTGTAGGCAATGCTTTTTTATTATTTTATTTTTTATTCCAGGAAGGTTGGTTTGTATGCAGCTGTGGACTTCTAGATACTTCGTCCTCAAGGCTAAGCATTAGTACCAAAGAAAAGAATGAAACTGATATACAAGACTATACCCTTTCTTGTAAGAATTGGCCTGATTAGGTTATTATTTACTACTGCATGTAGACAGATTGGAATTATTTTCTGTAATACTTTACTTAAAAAAAGTTCTTTTTCATGTTTCAATTTGCACTGAAATAAGGATACATCTTTTTTTAAAAAAACTTTCAAGTATTTTTCTACTTCAAACAAATCCTTTTATCTAAGGGTGAGACCAGGTTGTTTCTTGCGATTGTTTGCATAAAATCTCATTAGCCTATTGATTCTACTTCTAACACCTTAGGCTGTACTTCATTACCATGCAAATAAAGACAGGAGTTTTTACATGTAGCTTAATGCAGGACTGATTATTCACTTTTACATAGCACAACAACAAAGCACTATTAACGAAAGTCATCAATAATTGTTCAACAGGTGAAAAAGTTTAGAATCAAACAGAGCCTTTCTTATCATCAGGAACCTCCTTGTCCCCTCCAAAACATAAATTTTGTTGATTACTACCCTCGGAAAACTGCACGACACCGAGTTTCATCTTTTTCTCCCACAGATGGACTTTGCACTAGCAGAGTAAAATATTCTGAATTTCACAATGTGAAATCCCGACCCCAATGAAAGCAGTGAGGCTTTCAGTGCTGGCTTGTTACCCCAAATCCCAGCCCTGTGCCTTTCAGGTCATTCTAATGACAGCTCTGAAACATGCACCACCTCCACTCTTAATTTAAACACTTTTAATGTGGAAGGTCACTGCTTCAATGTGGCACATGGTTTATGAGAAAGAATAACATCTCCTGTGAACTTGCACTGTCTTTATGATTTAGACTATAATAATAATAATAACCAACTAGTCTGTTGCTATGCAGATTTTAAGAGTAAGTCCTCATAAAAATTGCCATGCAGTTCAGAGGGGATAGTATATCCAGACAAACGAGAAGAGGCTGAGATATCAGCTGGCCTGCTGGAAATCTTATTTTATATAGGAAGTCCTCAGATACCTTAAATGTAGCTCCTTAAACAATGTTATGTATTTACTTTTTTAATGTATTTACTCTTTTTGCCCTAGCAACTCCATGTGGTAAATGCTGAGGACAAGGCAAAGCCTGGAAAGGATAGTTGTTTCTCTTCTGAGACGAGATGGGCAGGAAGGTAGGTGCAAAATATGGAAGGTTTAGGGGTTTTAACCACTGAAACGTGCATGCATGTGAAGCTAAGTAGTAATCGGTTTAAATAACATAGGCCTTGGCAGAGATCTTGCACTGCCCTCGTCCTGTAAGTGGTATTTGCAATACAGTAGGCTCCAAAGCTACATTAAATATAACCATAACTGCCCTCCAGGATGTAAGCAAAATGTGACCGTGACTTCCCTTGGGACAGAGATTACAAGTGCAGAAGTTCCAGCAGGGAGCAAAACAGCCTCAGTCGGAATAACAAAGGTATCCCTGCAAGCAGACTTGCCCAAAGGAACCGGCTTTTTTCAGAAGGCCCTCAGCACAGATCTGGCAGGTAGCAGGAAAGAAACCAGACACAGAGAGGAAAAAAAAATAAAATAAAAACCCCCAAAGCAGATTTGAAAGGCAGCAAAATGCAACTGGGTTCACTGGAGCAAAAATGTCTTGACAGAAAATCCAGCATGAAGCATGTAACCTGCTAAGCCTGATTGAGCAGTGATTTTATTGCTTTTCCTTCTGTGTGATCACACACATGAGAAGCGTGCTGCTATTTCAGACACCACAGACATGATTAATAAGGTCAGGCACTATTAATGGGGTGAAATTTGCGTAAAGCCTCACTGAAACCAAAAATCTCATCTTCTTCAACTTGCAATCTGCATAAGGAATCAAGGGTAGCCAGCTACAAAAACCTGCTGGGCTGATAATGTTAAACCTCCATCTGAATAAGGTCAACCAGAAGCAGAGGTGTGCAGAGAAGAAAAACAGGGGTGCAATAAAAATGCTAGAAGTAGCTTCCAGCACTTTTTCAATAACGTGTATAAATGCAGGCACAAAGAAGCAGACAGAAAGCAGCAGTAGCAGTACTGGAAATGTGGCTGTGAGAGATAGTAAAAGAGACCTCTTTTTAAGCAGAGTGCTCACTGGGGGGGAAAAAAAAGAAAAAAGGAAAAAAAACCCCTAGGATTTTAAGTGAAGAAAACACTCCCTATCTGTTTTTCCTAAAGTTAAGGGCAATGGGGCTTCCCGTGTAAGCAGACAGGATCTGGCTATTAATTGCTCCTGCAAAAGAAAGCCTGCAAGAAAGAAAGCATCAAGCAACTGGCCAAATCAAAAAGAGAAAATAATTTTGGCCTCATAGTAAAAAGTATATCCACTGTATTTTTGGGTATTTTTTTTTGTTTCTAACACTTCTAACAAGTCCACGGTATTGTTCACTATGTCTGCTTCTTGTTAGTAGTGAAAATATATGGAAGAGCAGCAAGATGAATGTGCCTCTTGTATTTATTGGTGTTCTCATCTAATTCTTCTGCAATCTTCTGCAGCCCAGGAGAAATTCTAGTAATTGCTTGAGTTTCAGGTGGAACTTTCCCTTAATTAAGGATAAGAGAGACGCAGTATTTTGGGAACATGTTTATGAAAAAAATGAAGGAAATTTCAATTACGTGTGCATACAGTATATAATGAATTGAGCCGAATTTCTGTAGTGATTGCTAGCTGAAAGCCAGCGCTTTGCTATAATTCAGTTTGATTACCGTTGTTGATTTCCTTTTCATTATTTTTTCCAAAAGAGGCAGCTTCTATTTAGAAGCAGTACGAAAAGCTAAGAATCGATTATCAAAAAGTACAGCAAGGGGGAAAGAAGGACTGAATAAATGAAATAACAAAAATGTAGGTGTTTTGAGCAGAATCTCCTGCTCAGAAGAAAAGGATTTTGCTGCACAGGCAAATGTTGCTTAATTGCCAAGAAATAACATGCAAAAGGGTAAAAAATATGTAAGAAATTCTGTTCTGTGTTGTTAAAAGCTAACCAAATCAATCGTGTAAGTGTACATATAATACTAATTATATTATACAACTCAAGCAAAACAGCTAATGAATCCCACTGACTAAAAATGCCTAGTTCAGTTATTAGCATTCCAGTCACAACCACCACAATTTCCACATCTGTTGTCAGAAGACAGACAAGACATAAAAAAAAGCAAACATCATAGAAATGCATGTATAATATTTACTAATCACTACTAATTCAGAAAGATTTAAGAATTCATATGCCTTGCACTGCCAATTATCATCTGAAATATTTTAATATTCTCTAAGACCCTTATTGTCCTTTCACTTGCAAATTTTATAGACAGGATTGCAATTTCTTGGTTGTTTTTTTTGCACAAAATTGTACTCTGCAAGTAATCAACATTATATGATTAACACAGACAAGAAACTAACAATGATGATAGTACTGCAAAAGCAGCACTCAAGTCGTATGTAGGATAGGAAAGAAATGACATATTCCTGGCACTATTAAGTGAACAATTCCAACTCATCGATACACATCATACAAAACACATCAGTCAGAAAACTTGATGTCTTTAATAGAAAAGATACCAATGCTTTTATCATGAACAGGTCCTGGCACAAGATCATCTGGATTTTCTCCGCTGCTAATTCAGACAGATGCTGCTACGGATTGCAGACAACTTTCTCCATGCTCTCTTCTTTGATACACTTTAGAAAACAAGAAAAATTAAGCTGATGAAAAATGCAGTCCCAGACCTTACCCAAAAGGTGTGGGGCTTTTGTTGGCTTTTTTTTTGTTTTGTGTTTTTTAAGCACTAGAACCCACATACCAAAATTTGTATTTCATTAGCGAAACCCAAACCCTGTATTTTGTGAATACAGTTAGCAAAGGACTTTTCTGATGGGAAGAAAGGAAGAA
Organism: Anarhynchus alexandrinus; assembly: GCA_008711295.1. NCBI lineage: Eukaryota > Metazoa > Chordata > Aves > Charadriiformes > Charadriidae > Anarhynchus > Anarhynchus alexandrinus. Next base: position 487,963 of record VUYV01000113.1, read on the forward strand.
TCAGCCCACTGGTTCTGAAAGGGTCATTATTAGACAGGGTCAGTGTTAATAAACAGAAATGCTACCTGGTTCACCCTTGATACTGAGGCAACATACATTAATATGCAACTAGGTATATGGCTAGGTAAGTTGTTTCTATTACAATTCACTTCAAAAGCTATTAGGTTAAATTGGACTGTTGCAAATTGCAAGACAATTTGCATTCCTGTTTAAAAATCTTTAGTCTGAGTAAATTGCCCTCAAAGCTTCATCTCAGTTAAACTAAAACATAAGACTCTATATTAAAGAGCAAAACTTAACTGTTGACAGTAGTGATAAACTATCTTTGTTTAAAAGACATTGCTTAATTAAAAACAAATGGAGTTAATATGAATTAAAGCTACTAGCTCAAGTGCAATCAACAGTCAAGTCAATCTAAGAGTGCTGTGACCTTTAAAGGAGAATGTTTTCACTTGTTAAACACATTACTGATTTTTTGGAGAGAAATACAAAGTTAAAAAAAAAGATAAGGGGGTGTTAATAGGCTGTGAGAAAAGAATCTAAAGAAGAGAAATCTTACATCTTGCTCTTCTGTGGTAAGTAAGGCAAAGACCTATATTTTTAATGAATATTTTCTGTAAGTTTTCCTTTCTCTACTTTCTTTTGTTCTACCTAACTGCCTACAGTTAAATCAAAAGAGATACTCACTAGGGAAAAGTAACCCAAATAAGCCTAACAACAACAAAAAGTACTACTATCAGCAGGAATAACACAACTTCTAAGAAAAAAAGAAAATCAGGGAGCCATTAATTAGAAAATTAGTTCCAACCAAGCCAGTCAGGTTTATTTTTATGTGTAAAATGAGAACGCTGCTCCTTAGATCTCTCAGAGGCCTTTTGTGATACCAACTGTGAAGAAAGTTAGAAAGGCTCAAAGATAAAGGATTTTTCCACACTTCAAAGCTCGATGGCAGAAGAATCAACAAATGACCTCCGGTCTTCTCCACCCACACATGAACAATGCCGCAGAGCCAAACTGCAGGATTGTGGAATAGGGCAGGAGACCATTCCTGAAACCAGGTGGTGTAAGAGCATCCTGCAGACCAACATTGGCACCTCACCACCATCAGAGAGGTCGGGGATTGACCAACAGTCTGACACCCTGCCGGTGACAGCCTCCTTGGCTTGGCAGGCTCTGTGCAAGATGTAGCTGATTTGAAATGTAGCAGCAAGCATTAATCCAGTTTAGAGGTATGGGGCTCCTCCTTTTTTATTTTATTTTATTTGTAAGTCATTGCAAGTGGGTAGAAGTGGTAAAGTATCATGAGTTTTCACATCATTTCATCTAATCTCTATGTTTAATTGGCAACATATCAAATTAATTTTCCCCAAGTCAAGTCTGTTCTGCCTGTGACAGTAACTGGTAAGTGTATATTTTTTTAAATCTAATTTTCTCCCCATGATCTGTTGAGAAGTGGGGAGTGAGAGAGCAGCTGGGTGGGCATCTGGCAGCCAGCCATGGTCACCTCAACCCACTGTTTACCCACAAAGATGCATAAATGCTTGGGAGAAGGTTATTTCCCTCCCTTCTGAAAATTACTAATAAAAGAGTCAGTGGAGGGTGTCATACTGCCAACAGAGCCCCATTCCTGTCCATTTGGGAATTTCCACTGGGACAGAAACACAGGCCTGTGAGGAACTTCCCAAGCAATGAATAAGATTATAAGTTATATAGCATAGTTACCTGCAGAAAAGTTATTTTACTTTTTACCACTTGCTTGATTGCTTTTTCCGTTATTATTGGAAAGTCATTCCAGAATCTTATTTCCTCTATCTGTGAGCAAACGTCTGAAGTCCAGCCTGAATTTATGAGCAGACTATTTGAAACCACTCGTTCTTGTGCTAACATTTTCCTGTAACTTTCTCCATTGATTACTTTTCTCTCTCAAGTGCTTCTAAAGAGAAAGTCTATCACCTATCAACCTTAATTTCACAAGGTATCATCATATAAAATAGATCCCTATTTCTTTGGTCAACCAAATCATTTTAGAAAAATATGAGACATTTTGCAAGATAAATGTCAGTGAGTTAGTATTTAATATGATTAATAGGACTTTGAGTCAGAGAGAGCCTTGAGGCAGGAGGCCTTTCTGTTCTCCAACCCTCCCGCTCCTTCTTTAAAGTGACACCTCCAAAAGATGCTTTAATGAGACTGAACTATGCAATAAAACTTTACAAATAGATTTCATCTACAAAAAAAAATAAACTAGGAGTTATCCTCAGTATTACAGCAATTTTCAGGGATTGAAGCATACAATTCTTTGCTTTCTTTCAAAAAAAAAAAAAAGGTATAAAAGGTATATGCACATTTTTCTTTTCTCACTTAAAACCTAATTTAAGGCTCTCTTCCAAGGAATATAAAAGGCTACAAGAGACTAACAGTCTCACGATTCATTTTCTGAGGAAAGTTCCCAAAATCCCAGACTAAAGATTAAATGAGCTATATCAGGTTGATCATGTACAGTTCCCAAAGCCAGGAGAAGAACAAGCGGAAGGAGTGCTCTGTCTGCACACTGTAGAAAGAAAATATGGAGTCTTTCATTTACTTCAGTAAAGAAATATGTAAAAAGAAGATTTTTCCATTACACAAAGGATTCTGGGAACAATTGCAGACTCCAAAATACCGGGCAGTTTTAGACAAGTCACAGATTTTTTATGTCTTCTTTCTGTGTCTTTTCTATGTGTGGTTTCCATGGACCAGGCTTAAAAGAAAAGGTCATAATTTTTCAGGTGTTTGCAGGTTCCCACCTTTGGACCCCAGGACATGCTCAGATGACTGCACCCACACCACACTACTGAGGGGAACACACTGGCCCTATGGAGTGCACCGAGGCTTAGAGATATGACAACATTCTGGGCTGAGTGGGAACAGTAACAAGAGAAATGCCGCACGATCTGACTTGCTTTGTAAAGCCACAAACACTTCAACTAAAGCTAAACTAGCAAAAAATACATTTCATGAGTGTTTTAGAGCTACTGTAAAACAGGGGAAGAGAAAAGACAGGATAATTTAGTGTTTCATAAAAGGTCTCGTGAGGTTTGTGACAGACAAGAACACAATCCATTTCTTCCACATCACAAACACGAGGCCATTCTTTCCTTCTCCAGATCAAGGTTATTTGCCCGTCCATGTCCTAATTTGTAGATAGAGATTGTGCACTTTCATTTCTTTTTTTCAAAATTAGATAAAAGTTAGAAAATGAGGCTGCACAACATGTCCCCTCAGATGTACTCTATGATATGCAATGTCATCTAAAGTCTCCCTTATGTGAGGACCTCAAATTCGTTTACTGTCTTGCCTGGTGTATACGAAGTATAAACAATAGCATTTGCTACTCGAGATGTGCTACTTTCTCTTCTATCTTTCTTTTTTTCAGTCATATTTTAATAAGTTTCAGAGAAATACAAATGCAGAAGACATACACTAAGTGACAAGAATAATTTCCTGAAACTGAGAGATTCACATCCCTCTTGTTTTTAACACAATGGCAGCTTTCACTCCCTTTAAAAGAAAACTGAGAAGCTCAGCACTCTGCAATAGCCAGGTTTAAAACTCTCTCCAGGTGCTTTCCGTTTCTCTGAAGTAGGTACGTGAGAAGAAAACAAGAGGTTGCACTGAATCAGGAGCACCACTGTCAGAACCAGGACCAGGAGCCGGGGATTTAACACAAACTACAAAAAGAGATAAATAAATGAGCCCCAAATGCCCCTGACTGAAGCCAGAGGTGAAATAAGGGATTTAAAAGAAGCACTTGCTGCCAACAGGATCCACAAACCTGGCAGACCAACTCTTCTGCACCTGAGGCTTGGGTAGACTTTAGGGAGCCAAGAAGAAAGTCCAAGCTTTTAAAGCCAACGTGTCCATCTCTATCCCAAACCCTTCCTCCCTCAAGTGTTTTGAGAGCATTTACTTTTCTGAGGATGTCTGGGTCTGAACTGCCACCCCACCAACACTTTGCCACAGCTTTGGAAGCACTTTGGTAGTTTTTGAGAGTATTTCTGGTGTTAGCACAGGAACTCATTAACCTTCTCCCTGTTGGGAGTGAAGGAGGAGAGCAAGCTACCCTTGAGGGTAATCTTTACCAGTCATCTTGTTAAACTGATGTTTGGCAAGATGGGAGAGGAGATCCCACCTTCACACAGATAGAGTTGATGAAGATAATCCTTTGAATCCACTGCAGGGATATTTTTCAGGTCAGACGTATGCTGTGAGCCCCACTAAGGACTGACAGTGTCAGCGATAGCAGCCCCTACTGTAACACTCTCATAAGAAAGAAAATGTTATATGATTTACTGGCATTATTGCTTTTGCCCTGAGCACTGATTAAAAAGTTGGTTTGGCAATGTAGCAGTAAATGAAACCTAAGAGAAATATTTTTTTTTTTAATTTTTATTATCATCATTGTTCTTATTTCAGAAGGAAGTCAAGAGAGGGATTTCCCAGGGTTTTCTTAAAGGCCTGCTAATGTCAGATTGGAGCTACATTCAGTCATCAGCACTATGGGAGTAAAAAGAAATCAAAGGGTATAAGGAAATTGCAGCACTCAAGGACACTTTGATTTTATCACCAGACAGGACAGAAATGCCTGGTTTTCTGGTAGATGCTCTCTCAGCACGGTCACAGTGCAGGAGAGACTCACCCACTGACCACCCTGCTCAGCATCCCTTTTCACTCACCCTTTCTAGCTGTTAGCAAATCTTTAGGGAGTGTTGACTTCTAGTAGCAATAGTGCACCAAGATGATGACTTGCTGCTGCTGGCTAATGCCAGACTAGCTGCTGTGGAAAACACTGAGACACCAAAAAATTTTGGGAGCATTAGATGCCTAGGATATTAGTGAAACAAAAAAAAATGCTTTAGACCTCACGCCTTGTCTATTGTATGGCATTACTTTCTTTAGCAACTTTAAAGTCCAGTAGCTTGTTCTGATCTTGGAAGAATACGTACCTAGCACCTCAGCTCAGCCAATCTGCACTTTAGTATGCTAGCTTAATTTATCAATAATATCAACGTGGGAATTAAAACAGCCAGGGCACAAATGCCTACTCCCTCCTTCCACTCAGTAACAGAGTTAATAAAATCCATTAAAGGGGTAAAGTGGACAGCTAAACACTAAACTCTTAATTTGTTACACCAAGAGGTCTTGAAGCCCTCCCTAATGCAAATCTCTTCCAAAAATATTCTGTACCAGAGAAAAATACAATAGAATTTCAAATAAGAGGGGAAAACACTAAGTTTAAAGCACAGTGATGCATTGGTAACAGGGTTTTGTGACGGAGTAGCCATAGCAACATAATGTACTAGTGGCTTTAAAAGAAAAACAACAACATGAAATCCCACACAGGTCCAGATAATGTCTGGCACTCTTTTACAAGACTGGGCTCTGAAGGGTTTCTGGATTCACTCACTGAGTGTATCCCATTTGAAAAACCCAAACATACACATATGTATGTCGCTCAAATGCATATTTTACTTCCCAGTTTAAATACTCAAATAATAGTTTGATCTGATGGTTGCAAACATGCAAATACCAATTTACTGCATGTAAAGCAAACATGCAAATACCAATTTACTGCATGTAAAGCAATTAAAATTCAACTCACCAGCCTGTACATAGAGTAAGCATTATCTGGCTCACATATGAGGCAAATAGTTGACAACCTGCTTACTTTCTGTAAGAAATAATGTTTATCACAGTGTTTCCCAAATCAATACTAGGAAACTGTAGCTGATTACATTATACCTTTACCACTCAGGATGTAATTACTATTAGTCCAGATATAATTAATATTAGCTTGCCTTGAATCCAGAAACAAGCATACTAAATGTTGTGGTTTGGCCTGGACTTACCACTGAAATGAATGACAGATGTTCTCCCCCACTTCTCTTTCTGTGGTATACATGTATTTTTGTGACACTGTGATGATATAGCCAGGTACAATGAATACGTTTGCAAGCAATGGGGGTAAAAGGGTAAAGACAGGTGTGTATAGCTGCACATAGGAGGCACCCAATAAAACTTGTCACAAAAAGGACAAGGAAAGTACAGGGGACTACTTATAGACTATCAAATACACAGGAAAGATGGCTGGCAAGACAAGAGAAAACAAGATAAGCAGCATCAGCAACTCCTTCTCCTTTTTGGGAGGAGGACAATAGTATAAAAACATCAGGCATCAGCAAGGAAAATGGGAGAAGAAAGGCAACAACCCACTTCAGCTTGGCCTTTTCTCATTGATGAGCTCTCGAGCTTGTTCACCTGGATCTCAGCCTCTAAGCCTACTAGGGGCACGGCCACCAGCACAAGATGGCATCGCCTCCCTGGTCCTGTGTACTCACAGCTAATTTAGAACATTAGTGGTACAGAATAATGACTTTGTATACATAGCACTGATGATTAATATTGTATAAGAACTGACCGCTAGCCAGGTGAGTGTTGTTAATGGATGAATTTAATACTGTCCTGCTTTTTCAGTCTTCAAAGCAGCCCATCACAGCAATCTCCAAATCCCTAATTGATATGTATATACACATATACTCAATTCCAACAAAAACTGTTGATCTTTTTATCAGAATATGGTACTCAGGAAACTTGACTTCAGTTTTGAAGCTATCTTTCCAGAGATTTGTCACGTAACTCGGTCCCTGCCTAGCTGCTTCTTCCTCTGCAACACAGGGAATAGAGAAGCTCCATTTTCCTACTCCTTGTACATCTCATGCAACATGATTTAAACAGTACCTTGCAAGCTGTATAGTGCATTCTTTGTATACCAAAACTTGCAAATGAACTAAGAGATGAACACAAATACAGATAGGTTTCCCCCTCTCTCTCAACATGATTCAGGGTAGCAGATATTTTTCCGAAGATGTTACGTGATGGAGCCGCATAGCTCCGGCTCCCATCTCCAAACACATTGCTCCTGTGCATTCACAGTACTCTCAAGCTGGACATTCAAAAGCCCCAAACAGAACTAGCAACCCAGTATAATTTCAGTATACCACTGAAATTAGAGCTAACAGACAGCAGGATCCTCAGGAGTCTTTGAAACTCCTTCTAAGGAAAGACAATGGGATATTGTGAATATATTATCTCTTAGTAAAGATAAAAGTTGGAGTCGTGCTGTGGTCATCATAAAAACCTTTTCTCTTTTGGTTTCTGATGTTATTCCACATTTTTCAAAGAGGAAGTTTCTAACAGTTTGTCATTTCTCTATGAAAGTCATCTTCAGTTTCCTCTCCAAGTTTTATTTATCTAAATTTTATCAGAGAGGCATGAATGACATTTCTACCTAACTAGCAATCTTTCTGGATATGTACTGCCTCATAAATGAACACATAAATGTGCTTTCTGTAGCTGCTGAAAATCAGAGTGAATTCCTCAGGGATAATTTGCACATGTATCATACAGTGACACACTGAAGGTACAGCTACAGTGGTATTTAGGAATAAAAAAGGAGCTGGTAGCCCATCTGCAGAAACAAACAGTGGCATCGTCTCCAAAGACAAGCAAAGCTTGTTTCTAAATACCCACATCGACAGCTTGTTGGGGAAATGTTTGATTAAAACAAACACAGTAAAATGGACATTCTTTGTTTCAAGACTGAATAAAATATATTACCTAGATTTCCAAAATCAGCTGAGGGATGTCTTCTGTTTCTTTCAATGGAAAAGATGTGTCTATATTTGCCAGCAGAGTCTGAAAATCATAGAATCATAGAATGGTTTAGGTTGGAAGGGACCTTGAAGATCATTGAGTTCCAACCCCCCTGACATAGGCAGGGAACCCCCTGCCTATAGTGGTGTGACACTGTAGGAATATAGATCTAGAAACGCTTATAGCCAAGAAGTCGATCCATGAAATGGATGGCAATTTGCATAAAACAACATATAAATTTAAACACCCTCCTACAGAAAATAGTTGAGACATCATGTTTGAAGGCCACCACATGTCTTGCACCAAAACTCTGAAATCCTACCTGCCTTGAGAGTATATTTATTTTGGCTGCAGTGCTCCACTCTACAATTACCTCTGCATGGCCTTAAGGGAAACGTCCTTCCTGTGCAAGCCAGAGGAAGCTCAAATCAACTCCTGTATATAAAGTTATGCTTATAATCACAGTTTTTTTAAGGAGATGGAAGTTTGGGGAGCAGATTCTGGTCAAAGACAAACCTGTTTGACAAGATCAGGTGATTTGTGAAGAGAAAATTGTTGCCTGTGTAAATGTAATTAAGTTACACTAAAGAGAAGCTGCCAAAGTCACAACACCTTCCATTGGGTTAAATCAGAGTAATGAAAGCACTTTTAATGCCTGTTTACACCAGAAAAGAATCTGGCTCTAACACTGGCTGTCAAAAAAAGAAAGGCGGAGGTGGTGAAATGACGTAATTTCATAAAAAGCTATTGCTAACTAGTGAAGTGCTGGTGCTGAAATATCTAATTATCCATCAGTATATTAACCTCTTTGCTCACAGATGTCAATGTGTGAAATAGAAACAGTGCAGTCAGGGCAGTCATACGTTCCCCAAACCCCTACCAACGTGTAAAATTGAGCCATTGCCAGCAGATGAGTTCACATTTTAATTTGCTGTGAAGGTTCAGATCATGTGTTTCGCTCTGCAAAACTCCCCAAAGGGTTAGCCAAAGCTTTCTGCACCAAAAATGTATTGACAGAAAGCCTTCAGAGCAAGGGAAAAGCAGAAAGAGCTTTAACAGCTTGAGCACAAGTTGGATAACCTGAAACACAAGTTACCCAGGCTGCTGAGTTGAGGAAGCCCTGCATCAGCTCAGCTCTCCCATGTCCAGACTATAATATTCTTGATCTTAAGCAACGTTTCTCTTCCTATATTTCCTGGGAAAGAAATTGCAGTTGAGATTTAAATACTATCCACAGGAATCTAAGATAACCTTAACTGGTAAAGAGACAAGACTTAATAATTTCTTAACTATTACCAATGTTTCTATAATGCTCATATGTTATTGAGATTTGAGGGGCAGGGGTTATTTTGTTGTTTGTTTTTTGTTGTTTTTTTTTTTATTATACCAAACAGACAATTTGTACTTACTCTGTAATTTTCCCCTTGCCAACAGAAGACCTTTGAACAACAATCGCTTCTTCCAGTTCTCTCCATTTTACCTACGAACACAAAGCTAACTTTCCTCTACTGCTGACAAAGTGAACTTGAGCTGTGGGAAGCCGGTAAATCCCAAACAGCAGTGATGCTTTATGTAGCTTAAGTACTGTAAGATTAAAAATGTGGTTTTATCACAGTGTGATACCAACGTTAATAACTAGTCTGGAACAAGAATTCAAAGCTTTCAGTATTCTATAATTGAAAATAGCCCAATCGCACATGGATTCATCTAGGAACAGAGGAGCTCAGTTCATCTTAGTCAGTATTTCACTCAAATAGGATAGCCTGAGAAGCACAGTGAAGCATCAGTCAGTCATGTACTGTCAACAGTGGCACACCAAACATGGGGTTTGCATTAGCAAATGAAGCTACATGGAAGTAACTATCTGACACCATCTGATTACCAAAGAAGGCCAGGCATGCAGAAAAATTCATTCATGGCATTTGGCAAAAGCAGAGTCAACATTAAAATTTTGGCTTTTCAGCCCACCAACAATAATTTTACCTGCAGCTACATCTTCAGTTGTCACAGCACCCAGCAGTTCTTTTTGTTTCAGTTTTTTTATTTTTGCTTCTCCTTTTCAATAGTCTTTTGTAAGACAATTATTTCATAAATCTTAATTGTTGTTTCATTTTATATTTTGACTGAACTCAATAGCTAATAACTGCATCATGTTACAAACTAGCTGTCCCTCACAAGCATGGATACAGATACTGCATATCACACCGTAGAACTGCTGAGGTCTTCACATAGCAAAAGGATGCAGAGCAACAGGAGCAAGAGACACAAGGAACTACAGAGCAGGGCAAAGGGCCACCTGCCTCAAGTATGTGGACACAGATGCACACAGCCTGGGAAGCCAGCAGGAGGAACTGCAGCTCAGTGCGTGGTCACCAAGCTATAGCATCGTTGGAGTAATGGAGATAGAGTGGGACACTGCACAACTGGAGTGAGGGATGAACACAGGCTCATCAGGAAAGAGAGGCAGGGATGATTAGGAGGGCAGTTGGCCTTAACGTGAGGGTGCAGACGGGATGTCACAGCTCTCCTAAGGGATGGAGGATGGCTGGGCGAGAGATGTGGGTCAGAGGCATAGGAGAGGCCAGTGAGAGTGACACTGCAGTGGAACCACCCAATCAGGGTGAGGAAATTAAAGAAACCTTCTTTAAATAACTTGAAGAAGTTTTGACCCTGGTTCTTGTAGGGGACTTTAACTTTGCTGACATCTGCTGGAAAGACAACAAGGTGGGACACAAGTGGTCAAGAAGATTTGTAGAGGGTGTCAGGTATTACTTCTTGATACTAGTCCTGGACCAGCCAGCGCAGCTGATGCACAACTGGGTTTGTTATTCACCAACAAGGAAGCTCTGTTTGGTAATGTGATAATCCAAGGCAACCTTGGCTGTAGTGACCGTGAAACAGTGGGGATCACAATCCAGAGGGGAGAGCAAAGGAGAGTAGCAGAGCACAGACCCAGGCTTCAGGAGAGCAGCCTTTGGGTTATTCAAGGAACTGGAATTTGGGATCCCACCAGAGTTAGCTCTGAAGACAGAGAGAGAGACCAGGAAATATGGCAGAGCTTTAAGGTCAGCTTCCTTCAAGTGCGAGAATGGTCCATCCCAAAACTCAGGAAAACATGTGGATCTATCAGGAGACTGGTTTGGCTACACTGGGAATTCATGATGGGGTTCCTATACTAAAAGACAGCCTGCAGGGGCTGAGAGCAGGGACAGGCTATAAAGGAGGGCACCTTGAACATTGCCCAGGCATGCAGGAACAGTGTCAGCAACATAAAAACTCACATTGAGCTGGTGCTGCCTGGCTTCCCAGCCCTGGTCCCTGGCTGGGATGATAGACAGGCCCTGGCGAGGCAACCGTTTTGTCCCTCTTGGCTCCCTGGGGAGGTGCTGCACTCTGAGAGGCACTTGGGAGGAAGACAAGAGGCAACGGTCCTCACCTGAAACAAGAGCAGTTTAGTTTGGAGCTAAGGAACAGCTTTTCCTCCATGAGGACAGCCCAGACATGGCACAGCCTGCCCGGAGAGGTTGCACCATCACCTTTCTTGAAGGTTTTCAAGTCCTATCTGGAGTGAGACCTGAGCATACAACTTTGCTGGCCTGCCTTGACTGTACATTTGTTTTCATGAACCTCTGGGCTTTGCCACTGTGTTCTCATGCCAGATCTGATACAGCACTTTGAATTCAGCAGCTTCACTCAAAGGTAGGTCACAATGGTCCGCAGCACCCCTTCTGCAAATAAGGGCACAACAGTTTGAGATATACATGCTTAATTTTAAATTTTAAGTACAGATATTACTTCAGCCTTGTAAATAAATATATCATCAATGAACACCTTCCCTCACATTTCTTTCCAGTGAGCTCTTACTAGTAGGGTGGAGAGGACAAACCTACCCAGTTTGCTAAGCAGAACAAACATTTAAATTCCAATAATTCCTTTAAAATCTCTTCGCTGCATATAATTGACTTAAGAATATGGCGATGCATGACAGGGAAAGAGCAGAAGAAGCCAAACAACCACCAGCAAAAACAATTTGAAAACTATGGCAACGCTATTTTCGCATCTCCTTTCTAGCTGTTGCTACTATTAAACTTAACACGGAAGACAGAATCTGAAACGATTTCCAATAAAAGTGACACTTTCCTATCTGCTCTAGAGTTTCATTAAATGGGGGCCACTTTCAGTGATGTTACTGAAAGTTAATTTTTTAAAATTTTTCTTAATTCCTTAATTGGTTGCAGGTAGAAGACAAGCTCTTTTCATTTTGCCTTGTGCATTGTGAGGCAGCAGCCGACGATGCACCCTGCTGTTCACACCACTGCTCCAAAAATACTATCTCCCTATGATTCTTTCCCAGACTTTTCTGGGACTCACATTGCTGTTGCATATTTTGCTGCTCCTTTATTCTCTAGTTCTTGTACTGTATCAGGAAAAGTGCATTTCCTTTTACTTTTAAAGATTAACTAAAACATAAAACAATCAGAAATGTAAATGCTGCTCTTTTGCAGCTGCAACCAGCTGGAAGTTGTTGATTCTCTTCGTAAATACCCCATGTCCATGGTTGTCTGGTAGATAGCAGCTGATTTTCTTTATTAGAAGACATCAGAAAACAGAACAGCAATGAACTGTGAATAATATGGTACCATATACAATGCACTAATTGCCAGGAGAAATAGACATATTTGGATCTAATAAAAATGTCAGAATGTCATTTTAACAGCTTTTGGTTACTATTTCATCCCCCTTTCTCACAGTACACACATCTGCAGCTGACCTTAAAAGATCATAAAAATGTCAAGGACACAAAAATGTTCTCTCTGTGTGTTCACAGGTATGGGTCTAAATCAGCTCTAAAGTTACAATTTCTTCTGAACGACAAAAGTCTCTTGACATGAACTGTCACCATTTTTATTTTCTAAATCAGCTTACATACAATCTAATATATAGGACTCAATGATACCCATAAACCTGTGCAAATGGGTCTCTGTGCATATACTTTACTCATTTCCCACATGGATTTTCTGGTACTCCTTTTCATTTGGGTAAAGCAGACCAAGCACGTGTTTCTGTTCCAGATCAGTCTGCAGAGGAGCAGGATGCAGTGAGAAGCGCTTCAGCATATAGGAAAAAAGGGCAATTCACTCCTCCCTCATAAATCAAAGTGAAACTAGGTAGGTGTAGCACAACATAATCTCGAGTAAATTCCCACAGTAGTGACCCACAGTAATTAAAAAATTAAAAAATCAACTTATCCAGCCAACTATACTTTTTTAAAAAGTAGGAATATTTAAATGAAGTGGGTAAATGTCCTAAGGTGGAATTGCAGGAGTATTATTCAGCCATAATTTCATTCAAAAAGTCTAATAACACCTCTTGATTTAAATTCTATACATCATTCTGCTTTCGTTTTGGAGTTGCTGGAAATTCCATCATAAGAAAATACTACACGCTATTTCTATTAGTGCATGTTTATGGTTTATGGTTTCTTTATCCCACCCAATTGCCATATATGTAAAGAGGATAAATCTTTTCCATTTCCAAACTATTTATGGATTTATGTGCATTTTCTATTACAAGCATTTGACTTGGTCTATGAAAAGTCAGATGGAAAAGTTTCTGCCCTTTACAGTCAGGAAAAATATGCTCTTGAGTATTTCCAGACTCTGCAATATACAAGGCTTAAAGCTTGAGATATCACTTTCTTTTGTGATGCTTAATATCTTTTTTGTTGCCTATTTGTGATAACAATTCCTGGTGGGGATAATGAGGAAAAGCAAACGTTTGTTCCACACAAATTCTTTCTTCCATCAATAACACTGACAGGGATATAAATGTTGAAGCAGTTTCTGTGCATTCGACAAAAACCTGATATGAAACTGTAGAAATATTTTTTATATTTATCATCAGATGTTATATTTAAAGATTGGCATGTTTGCAAAATAAACAAAACAGAAATAACAATCATGGCCATACCTGCAGAAAGAAAGTAAAAAGCAAGGTGTTAAATTATCACCTCCTGAACCTTGTCAGCTTGGCTTAACACACAGTTTTGCAGGAAAATATAGTCTCATGGTATATATATGAATTAAGGTCAAATTTAGCAATTAACTGTTTTGCTAAATACATAGAACTTCCACTCTTAGTGTAAGCCAGGAATGTGGAAAAGCTGTGAGCCACTACAACAAAACAGCTCAGTTTATACCATTTGATCACTTTGCATTCTTAAAAGTTAAAAAAATCCAAGACTGTTTGTCTGCCCTTTCATCTTCCCTTTCAAAAATGCAACAATTAATTATAACCTTGAGTTGAAGTAATAACCGAGCAAAAAACAGAGTCATGCCACCAAAATTTTCAAAAACAGGTTGCAATTTTTTATTCCATTTAGTTTTTCACCAACTCTGGGGGTTATGTACCTGCTGAGAGTAAGGGAGCAAGATATCCCGAAACTGTTATGTTTTCCCTCTTTTGAAATAAAAGAAGTACAGCAACCATGTCCGAAAAGCACCATTTAATAGCCAAAGCGATGTTATGAAAAAACACATGAAAAATTCAGCTGGATTTTTTCATTTGCCTGTTAGAATAACTAGGCACACTATCAAAATTAAAGATCAAACTCACAAACAAAAGGTGCTTAAAACTCCACCACAACTGCAAGGCACGCTCATGTCACAACTCAGTGTTGCAGAAAAAGCCTGAAATAACATGACCCTAACTCAGTACATTCTTAAACATGCAGCATCCGCCAGCCCCTACTGCGCTGCCTTGGCTGGTGAGGTTACCACCTTTTGCTCTTCCCCACTCAGCCCCTCACAGGGGGTGAACAAACAGTATTTCACCCACAGACTTCCCACTACAGAGGACTGGAATGGACATGATCCCACCTAGAGAACAAGGTTGGAAAGTCACCTCCTAAGGTTTAAACCATTAACTAGAAAATCAACAGTAAAATCAAACGATGCATGGCACAATTTCTGAATAGTCTGCTGGTATGGAGGGTACTGCCCACACAGTCAGGAAGGAGGACTGCCTCCAAAATGCAAGTTGATAACAGAATATGGAAGAATTGTTTTTGCATAAAAGATTTCCTTGTTTTTCTATCAGTACTGAGATTCTACACCAGTTCCTGGTCATCATAAATAAGAACTGGGCAGAGAAATAAGGAACTTCAGTGCAGTGCATGAGAGGGGAGAAGTATTTCCCCAAGATTATGTTTTAAACTGCTTTAAATTTAATGCATTCTGGTGAAATTAAAAAGTAAAATGCACACTTGGAGAAGCATTTTATGAGCCTGAAGAATCTGCTGTTTGATAGGAATAACTTAGCTATGTAGGGAGGGGAGATGAAGAAGTGTCAGAGCGAATAAGTTATACCAACACTTTCTTCTCTAGTTTCTGACAGTAGAATTCTTAGAGAACATAGGAAAAACTAAAATCCATAGTAATTTTGAAAGTCTGCAATTCTCTGCCAACAAGCGACAGTCATATTCTCTAATATTATCGGGAAACTTTTGTCTTTTGGATATCTGTAACTTAGCAGGATTTCAAAAACTGTCTTGCATCTGAATTCACGGATGAAGTGAGATACTCATGGGTTATAGCATTCTCACTGAAAATCCTCCTTTGCTGGAAAATAATATGATTTGTAGTACTTCCTCAACCTTCCCTCCAGCACAGTACTCAACACATGCATATCCACCTCACAATTTTTGCACATTCAAAGATTATGGTATAAATATACTGGGGAAGGAGACAAGGAAATAACTCCAACACTGAATTACCTGGTGAGTTTTTGCTTACATGCAGGCTGGAAGAATTCTTGTGGATTTCTTTATTAACAAAACTGGGAAATCTTCATATTTCTATTAGTGGCTTTCTGTCTCTATCATTGCCTAACCATACTTTCAGCACTGTCACCAGCAAAATACATCTCCCAACATATAACCACTGTAATTTTGATGATGATTCTAGAAAATGTGAAGATTTTAGAGGCTAAATCTAACCTAATACAAATTGAAGTAAGCATGCAAATATGGTTAGGCAAAAAGTAGGTTGTGTCATTATCCTACTTATACAGTTTTGGTATTTTCTGTTCTGTTTCAATTATTTATTTTTTTTTAAATGGGGAGAGAGGCCAGTCACAGGTATTTTAGTATAAGAACATAAAGGTTACTATGCAAGTATATTTTCACTTATCCTATTTAACTCTGAAATATACCACTAAGCTGCTAATATCTACTAATCCACTTACAGAAGCTGAATGTTATCTGTAAAAATTTAACTGTTTACATTCACAATGTCATAAAGTAAATATAAATGCTCATTCATTATTTAAAATGTGCGTCTCTTCACAGCACATTTACATCATTGCAACCCACTCAGATATGTTACCACCATCTTTTGGCTAAACTGTATCCTAACATATATTGATAGCTTTTTCATAGAACGATTTTTCTTACAAAATCTCTTACAAATAGAGCTGTTTTAAGGGGGAAAAGGGAAGGGTAGAAGATGCATTCAAATTCATATTTCTGCCATAAACATTCAGTGACAGTTGTGGAAATCTTTGGAACCAAAGGGTCATGCAGTTGATGACCTGCTCTGTCTCTGAATGGAAGATTTCGATTGGGCCAAGAAATTGGGACTGAGGTGGTGGGACAGCCGTCCACGATATCTACAAAAACCACCTCTGGTATTCACCTGGGGAACATCTTCTGACTGTGAAGAAGAGCCAAAATGGGTATTGAAGCTCAGGCTCTGGCTGATAACCCAACTAAGAGAACCCTTTTGGACCCAATTTATATTTACAGTGGTGCTTTTACATTATTGTAGCCCTAAAACTAAACCTTTATAATCAGTTTGTTGCCCCAGAATTGTGTAAAGGTAATTTTGTGTACACATGCAAATCAGGTCCACTAATTATTAATCAGCTATGGATACTTGCTTGCATCATATTGTTTTCATAAAACATAATGTGGGCCTACTCTAGGGATTTGCTACTACTGTGCCATTCACTTGTACTTTATATTACATTGTGTAACAAACTCTAAATTCAGACTACAGGAGATTTGTTAAAAGTATTTTTCCCTCCTTATGTTTTGTATTGCATTTTTAAAAGTGTTTATTGAAGTTAGTTAAAAAAGGGGATGAAACTGCTTCTACTTATTTAGGCAGAAATCTCCACTCACTTCTGTATTAACATTATCCTTTTGTCAACTCATATCACATAATGAAAAAAAAAATGTACATACGTTACATCTGCTAATGGACCCTCAACAGGATCATGTAAGAGCAAGGATGGCTACTTACGCAGTGACCAGGATGGAGGGAATATATGCCAAGTAAGGCTTAAATCAAGGACTTCAGGAGATTGTATAAACTGGACCGCTGGAATTTGCTGGAATTTTGAGAATATATCAAAAGAGAGAAAAGAAATAACTACCTTTAAAAGAATTTTTTTTTTGCTTTTCTGGATCTGGAGTGATTCTGGCTAAGCATTTATTTTCCTAACTTCAAAAATTAGGACTCACGGACCAAAGGCTACAGAGCACAAAGGACATCAGAAAAGGTAGAATTGTCTTGCTGTCACTGAGGCAGAGGACCCTCCTTGTCCAGTCTTAGTTTCACCCAAGTGAGGTGTCACATTCTATCTCCACTGAGGTCTGTGGAGTTTAGTCAATGACCTCAGTGAAAGCACTTGTAGGCTTACCTGGACTTGAAGCGCGCACTAGTGTGACTAAGGTCCTTAACTATTTAATTTGCCTTTCAGAGTTATGTTTGTTCTCTCTATGTAGATCAAAGATATCCATCTCAGCATATCACCACATATACGTAACTGGGTGCACCACCCTTTTTGTATGAAAGGAAGTACCATTTTAGAGCAAGACAAAACCAGTAAACTGCAAATGTGGGTGATTTCTCATTGGACAAGGACAGAATTTGCCATGTTGAGTTCATTTCACCTGTAGAGCTCTTAATCCCAGCAGAACACCCTCTACCTCACTTGTAAAAAAAATATTCTCCCAGGGCAAAACAACATAAAGTATTATGTCTTTTTAGTATGATGCTTTATATTCCAACTACTGCAATATGTAATCAATTTGACATTCTGCTTCGCAAAGCAGTCATCATTCATTGCCACCCTGATCTATGAGTGTAGATACATCATGATTTGCCTATGGCATCGAGTATTGTAGCTTTGTTAATCTATAGCAGAAAGATAATTTACTGCATGACAGCAGCAAATACCAGTGCAAAACTTAACGTAAAAGTGAAGCAATAACACTTAGAGAGAAATATGTGCTATGTGTATATTTAATATGGGCATATTAGAAATACATATTTACTTGTAACAATTAATGGAGTGGGGTCAGATTTTAGCAGGAGTACTGCTTTGGATTAGTACCTTAGTGCACAAAACTAGACTTTTAAAATTAGACTTCTTATGCCAAATTATTGTGATGAAACGCTTCTTTGTATATTACTAATTGCAAGTTAGACTGTAGTCTGGTGGTCTGGCAGTTTTGTCATGGTTTGCGGCGGAACTATATTTACAGTGAAGTGACTTCTTGCACAATACTGGCTCAACCTGTCCAAACAAAAGGCACTTTTACTTTCTTCAAGGTCTTCCTTTGGATTTATTTAGAGAAAATAAGCTAAACTGGTAATAATTAGCTAAATTATGACTTATGTGTAAAGCCACGCAGTTCAAAAATCTCCTTGAGCTCTTTGGTAGGTTTATATGTACTCTTGGAGACAGAGGTGCAAGACAGCTGCTGTAACTGAGCACAACAGGATAGGTAGGAAGCCTATGAGAGGATTTTGCAGTCTGAAGAAAGTCAAATGAATTTAAGTAAAGGCATCTAATAAGCACTGTTAACATTGCCATAACCAAATGCCTGTTAAAATGTGAATAACAAGTACTTAGAAAGGTATTATATGTGTAATATTATATATATCATACAATCTGTATCTATAAAATATACACACCCATACAAAAAGATATTCTTCTGTCTCAGATTATGTAATTTGAATCTTCAGGGTTGAGAAATCTGGAAATCCTGAAGTAAGAATGTATGCATGAACAAGAATGTTTTAAGGCCATATGGATCCACATATGAAAATAGGAGGAAGATAATCATGTCTTAAAAGAATATTGACATATATCTGAAGAAAATTGTACCAAAATGGATAGTCAAAAGAGAAACAGGTTATTTAAGAAAAGAGACACTGATGGGTAGCAATTTGAATGGACATGCTATCAAAGAAAAGAGGAACCTTCTGTTGCAAACTGATTAACCTTGAGTAGGGAATCATATAATTCATCCATGCATGGAAGTTGACTATACAAACTGCTAAGGTGGAGCTACCTCTAGATCGGGTGTCTAAAACTATAACAAGCTGCACTTAGTTGTTTCTTCAGAACTGGAGGGGCAGAACGAGTCACGCTGCTGTCCCATATACGTACTACTACATAGATAAGTACTGTCTTGTTACCGTTAAAGGGGAGCATACCTTAGTATTTCGTCTACATATGTGTAGACTCTTTGATTGTTCTGGTCGCATACCCCTTTTGAGTGTGGCAATTAAATCTGTATGCAACTAGGAAATGTCCAGTCTTCCCACACCTGTCTCTGGTGTTGGTATTCTGATAGTCAAGAAGGTATGTGAATTACTGTGCTTAGGGATGTGATGCCAGGAGTGAACCAGAAATCAGACAAAAAAGCAGGAAAGTACAATAGTTTGTCTCATTCTAGCTGGCAACAATTACATTAATCAGGAATTTTACAATACCATAACTGGAGATTTACAGGATGAAAAAGCCCCTAGCTTGAAATTTCAAAAAGGTGAGGGAGCTTTCTGTTCCCATTATTCAGTAAATGAGGGTGGGAAGTGGTTACGGAGATACATTGTGTACATGCTTATATTGCTTATATTTTTCCAGCAAGGGGAAATCTTCAAGGAATTAGTAGGTTTCTGCTTGTCGTCTAAAGAGCCAGTGTATTGTAGCTTTGCATCACTGACATTACAGTGTTCATAAAATGGCTATAAAGAGACCCAGCCTGGCTGAATCTCATTCTAGTTGTTTCCAACCATATCTAGTGGAAAAGCTACCCTGACAACATACACAAATAATAAAATCTACTGCAGCAAAATTTAATATAAGAGAAAAGAAGAGGAAAGAACATAAAGGAAGGAAAACATTTATCATTACGTGGGCAACACAGAGGCAAAAACTGAAATCACCTAAATCAAGTTAAAACTGCTAGAACTGAAAAACTAGAGAAATAAGGTTTTCTTTGAATTTTGAAAGTCTAAAAAGTCTTATGACATACCTATTTGCATGAGAAGGTTTAAGTTCAAGGAGATATTTTGGACAAATAAAAAGAGACACTAAAGCCTGTATGTTCCTTCAAAGGTAGTACCCCAAGTTTTTGCAATTAGTTTAAATTGTTTTAGATAAAATTTAAACTACACCAAAAAATGTTTCTAAATGGAAATACACTGAAATAAGGGGGAGGGAGGGACTGTGAACTTGCAGGAGGGATTTTCCTCCCTGTTTCCTCCTGACTTTACTGGTTATTTTTTAAAACTTCTGTAAGGCTTCTAAATCTATAGTTCATCCTTGTTACATTTTTTGAGTGTGGAAGCTTTGAAATTTAAGCTAGAAGAATACAAAATATACCTTTTTTTTTTTTCACCTTCCTAGTTAATATTTTATAATTGGCTATGAAAGCAGTTATTTGAACAGAATCCAGACAATCTCAAGTACTTTGGGTACCTGCCGTTAAAAGCAGTATTGTTATGCAACTTACAAATGGCAATTTTCCCATGCCAACCACAAATTATTTTTAACAGTCATTTGGCACAGTGTGTGACTGCTGTATCATTATCATGGTAAATGTTTTGTTTATTGAAAACCCACTCTCTGTGAACAACTAAGCCAACTAACATTAGGTATTAAATAGCACTCTTCATGTTGGTCCCTGAGCAAATGCTGTTGCACTAATGTATTCAACTACGTTATTGCAAGCAGCAGAATATTAGCTACGCCAAACACTTAAATATTCTTTTTTAAACCAACTGTGAACATCTTAAGAAAATTGGGTTGCTTGAGAGATTCAGTGTCGCAGTTCCCAAAGGGTCCAGAGCTGGTTCAGTTGAGAGGGGCACATGGACAGAGGACAAACTTTGCCATCCTTCTGATCAACACCGTCCTTCAAATAAGCATCAGCAGGGGAGAAAGATGGGAGAGGGAGCTGTCAGGGATATGATCTTTCTGAAGAAGAGGGAGAGAATAACCAAGTTTTTCTTGTGCATTGAGGGAGAACCGGAAAAAACAGGTTTACTACATTGTTCTCCACAAAAACAAAACAAAACAAAACAAAACAAAACAAAACAAAAACAAACAAACAAACAAAAAGCAACAAACAGGAATCATACTGGAATACCTTACATAAAAGAAAAAAAAAAAAACAACACGAAACCAAACCACACAGGAGTTGTCATCTTGGATGATCCTTCCCCTTCTGTAAACCTAAGCATTGCTTTCCTTTTGGCAGGAAAGGATCATTTTAAACATCCCTAACAGACATGCTTCACTGCTCAACACTCAGGTTTTCTTACCATATAAAACCATCACAAGTCAGTGAAGACCCAGGAAGAGATTAAATACTAAGCAGGCCGAGCACTTCCCTGCTTTTAATAATCAACCTAAACACGAACAAAGAAATCAAACTTCTAAGAAGCACTACGTTTCACAGACTAAACCATAAAAGTATTCAACCAAGTCGGTCTTTGAAACTTCTCATTTAGCTCTATGAAGATAAACAGTAGATCAGCATTTTCATTAAAAAGAAATGTCATGGCTCATTCCTTTCTGTGATTGAAGAGGATGTAGCAACATCTTTCAAAACTCAGGAGAGAAACATATGCTTGCAATAAAAAATAAATAAAAAAGTGATTGTTGTTCCATTAAATGTTTCAGTCTGTGATTATAATTACTTCCTGATTGGAAAGAATTCCCATGCAAAAAAACCTATATAATAATAGCTGAAGTAGATCAAAACAGAAATGGTAAACCTCACTGGATCAGCCAAGGGTTGCTTCCCTAGACAAGGCGCATGGAGGGAAACTTAACTGCTCTTCATATTCATACGTTCTTTTTTTTTATTATAATTGTGCAGCTAAAGAGACTTTCATCCCCCAATACTCCTCTGTTCTCCCTCTCCATTCCATATAATTTAACCTGGAACAAAACTACTCAAATAGTTTAAGTTAGAGCAGTTTTTGTTTGAGGCAGGTCAGAAAGTCCTTACATGGGCAGCTGTAGAGGAGGAATAATATTTAACAGCTAGGACTGGCAGAGACAATGGACTCCAGCTGGCAAAACAGCACCAAAAATAGGGCTTTCCCTTTGATGTCGGCAACAACCAGATTGGGATGGCTCAAAGACTGGACATGAATGAGTCATAGTCCACAAAGGAAATCACTGTCATGAAACAGGACAGGAGGCAGCGTCCCTGTGTCAGGCAGACACAGACCCTGCAGACTGTTTTGTAGGGTAACAACCTGTGATTAAAGGCTACTAAGATATAGACCAAGGAGCAAATATAGACCTAAGAAAATAAGGATTTTTTTTTTGGCAAAATGTCTTCCTTTACTGCAGATCTTTTGAGATCAGAACTTTTCATTGGAGGGTACAAGTTTCAAGGAAGTACTCTACAATTCTATTTGTCAGAAAATATTTCTTCAGGATCAAATGACTGCTTCAAATAAAGGTGTAATTGAGAAAATGAGGGAGGAGGAAGGAGAGAGCCTCAAGAAGCAGTAGCTGACCTTGCCAACATCACGAGCAGTATATCTAGCTCTTACCATGACCCAAACCCATAAGAAATACATAACATGAAAAGCAACTCTGTCTTACAGGCAACACACAACAATTCCTCTAGTGTCCATGGCAGGATGACATTAATGGGGTTGTAGCCAAGTCCCAGGCAAACATAGCCAGTCTGGCCTCAGCCTCCCTTCACATTCTCTTGCAACCCTCAGCAGTGCAACCTCCATGACATTTCCACTACCCTCCTCTCAGAAAACCCCTCTGCTAGTAGTCTGACACAGTCCAGGATGGGAGTGGCACTTGAGCTGCTGGGTATGAAGGCGGGAGCTAATACTTCACTTATTTAAACTGTAGCATGGAGTCAAACACTAGGGCCACCAGGGAAGCTGCACAGGAGCTTCTGCTTGTGTAACATGGAGAGTGTTGTACCAGGAGAACTAGTAAGAAGAGACTGAAAGAAAGAGAAGTGGCAAGTTTGGCTTTAGATCCCTGGGAGAAGTAAAAGCAATAGAAATAGGACAGGTATTAGACCAATGACTGGAAATAAAGTGCTCACGTGTTAAATCCATCTTTCACAAAGCAGGACACCTTGGAACCTGTAAAAACATTCAAAACACAAAAAAAATCTCACAACTGTGGATCAGTGATTGAATGCTCCATATGGCAAGCTGGAAGGCAAAGGCCTCCAAACTCCTCTTCTTGAGAAGCAGTAAAATAGATACTGATTACTGCACAAGCATTGCTGAGCTTCTGGCATCCATACTTTCTTCCTTTTACTGCAAGCTTCTTGCCCGATTGGTGTATAAACGCCAGTCGAGCAGAAAACACTAGTAATCTTCACAGAGTATCTTTCTGCAAGAATCCAAGCCCAAATTTGCAAGTCAAAGTGAAGATCTGAAAGAGCTTTGGATGTGTATACAGGATTATCCTCCAGCTCTTTAGCACCATAATGTATTATACTAGTAATTTAACGTAAATATAAGTGTACATAAAAAGTATACACAGAGCCACTCAAAAAAGCATCCAGAAAACCTACAGACAAGGAATAGGAAACCTTTAGTGTTGATCATGACTACTTTCTTTGTGTTAAATTTAAAATAGTAATGATTTTCTTTTATCTTAAATACACGAACAATGAAGTAAAACAATGTCAAGTCAGATGAGAAAAAACTAAGTTACTTCAAACAATTGAGATCTGATGCATACTGTAAGTACAGTTCTGCTTTCAACAGATTAAAGTACTCTCAGATCTATTTTTTGTTCTAGTCAAAGGAAGACACATTGCATAAAACATCAGGGGGCTTTCTTTGATCAGATGCATATCGTTACATTTCTTGTCAAACAGTTATAAAAATAAAAAAGCCTTATAAGGTGTAAAGTCAGAGGATATTTATACTTTCCAAATGACAGCTCGGTCAGGGTCTTGAATTTAGTACCACTTTCGAGGTGTAAAAATAATTATTTGTACAGTAAGTTTTGGAGTTATATCTCTAGTGGAGATAAAGGAATAATCCACAGCTCTGTGCAAAACAAGTCCCACTTGGAGAGGTTTTTTACCTTCGTTGAAATAATACCTGCTTAATATCACTGGACTAGAATAGCGAGAGTTTCTGAGCATTAATAGAGCCTTTTTGTGCCACTCTGGAAGTCCACAGGAATGATAAAACTGTCTTAATTAAGTCTAAAGATTTTCTCAGCATAAGAGATTATCCCTCTGAGAGACAACCAGAGCAGTTCTTTGTCTTCAACAATTAGATCACATCTGAGGTACGAGTGGCAAAGCCCAGAACAGGAGTTTCTAAAAATAGAGCATGGCAAGGATGCGGTGGTGTTCAGCCTCAACCTATAGCCTCGTTTATCAGGTTTTTGAAGGCTTTTCCAAAGGTAAAACTGAATTTGAGCTATCCAGGTTTTATATTGATTTTCCTCTGTGTCATGAAAAAGGAAGGTTAATCAACTGCTAAGAAATTGGAAGGAGATTAACCATAGAAAAGAACTTGTAATACAAAGGAAAATGGGACAGTTAAAACCCTCATACTTAGGGTGAGATAAAAGCCACACTGCAGTGAATAAGGCTGATTTCTCCATCCTTTTTTCACCTTGCAGCTCTGCAGACTTTAGTACCCAGCAAAATAAATCTAACCATGCAATAAAAGGCTGTTTTTCCTTGGACCATATTTGTTTGTCAGATCAACAATTCACACTGAGCACCACGGATGCATGGTAACATTTTTCCTTTTCTGTGTTACCTAGGCAACTTAGTTTTAACAGTCAAAGCAAAAGAGAAGGAATTCTTCTTAAAACATCAAGAAATCAAATAACATTCTGGCAGATTAAAGGAGTTTTATCCTCATTTATCTAAACTATTCACTAACATACTTAAACTCAAAGATGTAATTCAGCTGTTCTGTCCTTTCTTGAGTCATAGCTGAAACCATGACAGGGCAACCACTTTGAATAGTGTCTTCTTAGTGTCTGCCTGCCAATCCCACCCCTTGTCTCAGAAATTATAACTTTCATCATCCGAGACATATAGGGATTTTTCAGAAGGGCCCTACTTTGTGTTTTAAAAGTGCATTTTTTTTCTTACAACAGCAGTATGTCAAGTAGTAGGTAGCATTTCTAAAGTCTTAGTATTTCAAGAAAAATGCTTACTGTTTATGCAAATAAAGGCCAGGTCAACAACTTATGTTTTGAGTTAATCAACACAGAGCAACGGATTTATACAAACAATTTTTTCAGACTGTGGAAAGAAATTTCATTCTGACTTGCAAGACCACGCCTAAGAGCTATGTAGCTCCGTTCATTTAGTGGTCCACTCTCTGCAAAATTCCTGCATCCATTCTACAATGTTTAAAGGCGTGATATAAGACCTATACAGGAATTACTTTCCAACTCTACATGTGTTAAAACTACATACATATACTGATGCCATATGCCTGCCAATATATTATTTATTCTTCTTTCAAAAACTGGAATAGATTGTGAAATTTTTTGTTTTAAACCAGCGCCTCCACGTGCATGCTGCAGTATCTATGCAGTGCAGTTAAAACAAGGCCGGCATTTTTATGTTTTCTCAAACCAGGTGCAACTTCGATACCTAAGGCAGGCTTTCCACTAAACTGATATAAGAGGTGAGGAATTGTTAAACTGATATAAGAGGTGAGGAATTGTTGCCTATTGGTTATATTAGACCATTATTCTCCATTTCTCTGTAGGATTGGAATTTGTATGAACTACCAAAATTTATAGAAATAATTTATAGTGATAGGAAGATATTTTGGTCTGCAGGTGAAGGTTTGATATTCTCAGATAAGGCTGTTGGCAAGATGACCAATTCATGTCATCCCTTGTAGGATTTTTTTCATGTCTATGAGGTGAGGATCTGTCCACTAAGAAATCCACTGAGACTTTTGATTCGTCTTTCAGCTGCATATCAAGCATTTAAGGATAAACATCCTCCTGGTAAACAAATACCTTTGGTAGCACAGCTTGGGAAAAATAGCTCTATCGTGACAACTTCCAACATTTGACATTCTCTCCTGTCCACATTTATGCAAAATAATTTGCAAATACCAGGTACAACAGGATAGGGGTGAATGATGAGAAAAACTCTTTTTTGCATTCATAGGCTTCAGTGTATTCTTTTCAAGTAGTTCAGCATGGCTATGTGTTAAAATGCTAATGCCAACCATTTGCATAGTCTCGTCTGAATAATAAATAGCGGAGAGTCACTGAATAAGAATCACAGAGCGAAAGCTGTGTCTACACAGACACACCACTGACCTTACAGTCTCCTTACCAGTTTCAGGGTATTTTCTTGTTTCCCTTTCTTGGGAAACTGCAAGTGATATTTTGCTTTTATTTTAATATTTATATTCAGTATGACTTATCTGTCATTGCACTGATCCCCACTGTGTGTGCTTCTCCACCCCTTGGAAAACTTCTCTCCACCCTCTGCGGTGTGGTTTTCACATTGGTTTTGAGAGTTCTTTTACATATCTGCAATAAAATCCCAGATTCCAAGTAGCAATAACTGTCCAAAGAAGAAATTCTGTCCATAGTAGCAAGTGATCACTGGAAGGCACTGGGAAGAAATGCCCTCCATCTCACAGGAATGCATCTGTGCATAGGTGACAAATGGGAGCACATTGGCAAACCAACCCATATCAGGACACAATAGCTATTTAACCAACCCTCATCTTTGTCATCTGGCTTTTAGGCTTTTTTTTTTCTATGAGAGAATGGCTACTATATCATGTAAATAATGTATTCAATTCTTCATCTCAATTATGCAAAACCAAATCTACACAGAAAACTAAGTTTCCCTCTGGGTCTAATTTTGATATCAGAGAAATTTTCTAAGTTGAAAATGCACTATGAGGCCATGGTGGAGACAGTAAACCTAACTTCATTTGGGGGAGGGGGGGGGTGGATCGAGGGTAAAAAATCATCTCTAGAATTATTAAAAAGCTATATTTCTCTATCTCTTTCAAATTAACTGCATGTGAGGCAGTACAAAACAAACACACAAGCAAAGCAGTTTGCAAAGCATTGATTTTACCTGAAGTTTCTGCTGGGACCTAAACTCCAGACATGCACCATATATGTATGTTTAACCTTGCACGCATGAGTAGCCTGGTTACTGTGTGGGCACGGTCGTGGTGGTTCCTCAGAGGACATGGCTGGAGGACACGTTTTGCAAGATGGAACTTCTGTTATGGAGAACCAGATTTCATGAACCCATTTCAGGTAAATTTTAGAGTATTCTATTTAAACAAGATGCAGATTTGGGTCTGAACAAGAAAGATCTCATAGCTGTAACCACAGAGCATAACCCAGAACCAGTTTAGTTGTACTAATTTCAGCTGATGAAGTAGTGCAGATGAAAACCTCTTAGAAAACTGTTAAACATATACACACACACTCTCCAGTAAATCTTTGCAAAAAGGTCTAGTCTTAAAGTCAACAGCACACAGTTCGTAGATGTGAGCAAGCTAAGATATTATCCTGAACCTTTGAGTCAAAAAAACCATTGCAAACTAAAATCTGTGTTGTGCCTCAATACTGTAGTAAGTGTTGCTGCTCTGTAGGTTTTGTGGGTTGGGGAGCTGTTTATTTTCTAAAGATTGCATATGTGTATGTCAGCCAGGTCGAAGGAGCATGTGGCCTTTAACCCAAGGTCATCAGCTTTCATTCCTCTAGTTACTTATCAGAGAGTATGAGAGAGCACAAATAAGAACTGAACATACTTAAACAGAAAAAGTGGGGAATTAAAGAATGGACAGACAAAACTTCAGGGGTATTCACAGAATCACAGAATGGTTGAGGTTGGCAGGGACCTCTGGAGATCCTCTGGTGCACCCTCCCTGCTCAAGCAGGGAGACCTAGACCCAATTGCCCAGGACCACATCCAGGTGGCCTTTGAATATACCCAATGATGGAGACTCCACAACTTCTCTGGGTAACCTGTGTCAGTGCTCAGTCACCTTCACAGTAAAAAAGTGTTTCCTGATGTTCAGAGGGAACTTCCCGTGTTTCTGTTTGTGCTCTTGGCTACCAAAAAGAGCCTGGCTCCATCCTCTTTACACCCTCCCTTCAGGTATTTGTGCACATGGATGAGATCCCCCCAAGCCTTCTCTTCTCCAATCCCAGCTCTCTCAGCCTTTCCTCATAGAGAGAGATGCTCCAGTCCCTTCATCATCTTTGTATCCCTTGTCTGGACTCTCTGCAGTATGCCTCTTTTGCACAGGACACAGGTTCAGTTATTAAGTAGGAGGATCTTGGATTTGACTTGGTTTTGATTCAGAAATGAGACTGAAAACAAGAGGAAGTTTCTGTTCTCTCACAGCAACATACTTGCCATGCACTTCAGACAGCTTTACCTCAGCTTCCTCTGCTCTGTAACTGACCTAGCAATATCCATGCACTCCATTGGAGTGCTGGAAAATGTAAGTATCTGTAACTGAAGTGTCCAACGTTTTCCCTTAATAGAAAGTTTTGATTAAGTATCGTGGGTGGTTTGATAAAGTACCTAGTACTACAAAAAATCATAATGGCAGCTGCTACATAAGCTACCTGGCAGCTCTTGAAATACCACTGTAAAGCGGAAAGGACACAGAATTGAACAGGAATATTTTCAGCAGCATCCCACAAGGATTAATTGTTGAATTTCATGTTTTTATTAGTGATATGAGGAAGGAAAACTTTCCATCACATGCTCACTAAAACTTGCAGGCGAAACAAAGAATGGGCCAGGGCAAAACATGAAAGAGGAGCAGTCACTGACAAAGACTTACATTAATCTTTAGGAGACCAGGTAAAGCAAGCAGCACTCCTCTAACTACAGAGAAACATAAAATCATCTATCTATAAGTATATGGCAGAGCTAACAAACAGCAAAACCCTTCTTGTCTTGATGTATATGCTTCAAAAAGGCTATGGATAAATCAGAGATTTTGCAAGTTTACTTCATATGGAAAGTGTCTGAGACTTCAGTCATCTTAGTTTAACCAAAAGAGAAGTCAAAAGAAGATTTAATCATGATCTATAAACACCAATATGAGGAATTTATCTGTGGCATTGGACTCTTCAATTTTAGCCAATAAATCTACGAGAAGGCCCAAAGATATTAAGGCCGGAGATTAAAATCAGGTATTTTAACAGTTCTGGTGGTGGCACTTTCAAATGATGCCAGAATTTTTTATACCTAAATATTTTCAAAAGAGCTTTAAAAAAAACCCAAACAAACAAACAACCAGATATGTTCTATCACCTCTTTTTATTAAAAGTTAAGCTAAATGGTCAGAATATTTCCTCATGGACTTGTCTCTTCATTTATTAAATGGAACATGGTTTTTTATACCAGAGTTAGGAAGAATTGTCAGCACAGGGGGACTTCTGAACAAAACACAGGGTTCAGAAACTTTCCATTACTATCACTGAGATCAACTGTGAGCAAATATTATCTGACATGGGGTGAACCTTGTTGTAAGAAATTCTTTTCTTCCATACCAAAAATGTAGCATAGCTAAACGGAAGTTTGCAGTTCTACTACCATCACCATCTAGAGTAAACTCCAGTGAGGCACCAAGACTAATGTTGCCCTTGCTGTGGAAAGCACTATGCATTTTACTATGGTACAATGCTAGAAAAATATAAGACCAATCACAGCTCTTCTATCCAGAATTTTTTTTTAAGAGGGTTCCATAATTACTTGAACCAGTTCAGTCATAAGTCAATAATGTGATGATTTCCTGGAAGCTTTGTGTTTCTCTCCCTTATTCCTGACAATATGCAGATACGCTTCCTGTGCAAATTCAAGGGAATATAATTATTCTCAAACTTTCCCTTTAATTCATGAGGAGGGAACAGCAAGCTAGCCAAAACCATAAAGATACTTCATGTCTTCTAAATAACAGAGCCAAGAGTTGCTGAAGTTTGCAGTCAAGGTTTTTAAATAAGGATGATCCTAAGTAGGGGTGCCAGTAAAGCCCAATATGCTCATTTCAGGTGGAAAGTGAGTTGTTATAAAAGGATGGACAAATAAAAGCTAATAAAGCCTTGACTGACATTCCGGTTGAACCCTAGTTAAATTATATGCAGAGATATTACCTTTTAGAGAAAATTAAAGGTACAGCTGACATAGATACAACAGACAAAGCTGCACAAGTCCTAGAACTTATAGGATGCTTGGTATTGCGTGAACAAGGGAACAGAAATTACAAATGGCAAACACCTGCTGCATTATGGATTTGGATTCTCTTCTTTTAAGCCTGTGGGCATAATTTGAAATTTTAGTTCCATTTGTACTAGACCAAAATTTTCTGTCAAGGCACCATCTGTAGCAATGAAATTCCCATCTAATTCCAATTCCGGACACAAACCAAACCAAACCAAATGAAAATTATACCAGCAAAACAGCTACATGAAAGTACACAACTTCAAAATATCAAAATTTTTGTTTATCATATCATATTTACACCCTGTATAAAACGCCCTCTGGGAGGATTTAGAACAGCCACATCCAGTAAAAGCAAAAGAACAACAACCTGAAAAAGGCTCATGGGTCTGCATCCCCAAGGCACTGTCTCCAAAATCACTCCATTTGTTCTTTCGGGGCAATTGGGATTTTATGGGTCAGTTCAGCAACTGCAGGTGAGCTGTTCTCAGTGCCTACAAATGACCACATGCGCTGTGCAATCATACACAGGTGAGGCAAGCAGTTAGGAGGAAAAAAGGGAATTGTTTCTGATATAAAAGAGCATCTCTGAATTGCTCTGTTTTATTTTCTTTCTTTTGTTTTGTGATCTTCTGAAGGAGGTAAATGACTGGTGATGGGAAGAGATCCAGCAGTTTTGCATAGATTTTTCCCAGGAGCATTGAGAAGAGAATTGGGTTCTCAGCCAGGTAACAAAAAAAGGAATGAGTATCTTACAAGGGAAGAAACTGAAGGGTTTTCAACACTTTTCATATTTTAACTGGGACCTGGCACACCACAAAGTGTTGCCTAAACACAACATGTAAGCAGAGAAACTTGTCCACATTCTTGGTTCACTATACCACAACTAGCTGAGTTGTGGTATAGAGGAAGGAAAGATGTTGTAACACACTCCTGAGCTCATGCCAGAGCCATTGTGCAACCCGTTACTACAGGGTGGAACCAGGAAGAGCTCTAGCCAGTAGGGTTATGCTCAGCACTTCCCTCACCTCCATAAACATTACTTATTTTGGGCTGGTAACCTAGCAGAACCGTTTGGCATGTGCATTTTTTTCTGTCCTTTTGAAAAGAATTTAAGAAATTGAATGCCTTTGATACCACTGTGGTGGTGGCCATCAACTAATACTCATATTAAGGTTACCCCCAAGGGACTTTAAGCTTCCAGGCACCAGAAGAGAGAACCAACCTACTGGTAAAGGCACTCTTCTTGGAGGCATGAGTTGAAAACCCTTCGGGTAGAAGAGAAAGCTGTACCAAGGTCTGCTGCACCATGGATGACAATAAGCCCTACCTCTTTTCCCTTGGATGGCTTTTATGGGAAAGAGATCTCACAGGCATCTAATTTCAAACGACAGTTCAACATCATGATCCTGCTCTGACCCTTCTCTGCCAGCCACAGAAAGTCTCAGGCAGAGCCAGCACAGCATGGTGTAGAGTAGTCATGGCTACTGAGGGAGACGTTTTGTGGCTTTTGTCCAAAGTCCCTTAACAGCTTTGAAACAACCACCATCCTCCGAGGAGCTGGATGAAGGGTTTGGTGTACATGCCTTTTCTGGCCTTTGAAAAGAACATTCAAAATTGCACACAACCATCTCTTCCACAGCATAAGTTGTCTATTTTTAATTAACACTTGTGCCATACTCAGCTGAGCCTACAAGTCCTTTTTGCTGGTTACTGCACACAGTGATAATGAAGGAAAGATTGGTGTGATGATTAAAAAGTAAGACTGGAGAGGCAAGGCAAGCTGAGGCTACCCAGGAAGTCCCTGATACAGGAATGCCATCTGGGTTTTAAACAGTTTAACCCTGCTAAGGCCAGTATCTGCACGCCGAGTCCCTGAACAACCTGAGATGCTGCTGCTGTTCCCTAATGCTTTAGTGGCAGAGACAGCCAATCAGGATAACCCAATGCAACATCACCTTCCTGAACTTGCATACAGCCTGAAACAATTTTTGGGCCATTCAGCAGGATATACGGATGGTTTAGCCTCCCTAAAGTGCCCAGTGTAATAGTAGATTGAAAACCTACTCATGACTTTCTGCACTTCCATCCTAATCAGATGGAAGGAAACAGGGTAGAAGTCAAGCTTGTGAGATAAAACTCAGGAGCTTTACAATGAATTAGGGCTGAGCATATCTAGCAGGTCAACAGTGCTGAAAGCAATAGGCTCACTACTTCCCACTCCCCACTCCCCACTCCCCACTCCAGAAGCTGCTTCCTGTTGTCCCCATCCAACAGCTGGAGCTCCTTAAATGCCAGTGGAGAACAAAACCCCCAAGGAGATGGAGGATGGGATCCTGTCCCCTGCCTCCTAGTGTTTGTCCACCACAAATCTCACTTCTTCAGCAGGAAGATTTGCTGGGGTTTTTTTTCTAGATTTGCAGGATTTTTTTTTCTGGCTCAGTTTTCTGTTGGATTAATGAGAGCATAAGTAAAGTGCAGAAGCTGGTCTGAAAATCATGACCATGTG
Source organism: Anarhynchus alexandrinus (assembly GCA_008711295.1). Classification (NCBI taxonomy): domain Eukaryota; kingdom Metazoa; phylum Chordata; class Aves; order Charadriiformes; family Charadriidae; genus Anarhynchus; species Anarhynchus alexandrinus. The sequence continues at coordinate 520,677 of VUYV01000113.1, forward strand.
TGACAGGACTGAAGTAAGAAGATAGTCTTGTGCTAGCCCTCCTCATTTGGCTGTATCCTTAAATGAGGGGAAGAGGGAGGACAAACATGACAGAAGAGATACAAAGACACAACAATTCTCTTTAAAAAACAAATTCCCAAGTGCTAATGTAACAAAACAACAACAAAAAAAGATGAAAACATGAGAACCCAAAATTAAAATTAATGACAAACTTCACAACATATTCCTTTAATCCCATACTAATAATAGACAACATAAAGCTCATTAGAAATTGTTTGCAGGATTGAAGTCATAAACTCACAGAGGAGTTAAAAAGGATAGCCTTACTTTTTCCTGTTTCTCTCTTTAAAGTGTTGCCATGTACTGGATGCATTTAATGTGCTTAGAAAAAGGGCAAGAGAGGTCTCTGCAACTAGGAGATTTAAAAGGAAATTGTCACTTTCTACTCTTAAGTGACAATTTTGTAAATTCTAGATGTGACAGTAACAATCTAAAAAGTAAATTATGGGGAGGGGAGAGGTTGTTTGTGATGGGGAAGGATATGACACAGAAAGAGCTCCACACACTCTGTTACAGAGATTTGGTCAGGAATTTAGTATACCCGCTATAATCCACTTTTACAGAGCAATAGTAGCATCTAGTGGATGTGGGGTAAACTTCCACAGCACGATATTGCGGCTCTGCATTCAGCATTAGGAATGGAAACAGATTTAAGGAGAAAATAAGGGTATGCCCTTCTCCCTTTCCCCCTTTTATGTGTATATGCATAGACCTACTTAAATAGCCCCAGTTAAAGCTCAGTGCCACTTTGCCAAATTTAAATAGGATGCTTTGCCATTTCTGCTGGCAAGAGAGGAAAATTAACTACCCGCAGGCCAAAAAGAAAACAGACCACAAACCCCACAGCAGGTGGGGAGAGGATGATGGGCTGCAGGAAGTGAGAGCTTGGAGGAGATGCTAAAATCAATCCACATGCACCCAGCTTCTGCACCAAAATGCAGATTAAATTACAGAGTCCCAGTACATTATTTTACACAGGTAATACCCTAGTGCAGACAAACCCATCTGGAAATACTCTCAAAGCAGGGGAAACTGTATTTTGTGGAGAGGTGGTCTCATTCTTTGGCAAAATGCTTTACCCAGGGAACAGCAACTGAACTGCAAACCCACTGCCTTCCTAAAATGAAGCCAACTTCTTAAATTGCAGTCTTACAGCATAATCTGAAACCTTGGAAACTCATGTAAGGGAAACAAGGTATATTTTATTTCTCCATTCTCTCAGAGTCAACAGTTCGCAATGGGAAAGGCACTGTTCACCTGTCTCAGCTACCTGTTGAAGTCTCATTTCTGATGAGAAGAGATGGAAAATCATCAACTTTTGTAACAAAATATCTGAAAATTATCATTGTAAACAGGAAAGTAAGTTAAGAAATGGTTATTGGGAAATTTAACATTTTAGAAAGCCAAATATGAAACACTTCAGTTTGGATATTTTGGTTAATTATTTTTTATATTATCTGAATGGTTTTTCTTTTCTTGAAAAGACACTTTGTTGGGTTTTTTTTTCCTTTGGAGTTAGCTTTTATATCAGAGTCAGTTTTCACTAAAACTCATAACTGAGCAGTACAATACCACAAATAGCAGTACAATATAACCTCTGCCTTTCTGAATAGGAAGAACAATTTCTTACTTCCTCAAAACAAATGGATTTGGCTGGATTGGCAACCTTGTTTGACTGACAGCATGCTAGAAGACATCCAATACAAGCTTTGGGAGGTCACCTTCTCCTCCTTCATAACTTTCTTCTTTTCTTACACATTTACTAAAACCAGGAGCTCACTTTTTGCCCCGCATCTCCCTTTTGAGAAATAGCATTGGAATGTTTCAGATTCATAAGTGCTTCAGCAGCAAAAATCCTCCCAGGACCCTTTTCTCAGACAAAATTCTACCAATCTACCTGGATTTCTCCAAGGCTTCTGACACAGTTCACCACATCAGCCTCCTAGAGAAACTGATGCATTATGGTCTAGACAAGTGGTCTGTGTGGTGGGTGGGGAACTGGCTGACAGGCCACATCCAGAGGGTGGTGGTAAATAGCTCTTTTTCAAACTGACAACCTGTCATAAGTGAGGTCCCCCAGGGATCAATGCTGGGCCCAACACTGTTTAATATCTTCATAAGTGATCTGGATGATGGGATCAAGTGTATCCTGATGAAGTTTGCTGATGACACCAAACTGAGTGGGGAAGTGGACACTTCAGAAGGGAGAGTCACCATGCAGGAAGACCTGGATAGGCTGGCAGAGTGCGCTAAGAACATTATGCAGTTCAACAAGGACAAGTGTAAGGTCTTGCACCTGGGAAAACATAATCCAGGCATGCAGCACAGGTTGGGATCTACCCAGCTAGGGAGCAGCTCTGTGGAAAGGGACCTGGGGGTCCTGGGGACAACAAGCTCAGTATGAGTGAACAGTGTGCTGCTGTGGCAAAGAAAGGCAACAAGATGCTGGGTTGCATCAACAAGGGCATCACCAGCAGAGGTAAAGAAGTCATTATCCCACTCTACTCAGCACTTGTCAGGCCACACCTGGAATGCTGTGTTCAGTTTTGGTCTCTGCTATACAAAAAAGATGTGGACAGGCTGGAGAGGGTCCAGAGAAGGGTGACAAAGATGATCAAAGGCCTGGGAAGCCTGCCATGTGAGGAAAGGCTGAGAGAACTGGGTTTGTTCAGTCTTGAGAAAAGAAGGCTTAGGGGATACCTTATCACCACATTCCAGTATTTAAAGGGTGGCTACAGAGAAGATGGAGACTCCCTTTTTACAAGGAGTCACATGGAAGAGACGAGGGGTAATGAGTATAAGTTACTTCAGGGGAGATTCCGATTGGACAAAAGAGGGAAATTTTTCATGATGAGAAAAATCAGCCATTGGAAGGGAAGTGGTGGATTCCCTAACATTGGACACTTTTAAGATTCAGCTGGACAGGGTGCTGGGCCACCTTGTCGAGATTGTGTTTTTGCCAAGAAAGGTTGGACCAGATGATTCTTGAGGTCCTTGAGGATAATGCAATCCTTATCTCTTCCTTTTTTATGACTTTCCTAATGGTTTGCTTACTTGCTTTCTCCTCATTGGTACATAAATTCCATGTTAGATCAAGTTTTAATGTATATGGAAAAGTTACTGTACATTGGATACTTGTTCTTTGTTCTCTTTGTTATACCTACAATCACCTTTATCCAGTGTCCATGGCTACATCCTTTAAGGATCAGTAATGACCACTCATGGTACATGTTTACAAGTGGTTACCATTCCATGCCCCGCACTCTCAAGGTTTCTGTAGCATCTCATGCTTGTATTTTTGGGGCCCTCTGCTATAACCTTCTATTATTTGTGTGCTAATAAGTTATCAGCACAAGCTACTTGCACATACATCTTTGTTCCAGGGTCACTGAATGGTGCACTCTGTAAAAATAGAGATCATTAGAAGGTAAACATGCATGTAGGCACATGCAGACACACTGCTCTGGTAACCGTTTGCTAACAATATAGTAATACATACATCAGTTTCACTGGTATACCATCAAGACTGCTCTACAACAGATTGGACTCCCACATTACTTAGAGAGCTCATAGCAGGAAGCATCCTTCCTGCTGGTACCTCCTGGTGAAGGACTAGAAGGAAAGCCACAAGCTCTAGAGGAAATACTACATTTCTGTTATTTATGCATGAAACCAATCATCTCTAAATTACTCTACTGCCAGCAGATCTTGATATTTAGTTTCCTTCAATCTTTTGGCAATTTAAGACTTCCTTTCTACTGACCCCACACCACTTTCTGAACCTCCCAACCAACTGTAATTAGCACTTACTTGAAATTTTATTTAAAGATCTGAAGAACTAAATCTAAATAACTTAGCTCACTCTCTCTGGGGCAAATTTTGCAGAACTATCAGATTTAGATTATTTATTTGTCAATATTTGTTATCGCTCACTTTAGGTTTTGCTTTAGCTTCTTCTTCAAAGTTTCCAGCTGTGGTAAAGGAAGCATCCAGGACAGGTATCTGCCACGTATCTGTTTTAACATGATTACCAGCTTCTAGAAGCTTCTCCTGAAAACTGGATCCCACCCGTGGTGGTCTTATGCTAACTCAAATACATCTACAATTGTCAGCTGATTTTGCCAGAAGTCAATTCGATGGTGGGATTTGTTGTTTCTGGGTAATTTCTTATTGTTGGAGAAGTCAGACCGCTGCAGCCTGGTTTCCCCCACCCATACATTAGATATCTTCCCCTTCCCTCTACTCTCTTCCTGTCATCCCTGAATACTAGACTAGCTCTGAATAAGTGATTTTTTTTTTTTTTTTTTAATTTCCCAGAGGTAAGAAAAACCTCATTAAGTTTGCCACAAAAACTTTACCACTGGGAATAAACTGGAAGTGGGATTCAGAAATAGAAATCAGCTATGCCAGCCAGCAGAGTCCCATGAGGCAGGCTGACTCTCACCTTGATATAATATACCTGCTCAAGTAGGTGTACCTGGGGATGCACTGCACAAATGTGCTGGGCCTGGGGAACTCCTGAGGACTGAGCTACCGAAAGAAAGAGGTCAATAACAGCACTAAAGCTAAAGACTACCTAGAAAAAGAGACACTGGGAAGAGTCTGAATGATCTTTTAGCTTCTGCAAAAAAAAAAAAAAAAAAAAGCATGCTGCAGTATGCTAACCAAGAAAACTGCAAGTTAATATATTCCTGCAGAGAGTTTCTCCAGCACTCCATCCACTGGGAAAGCAATAAAGATTTATATCACCTTGGAGGCAGCCTCGAGTACTTCATGCAAACCGGGGCTTGACTAATAATACAGCCTTGAAAGCAAAATTCCCAAACGCTCTGTTTTAGGACCATCTGACTTAATATTCAGGGTTCTTCAGCTGAAATGCTTTGCAGCCCTGAGGGACAAAAATGTGTCACGTTTTACTCCTCTAGCTTTGAAAACAGATATGATATCTAGAAGAGGCTAAATTATCTTTTACTATAACACCAATTTAGCAACATAAATGTGCAAATGAGAATTTATCTGACAGCATCTATATCCCAGTGCAGGCTTGCTAGACCCTAGAGTGACACATCAGTATCATTCCTGTCTCGATCCCTCTGACTGCCTCCCCTCAAAGAAATAAAAATATAATTTTGAACAAGACGTTATGAGCTGATGTTATTGATAAAAGAAAAATTTCTTAAGACTAATTCAGTTTGTTACTTACTGCTTTCTTGGACTACCGATTGCCTCTTTCAAGGATAATCTATCTTTTCTCATTTATTGTTTATATTAAAATAATGACCCATGGCAAAACAGGTTAAAATTAGAAAGGGAAATTCATAGCATTTTCAGAGCATTTTGTACATACAAATACATCCATATTGACTTCTTGGGATACTTATAATAGTATTCCTTCAAAATTCAACTTTGCAAGATCAGATCAAATCACTAATCAGTTAAACAGTCCATTGAGCCACTTTCAGTTTTCCCTGACTTACCCCTTATGGGAATAAAATTTCAGTCTGTATTAGGCCCAGGATATACACCTAGACTTTCAAAATCCCATATTCGCTAATTTCCATAGCCTGTGTCTTGACTTTCAGTTGCTTGACATGGATATAATGTATTTGCTAAATTTACCTGGAATTTCTATTTCAAATGAAATTTTTGCATTCACATAGCTTTTTCATCTCTAGATTAAACAATTCAAATTAGTGATTTAATTTCAGCTTGTTTCTAGGCTCCTACCAAATAGTAGGGAAAATAGAAAACACTTTTTTTTATTTTTCGTGAACTCAGTTTCTACCTGGTTTTCTTTTCTTTCCCTTGTCTTTTTCTTCTCCCCCTACCCTCCACCCTAACCCCACCAAGGAAAATCTTTGATTTTCTAGGTAAGGAAAAAAAAACAAGGAGATTTGATGGAATAATACCAGTGTTACTGCTTACCACACAGGAGCTAGATGAGGAGAAAATCAAATACTCAGAAACAAGATGCTGAAGTGTTAGAAGCCTCCTGAGTATCTTGGTGCACAGACAGAAGCCTGAGTTGAGCCTCCCAACTTTTGCGTGTACCAGTCAGACAAGGAGAATACAGGTGCCTGAGATACCATATGGAAAATGGGAAATGCCACATGTCTAAGGCCATCCTAAGGGGTGTCCCATAGGATAACCTGGCTGAACAGACTGGTTCATCATGAATGTTTTGCAGTTGTATGAACTCTTTTCCGTCTTTGGTACATAGCTCAGATTACAAGAGTAAAGAAATTACGTTACCAGAGGTGAGCAATGATCCCTGCAAGCTCCTTTCCGTTGATGAAAACTAGCCTGCAATTCGTGCCTCAAAATTCAACTCCGAGTGTAATCCATTCACATCAATTTTACTTTTATGGAACAAAGCTCATCCCTTGAATTATGACCGGAGCAGTGGAAAATAGTGAATAAGAGAATATTTTGTACAGCTGACAGTCATCAATATGCACTTGAAATATAGCCCTTTATTTGGTTGGGGAGAGGACAGGGGGGTACAGCTATCATCCCATTTTCATTTTAGGAAAAAAAATAATTCAAAAAATAATCAAGCCCTGGCAGGTTATTCCCCAGTGTTTTGCTCCTGCCACGCTGGTATTGCTGTCCTAGTTAATTCAAGCTATAATGAGAGTAAATGATCAACTAATCAGAGATGTAACGATTTCCAATTCCTTTCCTTCTTTATGATAGTACAGACTCTGGGCATAACTGAGAAGAGTTCTGATAAATGTCTTCTGAAAGGGGAAACAAACCACAAAAACCAATGCTGTCACTGCAAGCTGTACCAGGAGAAAAGTATCAGCTTACCGAGTCGTCATCAGTGGTCTGCTGCACCTGAATAACACTGTCATGACAAACGCAGCTCATCTGACCCCCTCAGCAAACAAAACCCTGCAGTTTTGTTCCCCCGCAGAGTGTGCGGGGAGCGGTGCTTGACCTCTCCATTCACAGGTTGTAGGTACCCTGCAAGGAAAGACAGCCATAGGTTTTGTAGAGCTGAAAGCAATTCCGCTTCTGGTTGTAAAATCTGGGACTGTTCTCACATGTGATGGATGCTAAGGTCATACCTGTGAAAGGAATGAAGACTGGGGGTGGGGGNTTGCCTTCACTACCTGGCCTTTCCAGCCTACTCTTTAGGTACTTGTAGCCCTTCATCCTTTCCTTTAAAAAGTTCTATTGTTTATTTTAATGATTTCTCAATATCTGATTAAGATAGACTAATATGAAGGAATATCCTCGTACTTTTCCAAACCATCCTACAGTCCTATAAACTCGTGTTGTTATTAGTTGCACTGTTCTCTCTCTACCTCCTGGCAATTAATGTTGTCTTCCCCAGCTACAGCCAAACTGCAAATAAAGAGGAACATAAAAATGTCAAAGTCCCATCCATTACAAAACACAGAGTTTGGCACCCCTTGTTGCTGGAATTTACAGACTGCTTTTTAGTTTTATCATTTTATCTCCCTTTAATGGCAAAATCAGTTAATCCTGGGTGGCATCATAAAACTTGCAAACAGAGGCAGACCATAAGTCAGCAAGTCATTCCTAGAGCTTTGCAGCACAAATCCTGGTTGTAAAAAGCAGCAGCAGTTAACTCCTTCCATTTCTGCTCCTCTTTCAAGGACTTGAGGCAGTCTACAAAACTGTTATTTATCTAATTAGCACCACTAATAGTGCTGCAATTCCTGCCCTTTAAAGGTAGAAAGTGGCCCGAAGGCACAAATGCCTTAATTAGTCAGTAAAGTACATTTAGTTTCAGAGCAGGGAGGTGAACCTGTTTGATGAGAAGGCTCAAAGGATGATGACATTGGAGGGCTCAGATACTGTGATAGCTTAGATACCTCGGGAAGGTTGATTTTAAGCTAAAATGCTCACCTTCCATCCCACCCGTGGTTATGCAGACCTCCTTCATTCGCAATTCCTCAGATGATGCCCCAAGAGTTACTCAAGCACTCAACATTAAGGAACTAACGAATGAGATTTTCATCCAAATGTTAACATGGGATCCCAAGGGAAAGCCAACACCATCTGCTCAGTCTTGTCTCTGCATGCCACCAGGGGCTCTCAGACCGTCATGTAAAACCCTCCAACACATACCATGCTGGGAAAGTGTGCTTCCCTGAGAACAATAACAAAGGAACTGAAATGCATTGTCTTAATCGATTATTGAAACTTTAATCAGTTATGTAAACGTTTGGATGAATGAAAAGAAAGGCAATGGAGAACTGCACCTGTGCTTCTGTGAGTTAATAAAAAGAATGCTGAGTCTCATCCTTTGATGTTTTCACATCAGACTACTTTCTCCCTATAGGGTATAGCGGGTTTCTTTGAAAGATCTGGCATGTGGTAGTCTTACGGACTAAAGACCCCCACAAAAATAACAAAAAAAAAAANAAAACCAAACCAGACAAACCTGATCTGATCCAAAACATTAGGTTCCATTTCTGCTCACAAATATGTGGTTTACAGAGGCAGTTTTGGAATTAGCTTCAGAGATACAGATTTTTCTCACTTCCTTGATGCGATGTTACTAAACTTCCATCTGATGCTGTAGGGATGTTTCAAATGAGCTACTGCCTTTCACCGTTCATGGCTTTCCTCACCAACAAGCAAGAACTCCAGGGCAGAGCCCATCCATCAGCCCCACGTTCAATACCAAATGGAAGAGACCTGACCACACACCCCAGATCTCAGCATCACACAGAGAAGCTCAAGAGCAGGATATGGAAAATGCACTGAAATCATACATCCATGATCCATCTTTCACTAACACCAAGTTTTGCTGATAATCTTCACTCGAGCTACTTGGAGACTGCGTTGTAGAGCACAGTTGTAATATTGCTCTGCGTTTAACCAAATTGTGAATAAAGTAAGGTTCTCATTTACATTACATTTATTTTGATATTATTTTCTTGAAAGCCTGGTGTGAAATGAATGGAGTGTGTAGAGAACATAGCTTCACAAGCCCAGCAAAAGGAATGACCCATCCCCAGCGACCAAGAGGTGGCGCCCAGAAACCAGTAGATGTTGCCTGAGGACTGGTTTGAGGTGGGGGAACTGCCTAGCAGAATGCTGCTCAGATCAGTGTTATCAAGGCAGGCGATAAACAAATACCAGAACCTGGCAGATTTTTGGTAATCTGTATAAAAAGAGGAACAGCCCTTTCCAGCCTCGATTCGACAGCTTTCCCATCTCCTTAGCCTCCAGGCACCTACATCTCTGACTACTGCAGCCTTGCATAGCCAAAATAAGCAATTTGCTCCTTTCCTACATCTTGTCTCATTGATTTATTCAAGACAGGCCCTTGGCTTCTTCTAATGGCCCCAACTTCAGTTTTATACACCTGTTAGAAGGACATTTTAACACAGTAAATGCAAAATACCATAGTAAAAATTTCTACAGGCTTTTTCAGTCCCTTTTCCAGTTTCAGTAAGCTGAAATTTCTCAGGTTTTCACATTTTAAGCACAAACTGCTGCAGATTCACAGAATCACAGAGTGGTAGGGGTTGGAAGGGACCTTCGGAGATCATCTAGTCCAACCTTCCTGCCAAAGCAAGTTCACCTAGAGCGGGTTGGACAGGAACACATCCAGGAAGGTTTTGAGTATCTCCAGAGAAGGAGACTCCACAACCTCTCTGGGCAGCCTGTTCCAGTGCTCTGCCACCCTCAAAGTAAAGTTTTTCTTCATGTTCAGATGGAACTTTCTGTGTTCCAGTTTGTGCCCATTGCCCCTTGTTCTGTCTCTGGGCACCAATGAAAAGAGTCTGGCCCCATCCTCTTCTCACCCACCCTTTAGGTATTTATAAGCATTGATGAGATCCTCTCTCAGTCTTCTCTTCTCAAGGCTAAACAGACCCAGGTGTCTCAGCCTTTCCTCATAAGAGAGGTGCTCCATTCCCTTGGTTATCTTTGTAGCCCTCCGCTGGACTCTCTCCAGCAGTTCCCTGTCCTTCTTGAACTGGGGAGCCCAGAACTGGACACAGGACTCCAGATGAGGCCTCACCAGGGCAGAGTAGAGTGGGAGGATGACCCCCCTCGTCCTGCTGGCCACACTCTCTTTAGTGCACCCCAGGATACCATTGGCCCTCTTGACCACAAGGGCACATTGCTGACTCATGATCAACTTGTCCATCAGAACTCCCAGGTACCAGAAGAGAATGGGGTGAGGGTCTGGTTAAAATTTGTCAATGAAATTCACCAAGGCCAAGACATTGTAAGAATTAAGAAATAGATTTTTATACAAATAAACAAAATATTTGCAGGCTATAACTATTATGGGCTGATTTTTCTACAGCTGCTTGTATTAAAGCTTTTCTGAACATGAATGAAGGACATACCAAGCTTAACCCCAATTAGCAGCAAGGAAAACATCCTGCAAATTCACCCCATGATTTTATCAAGGGAAAGGAGCTGAAACTGAAGCAATCTCAATCTTATAACAACTTTATTAAACAGTATTTGTCTAGATTCATAGCAGTCTTCCTCATAGCTGTTGCTTGCCAAAAAAGAAAAAAACGGAGGGGGGGCTGCCAATATTTAAACGTGTTTTTGAGAAAACTCTGAGATTTCATTCTGCACTGAACCCAGTGGACACCTTTCTGTCTCTTGAAGAGGGAAAAGGAGCTCTGGAGGTTTCACGCTGTATGCTTCACACTGTATACACCTGCTTTAAAGCCATGTTCCATCTGGAGTACTGTAAGTATTTTAATTAAACTATTTTTGATGACATAATAGCAAGACAACAGAGCAGTAAACAGCCACACAGTCTTCTTTCCTTTACACATAATTCCTGCAAAGTCTATGGATTGCTTTTCATCCCGTGGCTTAGGCTTTTTCTCTGCCTGCCTGGTGTAGAATTTTTTTCTTCTTTTTCCCCTTCAATTACTCTCCACCTAACAGCGGGATGACAACAGACTCAAAAGCCATTAGCACAATGGGCAATCTTCGTGCTACAACAGTTAAAACCAACACAGATATAAGTAGCCAGGTTTGCCAGCCAGGTGCTGATTTAACTGAAAATTCTGCAAAGTGGAGAATATATTTATTCTCCCCATGAAGCTTAACAATATGGTTGAATTATTTCACTTAAAAAGAGAGTCTTTCACGCATATATTAATGCGGCAAAAGCCTATTATATTCTTCCATTCCTTATAGCATGGGTTTTTTTACTTACATCTAAAGTCACCTCCAGCTGCTTTTGTAATTTGCTTTATCTTCTTACTAGCAAGCAATCAGTGGAAAACTCTACCTCTTTTCATGCCTTCTATGTTTTTCTCCTAAGCATAAATTACTTTAGAAGAGCACTTTCCATCTTCACTATGAGATTTTTTCAAGCATGGGAAAATTAACCTCTTATCCAACATAGTGCGTGCTCTGTATTTATTTACACCATTTATCGTGAGTGCCAAGCAGTGTAACAGATAAACAAATTTCTTCAAAGTACTCACAAAAATGACATTTGAATTTAAACATTTCACCTACCAGAATGAAAAGTCTTTACCGTGCCTGGAATGACATATTTCCCACTCTCCCTGTATTACTGGGCCTGCCTTATCTTTCCCATCATTTTGATCTAGACGACAACATACAAAGGACAGTTGAACACTTTTGGAAGAGTCAACTGGACAGACCTTCAAGCAACTAATGTACTATGGCTGAATCATTTTGTTTAAGAGGATGAGAAGCAAAATTTGAGCATTGCAGGAAACATAGGATCTAACAGAACTTATAAAGGAGAAACAGCATAAAAATGTTGGACTTCTGGGACACTAGATAGACTTTGTGACCACATGGATGGACTAACCCAAGTAGGGTTTTATATATGGCATGTGTAGCCTTTGCATTGACACCAGTGACCCCACGCAGCCCAACAGAGGGAAGGGTTTTGGGCTCAGCTCAGCACTAAAACAGCAGGTCTCAGCTCGTGAGACACCAGGCACAGCCCCAACCCTGATGTGAGTCCATCCTGAACAGCAATGGCAAAGAATGTACCACCACACAAAGGAGTACAGTGAAAATTCGCATTCACATCCATGAGCTAAAACTGACTTTAACACCTTCACTGCCATAATAACAGTAGTCCATGTGGGTGAACTAGCTTCATCTTTGAGTCACGGGTCTGTAAAGGTAACTCAGGAAAAAAGTTAATGTGTTGTTATTCCTTCCATGATCATCACTGTGGTTAAGTGTTTGCAAAACCTTAATCACATAGGATTTCCGCACCAAGCCTTACCCTCAACTGCCTTACGAGTTCAAACTCTTATCAAGCAACATTATATGGAATTAAGATTTCCAGAGATTGAATTTAAAATTAACCTATTTGCACTGACAAAACTTTCTCTGGACTCTTTTTTTCTTTATACATCAAATAAAATTATCCTATATTAATTCTAAAACAAGGAACTGTTAAAGCAATTGCCAAAATTTCTCAACCCTACAAGATTAATGACCTTTGGAGACATTTCTAGTAGTTTTTACACAATTCTGAAAGTTTTCTTAAATTCTGAAGCAACTCCTATTATGGACTTATTTGGTGAATTCCAAAACAAATTTAGCTATTAACTGGACAGAGATTGTTTTTGATAAAAATACAGATCCTAGTGCAACTGTCCTTAAGCAGAAATCTAGATGAATATGTGCTACAGTTTGATACAATATTTTAGTTTTCTTACAGTCTCAGGATTTTGTAATTTGTTGTCAGGAAGAGAAAATATAACAGGTAACTATTACAAGACAACCTGTGAAATAATCACAGCCTTATTTGGACAGGTAATTATTAACTAAGAAGGAACTAAAAGTTTGTTTAGTTCTGGGTTGGAGACTTAAAACAATGCTGTACACACCTGGGAAAAACATGATGGCTAATTATTACTCCTGTTTGACTGGGAGTTGACTGTTGATCAGGGAGTTAGAAAGCATTATTATTAAAAGAGTTCAGGAAGACTTTCATTAGTCATTTGATGGATGTCCAGCTGTTAGATATACCTATAGCTATGTGTGTGGAAGACATGCTGAAATTTATTCTCTTTCACCTGGTCAACCTCCGTCCCGCTTCCTCTTCCCCCATCGCTGCATCTGTGTGACTCTGCTCACTATGAAATTCTCACAAAGTATATGTTTAATCAGAGATCTTCCCCTACTGCTTACAAAATACAAAAAGTCCCAGAGGCCAGTAGGTAGTATATTCAACACTCATAGCCTTCATAGGACCAGAAGCAGGTGAAAATAAAGGTGGGAGAGAAGCCCAAGCAAGTTTAGGAAATAGTGGAAGAAGTTTTTGCTACTAGTAAAAAAAAAGAGTTTAATATCAAACCTCCCATCATGTTATCAGCACATGCAAACAATCTACGCTACATCTGAATCAACTTCATTTTTATTTAAGCAGTTAACCAACAGATTTTGTGTATGAAAGTACAGTGTGCAGCTGAAGTTGTGACAACCTGCAGTAGAGCACACCCAGAAGGCTTTGCCCAAGACACAATCCAAAGCCCACAAAAAGATGGGGGGTTCTCCACTATGTAGCATTAAATACAACACATTTTGAATGTTTTGTCGGATCTGTTGCTTCTAAAGAACATCTGCTATAAATATATGCATGTATGTATGTGTGTACATATAAAATTCTTATGCGTAAAAATTAAGTCCAACTACAGAGTATTGTTTTATTTCTTGCCTACTCAGACTGGAGAAATACATAGTTATATAGTAGCAATCTATTTGTTAGGTCTCTTACAGCTGAAAATACCTAAAGGCAAGAAAAACAATAAGGCACAGAGCAAAATATTAGTGAGCCTGTGAAGGGAACCCTGTTCCCTGTGGATTTGCCTTCCAGTCCTGACTTCTAAGACTGAATCCTCAGCAGGAATTCATCACAGTAGTTGACAGTTGACTCTCTTGGTGCATAGATGTCCTATGGTTTGGGGGGGTTTTGTTTGGTTTTTTTTTTCCTTATGGCTGAAATTTACCCTAAACTACTACCCACCCATTTGTAATGTGACAGTGGCATGGGAGTTTATTAGATGTACTGCACAAGCAGAGGACACAACTGTCCTTCAGTGACCGACATGCAGGTATGGCAGGAACCTAAGACACAAGTACACCGATGGCCCCAGCAGAGGAGATGCATTGAGGATCACATACTGCAGTTATCAACAACACAGCCAAGGCTGCTCTCATGTGCCGACACTGACTCATTGGCATTCCTACTAGATAAGAGAAAGGGCCAGGAGCACTTTGTTTATTTGGCACCACCACAAAACCATTGGAAATCTGAACTTTCCTATTTTTACACACAGATATCCCTGTTCATAACATGAGTTACAGGATGGCAAGGGTTTTTTATAGCCACAGACCGCTATGAAGCAGGTGGACTGATAAGTAAGTCACTTGGCAAATAACCATATTTTAACTCACTAAACTAAGAGTCTTGGACAGCACTTACAGCTGCAGTGAACCGGGGTAAGCTCAGAGGCTCAGTGCATGGAGGCACTGACAGTGTCTTCTCCAAGTTTTCCTTAAACTCAGCTACAGATTCCACAAAAAGCAAAGCTGTTCAACACTTCATTCATGAATGTCTCATATCTATATACGTAATTCTACTGAAAAAAACCCGAGTAGACTTACAATTATTTTTATTCAATACCACTGAGAATTAAAAAAAAACCAACCAAACAAAAACATTTTGGGATAAGATGGATGAAAAAAGCTCATGACAAATTGGCAGACATGCCCTACCATAAAAGAATCATAGAATCATAGAATGGTTTAGGTTGGAAGGGACCATGATGATCATCGAGTTCTAACCCCTCTGCCATAGGCAGGGACACCTCCCACCAGACCAGGTTGCCCAAGGCCACATCCAGCCTGGCCTTAAACACCTCCAGGGATGGGGCCTCAACAACTTCTCTGGGCAACCTGTTCCAGTGCAAATGAAGGAAGAATGAAACCTCTTCAGTTTTACTCTGGAATAATTTCTATTCCAAGGTTAATTAGTTTTTTGCAGCTTGATGGACAGTTTCTGTGGTGGCCTGTTCTCTAGTCATGGGAAGGACTCGTTCAGGTACAGCAGGTTACATCCTCCTCACCTGACAGGCAAGCAGATTGCTCAGAGGCACTTAGTGTTAATGTCCTGCAAAATGTGTTTGTGCATTGAGAAGAAATCTCATGAATCATTAAACCCCCATTTACTGAGCTAATATATCACAACATTTAGCACCTTGTTCTATGTTGGGGAAGGGCTTTATCACCTCTGCGGGATGAGCAAGGCTTGAGCTTGCCCAGGCTTTCTGAGGAGCAGCCCATCACTCCCTGAACTGTTCTTACCACACTGGATTACATCGCTCTGCTAAAAATCATAAGCTTACAGCAGTGACGAAGGGGGGGTGGTGGTGATGCAAACACTGAAGGAGCCAAAGCTGGAGTTAGGAAGGCACTTGAGCACTGTTTCCTCTTTCTACCAGCAGCTGAAGGCCTGATTTTTAAATTATTTTTATTTTTCCTAAACAACCTGTGTTTACTCAGAAGGCAAAAGACCGTCACTTGGGTATTACCTGTAGATTCATAAGACAAAGTTTTGTGTTTTGAAAGAGCTTTCCTTAGTGTCCTGCCACACAGGGAACTAGAAAAATATTAGCAAAGGCTGTTTTCCACCATGATGGTTTGCCATCAGAAAACCGTGATTCACTTGCATCCATTAAAGTCAATATGTTTTTGCTAAGTGCATCTTACAACATCACGAGCAATTATAAAAAGACATTTCAATGAAGTTGACTTTTTCAGTCTGACACATTACATTACACTACATAGCAGAAAAGTTCGTTTTCTTCACACTGTAGAACATAAATTGTGAAATTGTACGTTGGATTGAAATGTTAAAACTTTACCAAAGTGAGCTGTTTAGAAGTGGTTCAGCTACAGGACTCCAACTGTTTATTCTGATTTGAAAGGAAACCAAATTTAAAATAGCAAATTTTCTTCAGATCTATCTGCAAGGTCCACGTTAGCAACTTTTCTGTGCATAGTTCTCTGCGCATGTTTTTCCAGCTTAGCCACCGCTATATATTTTTGCAGGAAGAGCTTTGGCCTCACCCTTCCAGCCACACACACAGAAAGAGCTGCTGGGTTTACAGCTTGCATATTTTTTTTTTATTTTTCTCCTTCCTGTTAACTTCTGTTTAAGAAATAAAACAAAGTCTGGTGGGTGTTGTTTAGATGACACATGTGTTCCCTGTTGACCAGATTACGGTGGTTAGCCAATGAAGGCAACCCACCACCTGTCACAAGCTCTCTGGCAGCCTTCACATACCTCCATCCACGTTACAATCCAGGCTGCAGAACAAAGCACCGTGCTCCTGGGCTTGTTTTTATTTCACAGAATGGTCAGGGTTGGAAGGGACCTCTGGAGATCATCTAGTCCAACCCCCCAGCCAGAGCAGGGTCACCTACAGCAAGTTGCACAGGACGGCATCCAGGCATGTTTTGAGTGTCTCCAGTGTGGGAGACTCCACAACCTCTCTGGGCAGCCTGTTCCAGTGCTCTGCCACCCTCAAAGTAAAGAAGTTCCTCCTCATGTTAAGATGGAACTTCCTATGTTCAAGTTGGTGCCCGTTACCTCTTGTCCTATCACTGGGCACCACTGAAAAAAGGCTGTTCCCATCTACCTGGCACCCTCCCTTTACGTATTTATAAGCATTGATAAGATCCCCCCTCAGTCTTCTTTTCTCCAGACTAAAAAGACCCAAGTCCCTCAGCCTTTCCTTGTAAGAAAGATGCTCTAGTCCCCTAATCATCTTTGTAGCCCTTTGCTGGACCCTCTCCAGCAGTTCCCTGTCCTTCTTGAACTGGGGAGCCCAGAACTGGACACAGGACTCCAGATGCGGCCTCACCAGGGCAGAGTAGAGTGGGAGGATGACCTCCCTCGACCTGCTGGCCACACTCTTCTTGATGCACCCCAGAATGCCATTTGCCGCCTTGGCCACCAGGGCACATTGCTTTCAATCAACTCTACCAACATTAGATGACCTGTTTTCTCCTCTGTATATCAGCCATGTCATTGGTTCAGTCCAAATCTCTCCCAGTAAATCCTTTGAAGTCACTGCACCAAAATGTGCTTTAAAAAAAAAAAAAGCATTAATAAAAAGGAAAAAAAAAAAGACACTGGTTAAAGACCACTCGCCATCTGGGTTATGCCACGTCAGGGTCTGGTCAGAACTGCCTTGGTTCGACAGAAGGGGAACTCTCAGCAGAAGAAAGAATGAGTGGTTTTAGTGTAAAACTCAACTGTAGACTAAAGTCTGTAGCATTGAATTTTCATTCAAATTGATTGAAACATGGCTGATGTTGTGGGGAGCTAGTTATCATTGCTTATAAGAAAAACATCTATGTTAAATTGTATGCTATATGAAACTCCTGAGGCTACAGCCTTCAAGACAGACAGAGACTTTCTATCTCCACTAGTGTGTAAAGCCTGTATCAGGCAAACCCTCAGTGTTTACCTATTTTTCATGCCCTCCCAGTTTTTAGCCATTTTATTAAACCTAGAAGGTCACTTTCATCACATTTTGCTGCATGCACAACTCGCCCTTCTCACGACTGGTACCAAACCATTTACAAGCAAAAAGACAAACTCCAAGCCTGTCACTGCTGCCTTTACTGACACACAAACTAAACATCAGAGCAATGATCCTTTTTACTTCTAATATTTCCTTTCGCTGGAAACATGCACTGGCCCACAGGCATGAGGAGAAAAGTGGGTTGGATTTGCTTCTGAGCAATGACAGTTAATAAATTGAACATAGATTTTAAATATATATATTGAACTGTATAAATATCTGTGGTCTTAATTTAGAAGATTGTATTTCAACCAGCTGGTGGAGACCTTTAAAATAGTTTCAAATACCCAAACATCTTCTTGTTTTGTGGCAGCTGAATGTAAAAGGAAGATTTCTATTTTTCTGAGGTGGCTTGAAAGCCAGAAGTGCATGGGGAAGAGGTAGGATTGGCAAAAAAGACAATTGTCTTATTTCCCCCATTTATGGCCACTTGGAAAATATAAAGTCTAGGGTGAGTAATGGTGTATTATATTTTCCTATATTTTTGTGGAATATGGGTGAAAAGAAATATTCCAAAGTGCCCTGAAAATGGTGGGTTTTTATCTAGTATGGGTAGAGTGAAGGAGGGGAGCCTTTTCATGCACTGCCCCTGCCTTGCAGCCTGGAGACTTTTGGGACACAGCTATCTATACATATTCCACTGAAACACCTTGGTTTTGATGTTTTAGCACAGAAAAGGACCAGTGCCACATCCAGGCCCCAGCTGGGCCAGGACTGCAGTGCAGGAGCATCATCTAAAGGGTACAGATCAGGGCAGGGGATGCCACAGCTTCAGCAGCTCTTCAGGGGAGCCGGAAACAGCAATGAAACTTATGGAGAGTGGCTGCTTCCAGGGTGGCCGCAGCACCAGCGTGCCGGCCAGATGCTTTTCCTTTCCTTTGGTATTTTCCATACCAAAAGCAAGTTGCAAAACATCAAAACTTCCAGTGAACCAGAAACTTTTTTGGGGGTTGTTTTTTTTTTTTTGCCATGGCCACATCCGGAGCCACTTAGCTACCAGGCAGCTGCCTGATGCTCCATCACACCACCCCGCTTGGATCTTCTGGCTATCCCAGCTCACAGCTGTGTTACAAAGCTTCAGGTAACTAAATCAGAAAGAGACGAAACACACCTGGCCTTTGCGCTGGTCTGGAGTACAGCATCTCGGCAGACACTGCCTGCCTGCTCTCATGCAGTACATCCAAGCAGGTGGCTGCAGTGGGAAGACAAACACGCTGGGGTGGGCAGGGAAGCGAGCTGAGTTAAAGCTGTTTTTCTGCAGAATAAAAAAAATAACTAGCTGTAACCTTTTGCTATTTCTATTAAGCCTATTTGATAATGCAACCCACAGTTTCCGTAATGTCCTTTACTGCTGGATGCAATTGTTATCAGTTAGTGACTTAATGAAGCCTACTAGTTACAGGCATCACTAACCTAGGTGCCGTTTCTGTATCTTGTTTCAGAAGTGCTCTGAAAGAGTGACAAGGAGAAGAGAGCACAGATGTTCCTTTTGGGGAATTAAGAACACACAACACTGGTGAACAGCTTCTGCATCTCGCTGCCGAAGCCTCCCATGACCCATGTGCTGTCGGCACATCATTGCTCCTAAGGTCACCACCTACTTGCTGGCAAAGAGCAACTGCTTGGTATAGGCACATCAGACTAGGGACGAAAGAGTTTGGGCTCAAAAAAATAAAAGTAAAAGAATAAAAGGAAGTGACCGATAAAGACACAGTGAGGATTTCAGGTGCTGAATTATTATCTCATTTATTTTCTGGCAAGCTATTGTCCCATGCTGTCTGAAAAAGGAGAAAGACAAGACACACAGGTATGCAGTAACAGAAAAAGGTCCAGTGGGTTATTGAAACGTGCTCTAAACCAGCTTGAAAGAAACTTCTCCACCAAAAATTGTGGGGAAAATATGGCTTTCAACAAGATATTAAAAGAGACTTGAAGTTCAGTGAGGAACAGCAAACAAGAGTTAATTAGTGTTAGTAACTTTTTGGATCTCCCCAAGGTCAAATAAGCACCAGCTCAAAAAGGGGAAAAGGTTACTGGAGGCAAAACTTCTTAATTGGTGTTTTCCGTCAGCTTTATTAGGCAAATGGAAACAAGATAAACACTGCACAGGCTGTTGGGCCATTGGCTCCTCACAGCCTTGATTGTCAGCTGTGAGTGCTGCAACAGGACAGCAAACACAAACTTGGGAGACGGCCCACAGCATGCGTCCCACTTCGGCACTGACAGGGTTTTTTGCCCACTGATTCAGACCTCGTTTCAGCCTCTGCTCCCACCACGTTCGCTCATCCCTCCCCAGGATCCATGGCAAACGAGGCCGTGGCTTCTTCACAGCCATCGCCTGTGGCGTCCTGGCCGAAAGCAAGAGCCCTGGGACTAAAGACAGGCGGACGGACTTTCACATCCACATCTGCCAGCGCACAGATACTATCTATCTCAGCCGTTCAGGCTGTGTCTATTTCTGCTGACAGCTAGCATGGATTAGTTAGGGTCATAAACAGTGTTTGACTGTAATACAAAAACTTCCTGTAGCAAATCCCCGGGGTTTAGCAAAATGGGACCAGAAGGAAGGAACTGTATTAAATCCACAGCTGCAAAGTATCAGTATTCCTGGCAAAATACTTGCCTCAATTTCTTTTAATGTCATCATGTTAATTCCATTTCATATTTTCCAGAACACACCCTAAACAACATGTTGGCAAAAAAATGTCTATATTGTGTGTTTAGCACAAGCTGGATGCAGAACATACCTCCTGCAATAACCTCCTCATGTTAAGCACTTAATGACCTGCCTTACAGAAGAGGCGAGTTTCCATCTGCTGTGCAGAGCAAGCGCTCGCCCCATCCCTCTATCCCAGTGACCCTGTCCAAAAAGTTGGGTGAGGAGGAGATCTGAGGATAAATTAGAAAATGGTAACAAAGAAATTGTATAACTTTACCTACTTGCTCTGCAATGGCAGAATTTATTTATGAATAAGAATGGAGCCACCTATTTTTCCCTGCTCACTTTTGACTTGCCTAAAAAAAATACACTTGGCTGAGAATTAGAGGGAACACAAAGACCAAAACCATCCCAAATACTCAGGTTTCTGCTGGGCCACAGGCTTCAAGGAGGAAGCACTGGGAGAACATTGCTCTAATTAAAGGCAAAATATTTTTTGAGCATAAAGTTGGGTCAACGTTCAGTTCCCCAAGGTTTTTCTGGAAGGCCTGGGAAGACTTCATGAATGGGGCTGGTGACTCCAGGCACAGAGGGAGCCACAGGAAAGCCCAAAGTGCCAGCAGGGTGGTTCCTTATGCAGGTGTCAGACATGTCTCCTGCGCCAAGCCTTGCACAAGCTCCTATTGTGGCTGGGGTTTCACTGTCAGCGCCCTGTTTGCCCCCACTTATTTCTTGGTCCCAGCGATATTTGTGGCCACCCCGGGGTCCAGGTCTCCCCTCCCACACGCTGAGGTCTCCCCTGGCTCATGGCTGCCTGCTTTGGGTCTTCTCTTCTTCTGTTCTTATACATCTCCTGACAAAACCTAAAGAGAACAGAAGCCTTTGGGCTTGGGCTTTGGTCCCTAATTTCTGCTTTAGCCAAGTGCGCGTGGCTTGGCACTCACTAGTTAAATGGCCACATAAGGAATTCCTGTTCCCATTGGACCCAATACTGTATTTTTTGCTTTGTCTAAAGGTTAACAAGTTGCTCTGTCAACTTCATTGCCTCACTGCCTGTTCTTCACATGCAAAATAGTCTCATATTTTTGTTGTCATGGGGAATTCCTTGCCTGTGAACTATGACGGTCTTTACTTTTTACCTAGCGTGAGAAGGGCCAGTGTATATAACTTAATTGGATGAGTCACATCCATAAACAAATCTAGCCCGTATGTGAAGTGCAAAAGCAGTAAGAGTGATGGGTGAATTTACAGCTTCAGGAAACGTCTACATGCTTTTGCTTTGAGTGAGCATCAGAGCAAACGTGTTATGTAAATGCATGTGGTTGCACAACTCACTCCTCAGTGTTACTGATCTCACATCTATTTGTGCATATGGAGTGGCTGAACAGCTCTCCTCAAAAACAAGCCAATTGCTGCTCTAAAAGCAGAGATCTGTGGGTGATGTGGGCTGTGTTAAAGACAGCACCGTAGCCCATTTACACTGACTTCTCAAGTTTCATCCCACAGACAAAATATGCCGGGTCAAACCAGAAAGAGCGTTTGTTGCAGCCCTGTTTCCCTGCCAAAATGAATTTTCTTCTCGCTGATGCAAACACTCTTGAGGTCAATGCTCTCGCACTCTCATGCTTTCCGGGTCAATAGGATTTTATTCTGAGCATTCACTTCCGCTGCTAAAGAACAAAAGGAAGCAGAGATTTCAGATACCTGTCCCGGCAGCTGGAGACTGCCTGAAGGTCCTACAGAAAAGAAATGTAATCTCAGGGCCAGGTTTGGTGCCAGGCTTCCCTGGAGTGGGACAGACACATAGTCCACATCCGCTTTTCAGGAGCTCTGCTCCCCTGTGATGCCTGAGCTCTTAGGATACATTCCGGGCTAGCATGATGGCATTTCCATATCCTGCAAGTATCACCTAAAATAATTTCTGACATCTGAAATAATTAATTCTCTAAACGCACCTTTTAACATCTTCTAGGTATACATATGTTCAGTTTGAAAAAATTATTACAGGCATAAAAGAGAGGATTGAAGGAAGAGAAAATGAGAAACAAAGGAATAACTTTTTTAGGCTAAGCAAAAAATTTTCTCGGTTTCCCATCAGTTGCCAGAAGTGGAAGAGAGGAATTTTGCATTATTATTCTCCTTTGGCATATTTGTTAATATAGCGTGACTAGGACTTTTATAGTCTTAGTCTTCTGCTCTGCAGCTGAACTGAAATAAGGTTTCAATTTCTAAGTTTCTGATCACACCAAGATGGATTTTTCTACTAGAAGCTTACGGACACAGAATTAAGAGAGGGGTTTTTTTGTTCGAGACTGCAGTGAAATGCCAGGTATGAATTTAGCAGTGAGCTTCCAGGGAGCCTGACACTTCAAATGTTTGAAAAAGTTAGAGCTAGGGGGTTTTATGACAGATTTGATTTCAGCAGAGGAAGAGGGACTCCTGAGACACTGCTCCAAAGTGAGAAAACCCTTACCAGTACCTACAGCACTGCAAGGTCCCAGCAGTGTTGGCTCAAGAGAGCTTGGTGTGTATTGAGACACTTGTTACTCCCTCCAGAGACATTTTAGACCGCAAGCTTTTCATGCCTCTAATATTTTCATCTTCGACCTACAGGTCATAGCTGACTTTTAGCCTTATTCACCATACCATAGTGGCAGAAAAATATTGACATCAGAATGATGCTCCTGCATTTTGAAGTATCATCTGCAAATGACAGCCTGTTCCTGGTTTTCATCAAACAGAAGCAAGAGGCCAGCAGCTATTTGATCTGAATAGGTTTGGAGGAACTTCCCTTCTTGACCTGCTTTTTAAGAAATCCGTGATTAAAGGCAGCGAAGACCCAACACCCGACACCCATACAGTCAATCACTGTAGTAGCTCTTAACAGAACAACACAAAATACCAAAATACATCAGTAGGAACAAAAAGGGATCGATGTGCTGTCCCCACAAATTGAACTGCTCAGGTTGCAGTTTTAACATCTAAACTAAAAAGACAGACTAACAAGCAAAACCTTGAATTTCCTGCTTGTGAGCTGTCCCGCCAGGTTCCACACACCATCGAGCTGTCCCACATCTCTTCACAATATAAGTGAAAATGTCATGTAAATGGTCAAAATAAACTGGTGGAAAACAGTAGGTGCCAAATATAGTTAAGTTTTATTTTTTATTATCTGATAACACTGTGATAATATAAACTGTATAAAGCATGATAAAACACTTCCATAAAACAGAGTAGGTACACATTATAAAATAAAAATTAAAAATATTGCTAGCAAAAGGAAAAAAAAATTAAAAAGAAAATATTACAATAAAATAACTGTACCAGTTTCTTCCTGTATTACAAAATTTATTGAAAATGTTTAAATTATGCAGCACTAAGATAAGTTACTTTTATTTTCTCTCTTGATTTTAAACATGCACTAACTCAAACAGAAATAAAACCTATTAATCAATACAGAAAATGTTATTAATCACGTAACACTGCATGTAGATTTAAGGAGGGACAATGCAGTGGCTGTTAAAAGAAATGCATTATAATTACTTCCCTTCCCATGGGCTTACAGATTTTAGCAATCAAAAATAGCTTAATAATTCACAATAAAAGGAGCAGCCACTGAACTAGCAATAAACTCTGATAAATGAGCAGTTATTGAAAAAAATGTTTGTCAGAAAACTATCAAACAAAAGCTAGCTCTGCTTTGAATAATCTGTGCACAAAGTGATGGCATTCACTGCCACCCTGATCTTTGCATTCACTAGGATTCTGCCAGCCCTATCAGAAAAACAGATTGTGAAACCTGAACCCTATTAACGTCAACAGAAATCTTGAGACCGAAATTCCACTTACAGCTCTTGAAGAGAAACACGCGTGCCTTCTGACCATGATACTGCAAATAATCCTACTTAAAATGTGCTTTGTTTTCACTATGACAATATTCCTATTTAAAGGAGTGCTTTTTTCCTCCACCTGCTGTGGAGCATTGGACAAGCAACCCGCAGGGCAGCTGGGGATGTGTTTTTCCCCTCACCTCCGCAAACACCTTTGTATGTTCTTTTGCATTAACTCTCAGAGACAGCAAGCTTGCCTTGAACTAAACTCTTCAGCTCCTGCCACATTCTTCAAACTCCAGAAGAAAGCAGCTAAGGAACAACTGTCGGGACTGCCAGGTACACTTGCTGAGAGTTAATCCCACAAACTTTAAAAAAATGAAATAAGTCAGCCAAGCGCCCCAAAAACGTTTGACTCCTAGATCTTGCACACAGTACAAGGCCATCAGTGACCTCATCAGTTCCTTTTGCTCTTTCCCATGTTACACACTTGCAGATTACGTTATTTCAAAGGAGGCTGGAAGTTTTCAGAGGTGTGCCTGCATTTTTCTATGCATTTGGAGAGTTATCTCAACACTTGTTGAGATGGTTTGTCCATGCACGGTCTTTCATTATTCAATGTATTAAAAATACATTTTTAATAATAGCCCTTAACACATGAACTACTTCACATTCTTACCAGGAACATTTTAACTATCCCCAGTAAACATTGCCACTGTCCCTTTGCAGAAATGTGATGACTTTAATCATGATCAAATGCAAAATCACTTTTAATTTATCTATAAACACCCTGGTCAGAAATACATGAACTAACAATTTAATACAGATGCTACTAGCTCAAGAATTCAAGCAATGTAATTTTGTGGAACAAAAGAGAAAAAGAAAATGGATTTTTCTTTTGATTGGATTTTTTGCTGAGTGGATACATACATTCTTAAACAGTAGTAAAGCGGACTTCAGTTTTTGTGAAAATATTTGAGATCAAAAGATTCCAGAGCAGATCCTTCTTAGCATCAGTTAAAAAAGCCGTACTAGCATTAATAACCAGTTGATGATCCTACTTATTATATCAAAGACATATAAACTCCATTTCTTTGACACCCGTTTGTTGTTTGTTTTAAGAGACCCCACTCATGCAAGAAAAGCAAAATTTGAAACATAGCTTGATGAGGGAGTTTTGGTAAGGCCAATGTAGCCAATGGTTATTAGTGAGCAAAACCCCTTTCAGTATAAGAGGTCAATCTTAACAGAGCTAGTAAGCAGTCAAGCAACTTAATATACTAGGGAGCTGCTATTACCTAGTAGTAGTTTGCAATTATTGACTTTTCCAACCACAGTCAGAGGAAATCTTCTCATTGATACAAAGCAGAGTGGAATCTGGGCCCAAGACCAGGTATACGTGCTGTCTCTGTTACTAAAGTTTTATTCTATTGTGTTTCTAATTCCATCTTCGGTTTTGAGATATGGCCAGTTTACATCAATTAAAAATCAGACAATTGCCCCACTATGAGAAATCAGTGTTTACAATTTTGTAAGGAAAAAAAAAGACACTGAACCCAATGACCATAGTCAAAATAAACTAATTCCATAGTTTTAAAAATAAGGATATCAGCATACTGAAATGTTTCCAATGTTTTTAGTTTTAAAAAAAGAAGTACAAAACTATATAGAAACTTGAAAATTCACAGGAAAATGTTTTCAGGAGTTTTGCACAGCCCTATGCAGGAGCAGTGATGCTCTGATAATGTCTTTTTGACTCCAGTTATAAAAACAGAACCAGCTTCTTGAAGAACTGGGACTTACAACACATCCTCTACGTATGGTTGTTGTTAAGATTGTTCTTATTAAAGAATCTCCTTGCTTCAACACTGCTAAGAGACACGGAGCAGCGAGATGGATTCTCTTTTCTGTATTCAATGCTTTCCATCATAGCTTGCTTGATCACCTGGAAAACAGTGAACATGTCATTCAGGGAAATTACTAACATTTTAATGATTTATTGACTGATAGAAAAGATCCCTTCATATTTTAATAACTGTTATTCCTACTTTTAACACTGCTCCATCATGGAAAAAAGTGATTGCTGGGTATTATTATGAATATTAATTCTTGATTGTATAAAACACTGATTTTAATGTAGTTAATAAAGATACGACAGGATACCACCAATGCCAAAGAAGTCTCCCTGCCCCAACCTGGAGTACTGCGTCCAGCTCTGAAGCCCCCAACACAGCAAAGACATGGACCTGTTGGATCAGGTCCAGAGGAGGGCCACAAAGATAATCAGAGGGCTGGAGCACCTCTCCTATGAAGACAGGCTGAGAGAGTTGGGGCTGTGCAGCCTGGAGAAGAGAAGGATCTGGGGAGACCTTATAGCAGCTTTCCAGTATCTGAAGGGCGCCTACAAGAAAGCTGGAGAGGGACTTTTTACAAGGGCATGTAGTGATAGGACGAAGGGGAATGGCTTCAAACCAGAAGAGAGGAGATTTAGAATAGATATTAAGAAGAAATTTCTCACTATGAGGGTGGTGAGGCACTGGAACATGTTGCCCAGGGAAGTTGTGGAGGCCCCATCCCTGGAAGTGTTCAAGGCCAGGTTGGATGGGGCTTTGAGCAACCTGGTCTAATGGGAAGTGTCCTTGCCCACGGCAGAGGTGTTGGAACTAGATGATCTTTAAGGTCCCTTGGAAACTAGACAATTCTATGATGATTCGACGATTCTAAGTTGACAATGCCACAGCTTGTACATGCTTCTACATAAGCTCATGAAGAATTTACCTACGGTATACTCCAGCCCTCATTAATATAAAGCAGGTTTTTTTCACTGACTATAATAGGCTTTGATCCAGCCTCAATTCTGAGAATACAATGGGGAAACAATGAAATGCAGGAAGCACTTTGTATGTCCCAACAATCAGGTAAACACTGAAGTAAACCCCTGTACAGGCAGATTTAGAGCTTTACTTGCATCACCCACCTTCCCATTTAACAACCTAGACCCTTTAAGCCCCTTCCACACTGGCATACGTACTTCTATGTTATTGAGGGTGTTGAACTCCATTAGATCATGGAGCCTCTTGAAAGCCTCATTGGGATACTGGAAGTTGAAGGTAGAGAATGGTGTATTTGGATCATCAAAAATGTCAAAGTCTGCAAAATCCTTCTCTTCCTGTGTTTCTCTTGGAATGCCTGCATGCACAACAAATACAAAAATACAATCTAAATGTTAGGTCTGAGGAAATCCTTAACTACCACAGATAGACTTAAGAGTTATATCAGAGATAAAACATTTCTAGTGTATAATCACCATGTCATTATAAAGCTTCAAAGGAACAGCTAGATTTAGCATCAGAAACTGTGTGCTCACCTGGAGCTTTGTATTTCCGGAAGTTGATGTTAGCCAAAACAAAATGGATTATAGTTGGACAGTCTTTATCCGAAGAGGTATCCTTTGGTTTGAAAACATAGCACTCCTTCATGCCCTCTCGATCAAATACATTTGGGTCTATTTTCGGGAAAGGAAGCTTGTTCATTTTGGCCCATTTTTCGGCAAGTAAAATTTCCTGAAAAGATAACAAAGACTCAGGTGCATATAAGCACCCACTGCAAAGTGAGATTTTATGTAGAGAGACACAGGTTAAACTGGTTACTAGAAGCAGTTTTATTAATTCATGATTCTTTATGGCAGTACTGATCAAATCAATCTTTGTATAGACCACCCAGTACGGCAAACTGAGCACCTAATTCAGCCTGCCTATCTTCACCACCTGCGATGATTCACACGAATGAAAGAACTGGTCTGTCACATAAATCTTTGGGTGAATTTACAGAGCTGACAGCTAGAAAAAACCATCCGTAATTCTAATTGCAAACTGAGTATTGGTGCTATGGAAACCAATGAGAGTTAATAAACACCAATCCATGCGTTGTTATGTTCAGAGTCACATCATAGCACAGAACAGAACTTGAAAGCATGCTAAGTGAAGAAGTAAGTCTGGAAAACAGGCTTTTTTTCTTTGTGACAGCTCAGTAAACGAAATAATTTGTAAATAATGACTCAAAAGTGTGTAATGAGGGTGTGTGAGAGGGAGGAGAGGGAAGGTCAACAACTTTAATCTTGGTTTGGAATTAAATAGGACCCTTCTTTGGGCAACTGTTTTGGATACGCAAGGGATTAAAAGATAGTGGGTGTAAACTGATAAAACAAGAGCAGAGTCATTGACTTCATCTGGCTGATTTCCCTACGTGTTGGAGTAATAAAAGTATGTTAGAGCACTACCATACATACAGGCCAACTATTGAACTGGCATTTACTCTTTGTAAGGCACACAGAACCAGTAAACAGCCAGTAAACAAAACTGGTTTCTGTCCTTTAGGCCATTAGCATACAGCCTCTCCTGTATATAATACCTGTGTATTAGCTGGAGGTATGTCACTCTTTTTATTATACACATATTTGCGCTTCAGAAATAATGAGCTATTCTCTTCGATGGTGGCTTCATAAAAACCTAAGGTACAGTTTTATTTTCCCACTATTTTTTCTTGCATAAAAGGATTTTGCCTTTTCTGAAATTAGATTTTACAGAAAAACCTTCAGGACACTACTTGACTTCCAAGCAATCTCTCCATGTTATTTTCCCCAAAATGGAACCGAAAATTGCAGCTGATGGAAGCAGAAAGCTCAATGCATAGGCTAAGAGTAACAGAGATGCCTATACACAGCCTTTTGCACAGACTCCATATGCAGAACATTAACAAAGAGAGGAAAAAGAAGACATTTCAGAGGAGATGACAGTGCTGTGTCATTAAATTTAGCTGATAGGGAAAATACTCAGTCATGACAAAAAAGGAGACAAATTCTTAAACAAACAAAATTAAAGGAAGAAACAGACTGTGGGACTCAGTCAAAGAAAAATGAAGGATCTCAGCAGTAGTAAGACTCTTCTCAGTGTTCGATTCTTACAAGTAGTCTCCAAGAGACCTAGAGATTACAGAAGTTACTCCTTTTTATTCTCCTGAAGCTTGTTTTTCTTTGCATTTGACAACACTGATTTAGACTTCATTTTGCTATTGCTGTTATTTTCTAACGTTGTTTTGGGGTTTTGTCCCTCGATAGCAAGAGGAAGGAAAAAAATACTCTTTGCTCTAATTGAAATTTGTCTGTAAAGCAAAAAAGAATGCCAGTTGTTTCTCAAACAGGCATGTTCTCTTGGTTTCCCTAAAAAGAATCTAAAAAATCCACTTTGGTTTCAAATATTTATTGCCTCTTTTTTGAGTACCTCACAGTAGTTTCGTAAGTGCTGCTTTTTCTGTGTCAGCTACTAAAATGATCCAACATTAAGCCTTTCTGACCAGTTGGAGTTGTTAGGCTGCGTAGGCTGTACAGGTTGTACAGACTGAAAGATATGCTTTCCACACCTGCTACAGAAAAAAAGCCATGTAATTTAATTTGTATTTTTCTGTTGTTGCTTTGCTCCGGCCTGAATGGATTTAGGAATCCTACTTAAACCAGTGCTGGGGTTAACCTAGTGAGATATAAATGAACAGTTAGCCCCACTTCCAAAATGTTATATATTTAGCAATACCAGAGTGACTGAGACACATTTCTGCGAGATGACGACAGAAAACTATTCATTTACATCACAGCATCACAGAGGAGAATAGCTGTACAGAGCCAGAGCACTAGCACAATGGTAACTGACTTAATCGTTTAATACTGACATAAAATTCTGCAATTCGGTGTGAAGGCAAGACTTCCATGAAAACAATAGAGCTCCTACTTCAAACAAATTATATTAATTAGCCTTCTTGGTGTCAGTTGTCTCATGTGAGTCATGTAAACAGGAACTGAGGCAGAGTGCAATATTTTGCCTTGACGTGGAAACAAACTGCTCCAATGCTGTCAATACAATAGCACTAAGGCTGTCTGGAACCATGAAACGTGCAACCAGCCCAACTGGAAGAATACAACCGAGTCAAATTTATTAACACAAAGAAAGGAATGGCCTATCTTACTTACTTTGAAAGGAGGACTAGAATCACTTGGCCTTGCTGAAAAATCAAAAGAGATGATGAGATCAACGCCTCTTTGAGGTCTTAAGATAAGTGGGTACGGCAGGTTGAATGTAAGCCCACTGTCCACTATGTGAATCTTTTTGCTCTTCACATCTAGTGGTTCATATATCCTCTCAAACTCATCAGGATCTGAGCAGAAGAAATGAAAACAAAACAAAACAGGAACACACCAGTTAAGAATTGAAACTGTGATGGGCTTTCAAGTGTTTCCCCAACTACTGAAGGTTCCACCAAATTCAAATTTTAAAGTATTCCAGCTAAGCGTACTGTGAAATCGTGTGTAACCTTAACTCTTGCCTTAACAACTGGAGAATGCAGGGAAAAAAACAGAGCTGAACGGTGTATACCTGAAATTTAAGCATTGGGCAGAATTGCATGTAAGCCACTTACTGCTATTACTGTCATGGTATAGTATAAAATATTTTCCTATATTTAATGCCCAAACTGAGGGCTGAAGAAGATGATGTTTCCCCTTTAACTCCAATATTCCCTGGGTGCAGCTCAGGAAAAAACAAGCAATTTTTCATAAGTGTCTTTCCACTTATCCAAGTCTCTGGATATTACTAAATGATCCCTGCAGTACTTAAAACTGTTCTCCTGACAGTCTTTTCTTGCTCTAGATCTTAAAAATCCATGTTTTTGCCTTTTGACTAAAAACTAGTGTTCACATCTGTAGAGGGCAGTGTAATCTAAGAAATGCTGAATAGAATAATATAATTATTTCTTGTATAATTAAATTTCCTAGCACCTACATATTGGTGATGGAAGTAATCTGAAAAAAGATATTTTAATGTGGAGATAATCCAACAAAATAGTTCAAACTGTAGTTCCTACCAGGATCCTCTCAGGATCCATCAGAAAAAAATGTTGTTATAAGCAGCAAAAAAATCTCAGAACAGATATTTTGACTTTTTATTTCTGTTAGTATTATTATTATTTATTTGAGGGCACTTTGCTAAGTAATGAGGCACCAGTTTCCTAATATTCACCTTGATTTTTAAGGGAGAAAAAAATTTCAAATCATTGCCTATTGCTAAAGGGCTAAGTGTGTTTATAGACCTATTTTAGAACCAGATATATTTCATAACAATGAATTAGCATAAACTAATGAAAATATATTAGTGTTTATCAAATTCATCATAACTAAAAAAACACTGGTAAAAAAAATACACATACTACAGATCCTTTTTAGTACAAGTAAACCAGCTTTGTTTTCCCCTTCCTTTCAACGACAACATTTCAAACATAATTTAACCTCTGTTGTCAACAAAATTTCTGAAAATTGCAGAAACATTTTTGTTCAAGTTTTGCATTATCTTATTTTACAAAATTTTAATTTGAAAGTCAACAGTGATCCTTTAAACAAGACTTGTACCACCTATAATAATGTTTGTGATGGGAGTGTTACTACATACACAAACTTCCTTCCAAAAAGGCATTGAAGAACAAGATGGTTCCTATTGCTTACAGCCTTCATGACTCTATGATCAAATTTATCATCATAATTTTATAATATTTTAAATGACAAAACATCATAATGCCATCAATAAATTTATAATGACCACATAGATTGTTTTTATTAGACATGGTCTTCTGTGATTACAGGATAAATTCAATGAAAGGTTTTTCTTTTTATTATAATTAATTTTAGAAGTACACTTCTAATATTTGGACTGAGAAGAAAAGTTCCAAAGTGTAACTTGTGTCCATGTTATGGGGTCAGAATTCAAAAAGCAATGAAAATAATCCAGTGTTATTTTAAAAACATGACTTTAAAAGCAGACTCAGACTGTAATTTGATTTGATTTAAACAGGATGGGGAGCCAGAGGCCAGAAGCAGCACACAATGCCCCAATGAGACAATGCAAGCAGGCAGACTCAACTGTGGGTCAGGGCACTGCAGGTGAGCCTGCAATTGCTCCAGGGAGAGGTGTAATGTACAATAAGCATCCCTGATGCTAAAAGAAGCATCACCTACTCTGTAGCCTACACTGGATAAGAAACCTTTGTTTTGTTTATACTTTACAACACATGAATCCAGGACAATCATTTTATATACTCTAGCAGCCCTGGTAAGTCAATCCATCATTATTCATCAAACAGTATGAAGACTGAATGGAGTATTTATGCTCTGAGAGCCTGGGACATTAATTTTGAGCCCATGCAGACTGCTTTTATGAAAGATGCATCCATATTACGAGAAGCTTTCAGTCCATCAAATAGCAAACTGGGAGAAGCCCAAGATGTTTATGAGTATAGCTCTGTGTGAAACCAGCACAGCATGCCTATCTGATTTGTAGTAATCAGACACACAAACGGATATTAGGAATTGTTTGGAAATAAAAAGAGAGCATGTTCTAGAGATCAAATTTTGTCACAGATGGCAGCTTCAATGGATGCATGGGAGATGAAAAGGGCATTTGCCACTGACGTATGTCTACTATAACAGAGTTTCCATAAATACTTAAATAAGGAAGCGGAGATTATGAGTTATTTTTTCCCTATTGTTATTCACTTGGCATTTTCTCAAGTGATTTTGGTGTGTTGTAATATCAAGGCACAGAAACAGAACAACTCAGTTCACAATGAAATCATTCATGGGGTGTAAAGTTTTAGAGCATACTTGTGATCAATTAAGAAAACGCTCAGCATAAATAGAATCTGTAGCAAAGTGAAGGCAAGCATTTTACTTTCAGATCAGCAGCTGGGATCTCTGCTGTATGCACTGCAGACCCTAAATTCAGTCCTCAGTGATGACTGTAACATTGGCTTAGGTCTGCCACAGTTCATCTTCTGCGGTACAACTCAGTGGTTCTACAGAAGGTCTGAGACCAGTGGAGATGTGAAGTATTATTTATATTTATATTTTTGATACAGTTATTTCTCCTTTGGAGTGTCTGCTAATAAAGAGAAAGTAAGTCCTAAAGCAATTCAGACCTCTCTGTACTCAATCTGATCGGTAAAATGCTAGTGGTAGGAACAAATATGCAAAGCTTAACAGCATCCAGTTCCTTGGTAATATACAGTATCTAGAATTTACATCAAAGTTTCCTTTCTGTCTACTCCTCTGCACTTCTAGGCTCTTACATATATTAGCAAAATTCACAGCATTAAAATCTGGATACACTTAATCACACTACTGAATGACTACATTTTGTATTAACTACAGACATTTCAAGGTTTCTTTAACTATCCTTGACCATAATATTGCAACAACTCATAGCTGTTAGATTTGTTAGTTCAGGTTTATGAGTGTGGGCTGCAGCTAACACTAAAAAAATCACAGTTATGTCAAACTTTTGCCAGACGTTTTGCCCAAAGAAATTTCAAGCACTCAAAACTGATTGCTCAGAGGTGCAGGCTCATTCTGTCAAACCAGCATTTTATTTCAATTGAAATTAAAACTGAGGAAGTTGATAGTTGATTCTGAAGATTATCCCCATCTTAATTATGCAAAATTCTCATCAACTGTCATTTTTTCCAACCATACATTTACTACCCGCTTTCCTGCCTCTTTTACAACTACTATAAATATTAAGATTATCCAGTTGTAAACACCTCTGAGATGATAAAAATATTTAGAAAGTGGAGTACAGATGGAAATGACTATACAACCACTCAAAGGGATTTGTTACATTAACAAATACACATTAGAGCGCGTCTGCTACTTAAGCTTTTAAACGACATCTGGTATATACTATTGCATAATGACCAGCTAAAACAATCTCTTTCCTCTGAGTAGAAAATAAGGGATGAAGTGACTACTATTATTACGAGGGATGGTTGGAAGTGCTGTGCCGCTACACAAGAACATGGAAGGAACAACACAGAGATTTGTAGTTCCTCAGCTTGATGGATGCCAGTAATAATCCATAATAATCTAAAAGCATTACAGATTGTATCACAGAAACTGTATGTGGAGGCTCCACCAAGTATGCATCTTCACTGTGATGTAACTTTTCTACAGGGAAACACATCCCATTGCTCTGTTGCCTACTGAGGAAGAAATGAAAAAGCACCAGTGCCAGAATAATACCAAGAAATTCATTGGCTCTCATTGAAAAGATTGTAATGAACACTATCTACAGCAAATCTTCAAAATACTAATCAAATGTGATTCATAATTCTCTGCAGCTACTGTCCCAGACACCATATATTTCATGGAGTGTGGGAAAATACTGAACTTCTTTTGCAAATTAACATTTTTCTGAAATTTTAATCTTCCATCCACATTCCTGCTTCCCGCTTATGCCAACGTGACATGTGGATGCGTCTACACATCAGTCACACCTGAAATGTGAATGTACCTGACAGATCAGTCACACTGGGAAGAACATGGTGTCAGCAAAGCAAGGATCTACAAGTAAAGTGTGTTGCCTCCATAGGTTTTTCAGAGGAAAACAAAGACAGCAGAAAAGGTACAAAATTTTTGGAACAGGCAAGCCCTGTAGGAGGACAAGGAAAACTTTTATTCCCACCAGAAGGCTTAGCACCAATAAGAGAAAGGGAACAACACAGGATACCCTTTGGAGAAGTCCAAGAGAGTGAGAAAGTGGCCTTAGTGAAGGGCACAATACACAAAAGCAGCTTGGTGACCTCTGCCAGCAATTCCTTCAAAACAAAGAGCCACTTCCCCTCCAAAAGGTACTGACTGTTCTGCACACTCTGCCAGGGGACATGGGAGGTAGACAGCAGACAGAAGTCACTGTGCAGTGCCCTCTGTGACACCCAGTCACCTCATAACCTCTGCTGCTGACCAATACTTATGACCACCGCTACAGAAACGTTCTCCTGTCTTCAGGTACGTGCTGTTGTAAGCCTCATAGTTTGATGTTAACACACCGAGAACTCGCTGTTTCTTGTTTTACTAATGAATATGCAGCAACACAGGCTTTCTGTGAACTAACCTGCAACAGCTGCATCTAGTTCATCTTCCTCCACAGACTCCTGAGTAAGAAGGTCTGCCAGAGGAGAGAGTGGGTAACAGCTGTTGAGGTTCAATCCCAGCATGAAGTTGTGCACTTTCCCAGCACGCCCTTCCCTGGTGTTGAAAAGGGCACTATCGCCCACCAAAGCCATCAGCATTCTCTGCACCCAGCTTTCTTGGCTGCTGTTCTGATATTCTTGATTTGCCTCAACGTTTTCAGTGCCTGTAGAGGAAAATGAAATTAACCAATGGTGAAACAGTTGATGTATAAAGTATAAAACCAAGATTTCTGGGTCTACTAAAATAAAGTCCCTACTAAAATAAAAGGAACTGGGTCACAGCTTTCTTTAAAGGAGCCGTGGACTGAATGACAGAGCTTTGCTGCAAGAATTTCAGAGGAATGGAGAGAAACCATGCTCTTAAGTTCATAGGCCAGAGAAACTTTTCATCTGCAGTATAGTAGCGTGGATGTGTCCATCAGGAAAATAGATTGAGAATGTGTTAGATGACCTGAGCAGGACTTAATTAGTTTGGATGGCAAGGGAAATGACGATATGGTTTTATCTGTGCTAGCACCCAAAATGCAAACTCTCTGGGGCTCAGGGGTGAGACTTGAGTCACCAAGATCCATGCTCTACGTAGACCTGAATTCATACGGATGCAGACTCTTCTCCATCCCTTGCTGACTGCTAGAAACCCAGCTTTCCTTAAGGCAAAGTTAGTCTGCATAAAAGAGAATGCTATAGCGCAGGAATTCTAAAATACCTGAAAATATCCTTTCAGTAA
The DNA here is from genome assembly GCA_008711295.1 of Anarhynchus alexandrinus. Classification (NCBI taxonomy): domain Eukaryota; kingdom Metazoa; phylum Chordata; class Aves; order Charadriiformes; family Charadriidae; genus Anarhynchus; species Anarhynchus alexandrinus. The sequence continues at coordinate 556,629 of VUYV01000113.1, forward strand.
ACTGTAGTCTAGAATCAATATCTGATTAACTAAAGAGCAGAACGAAACATCCAGACTTAGATGTCTACAGCTAGATGTCACAGAAAAAATTACTTAGTTTGGCATCACCTTGCATTCATGCTGTCAAAACTTTGACTTTTTGAGGTGTTTTGTATAAGGGCATATTTCAGGCTCAGGCTAGATACTTCAAATCCAGCACTGAAATGTGCCTCTTTTTAATCCAGGCTTTAAAGGAGCTGATTTTTATTTAAGTAGAGAGAAAAACAAGTATCAAACACCACAAAGTTTAGAGGCCCAACATCTGTACAACAATATTCTATAGAAGTGGAGGGATTACCAAGTGTTTACAAATCACAGATTTGTAGGTTGTCCACTATGTCTACAAACTATGAGTGAAATGTACTGTTTCGTGCTGGCTAAATTGCTTAAACAGGAAATCCGCATATAAATACAAAATGTGGTATCACCCTCTCCCTATTATTTAACACAAAAGGGGAACTGAAGAAGTAATCATTTAACTGAGCTAATGACATAATTCACTGTGTCATCGCACAAGATTTTATTTTCTTCCTGTAGATCCCAAAATTACAAAAAGCTGCATGCCCATCTTTGCTTTAGTTGTTAAAAACATAACCAATTTCTTCAGGTGAAAATCACTGTTGCCCCCAAAAGTATCATCAAATACAGAAAGCATTATTAGGATGAGACAGAGACCCTGACTAAAATCACAGAAATCCCCAGGTTGTTTAGACACTTAAAGATAATTTTCAACAGGATCTTTTCTTCCCACTGTCCAGAGTTCCCCTTGTGGTTGTGTCTCTTCTGGGAAACCGGATTTGGACATTGTTTAAAACTGCCAAGCAGTAGGAATTTCCTGTGTCAGATGTCATTTGTAAAGGTGCTAGAAGACATCTATGAATGCTGGAAACACAAACTAATAGTTGATCAAGGAACCCTTAAGAACAATGGACAGTGTTAGTTTACTGGGCTGATAACAATTCAAACATGCCTCTGAGCTCAGTAGCTTGCTGGCAACAGACTTCTGGAAATTATTGGCTCAGCAAGCCTAATTTTTGGATGTATGTGAAATTGCAGGCCTCTGTGAAGCCCTGTTGGGCTAATGCGAAGACCGAAGATATGTGAGAGAATCATTTGATAATCAGCTTGAGCAGGGGGCATGAACTCAAGCCAAAGGCTCTCCTGACGTTTCTTGTTCAACATTTCTCTATTTTGCTGAGCCACTGGTTCTTTTAAGAGCCTTGGGCTAGGTAATTAAGTTTTATCATTGGTATAAGAGCAGAGCTCTCGATATGAGACTATTGGTAAGACTAAGCTAATTACCAACATCCACAAACTTGACCATGCTACATGAAAGGTGATGAAAAATGTAAACTATGAAATATAATGTGAAGATTTCCTTACCTTTTGGATGCTGTGATTCATCTTCACTGTCTGAACTGTCATTGCTTACAAGGTGCTTTAGTCTAATATTTTCTGTTGAAAGAAATATAAAATTACTTTGAACTGCTAGGGTTTCATTATCAGAACAGCTAAGAATTTCCAAACAATTTGTCTTCATAATAGAAAATACAGCTGAAGAGATTCAATATGCTGTGGACATTTCTATGTTCTGAATCTGATAAGAATGTATTGTCTTTAGCCTGCAATTTTTGAAAAGCTCCTGCTCTAAGCAGATTAGCCAGGGGGCTGAGAAAACAAACTGTAATCCTAAAGCAGTATCTACCACTCATGTCTGCACCACCTATCTGACACATTTCATTCACCTTGATTAAAATGTAGTTGTACAGCTTCTGTCCTCTCAACAACTCCTAATGATCTAGGAAGGCAATTTCTGTTAATTACCAGCTAATAAAAAAAAAAAAAAAAAAAAAAAAAANAAAAAAAAAGAACGCTTAACCTCATTCATACATATATGAATGGGTACCCTTAAAAATGGGGGAAAAACAGAAGCCAAGATAGTTATGAAGTTTCACTGGAACATATGTGAAAAATAAAGGCCAATGCAGTTACACGGGTAGAAAAAACAATGGTTTTCATCTCATAACATTAAGTGAGAGAAATAAAACCGGAAATGAGTGAATTTCTCTGGCAAAAACCTGCATTTTGTTAGGATTAACAGCTTTGTTTCCAAAACAACCAGAAAGTCATGATTAACTGTTCATTACTATCTCAAGGTATTATTTTGAAGTAAAAATGAGTACTGAAAAAGCAACACTCCTCAGGTAAGGCTTGTAGTGGAGGTGAATTCATGTGAAAATGGATTATAGGCTGACAACATCGTTTTCGCTGACTATGGAGGCAAGCCTTTTTTGAAATATGATAGATTTGCAATGTTTTCTCAGCAGCTTCATCTTGGAAGCTTGTAACCTACGGAGACTGGAGACAGAGGCTGAAGTCCAGTGATGTAACTTTATCCAAGAGAAGACTTTTGAAAACTAAACCCCTTTATTCCCTAGTATAATGTACGCTAGGAATCATCTCTAATCGAAATTTGAAGCCAGTTAAAATAAACTGAAAGAGGGTTGTTTCCTAATGAACTTGAACATAGTAACAATCAATTTTTTTTCCATTAAAAAATGAAAATAAAATAACATCTACTTTTTCTCACAGAAGGATACTGTAGATGTTGGTCTCTGGTGACATACCCCTGCTTTGCGCTGTAATTTCCAACAAATGCTGCAATTTCTACCAAATGCAGTATCAAAACAATGGCAATTTCACTTTGCACTTTTTGCTTAAGTCTTAATCTAATTCCTATAAGCACACCTGGCTGAAAGAGAAGATTGAACAGAGAGTCACCATAATATTGAGTGCAAAAAACTACAGATTTATTACCCTTGGTAATGAATACTGGATACAGATGACCACCACAGTTGCTTTTTTCCTGAAGAGGATTATACCCTCTTAAACTTACATACAACACTGTAAAAATCCCAACAGAAACATAAGAGCTTAGTCACCATGTATTTTCCCTTAAATACGCTTTCTTTTTACTACTCAGTGGGTTCTCAATTACTACTCAAATACAGTCAATGGACAAACACGCACCAAAGACAAACATGTACAAATTCTTGAGAGATGACATAGGAGACAGGTCAAAATAAAAATCAATGACCAAAAAAGTAAGCTAACAAAAACAACAAAAGCAATTTTTAGACATCAAATCATCTCTTTAAACCAACCCCCATGCATAATTTATTATTTACTGCTTTTAGGTGTGATTTATCCATGCTGTGTGCAACACCGGCTTTTCTGATGCCCACTGGCATTTTGCCATTCATTTTGGTGGTACCAAAGTTTCTTTGGACCATCTTCAGCCCTGGTTAAAAGACTGTTGTTCAAATCACATTAGTATTTTCATGTCTTATCGCACTTCAAAGCATATTTTTTAAATTATATGTGAAATGAGCCACGGATGAGAGATAATATTCTGTCTCTCCACATCTTAAAAAGCAGTAACACAGACTTTCCCACTATCAAATTTATTGACAAAGATTCTCCATTAGTAGGTGTTAACACTCATGAGGTATATCAGAATTATGAACCTGGAGGCACAGGTCTTATTTTCATCCATAAATAAGTACACTATCAAACAGCTATTAGGAGACAGAGACTTGGGGGTTTTTTGTTATTTTTTTTAAAATCAACTCAATCTGCATTTTCTCTCCACAGTCTTCAGAAAAATCTGGCTGTCTAGTACAATTTATTTATTGTATATTTCCCTGTAATGCTGTCTTCTGAATAGGAAAAAAGTGTAAAAAACTCTTTCATTATCAACTGCATTCTTGAATAAAATACAATAAAGCCTATCCAAACTAAGCTACCATTTCTTCATTAGGAATGAAACTGAAATCATTAAATTAGTAAGCAAAGGATCAGATACTGACAGGTGAGTTGTGGTTAGAATGCAACAATCTAACAATCCAGAGATGATAAAATTTGGTTCACTTTACTAACCCCTTAAATAGTACAGTCCAGTGTCAAGAGACTACACAAGTAACTATCAAGTATTTCTGAGCTTCTGATCTCCAAAAACTAGCATAACATAAAAAAGGGAGTTGGATTCTTTTAACTTCATGAAAATAGTTGGATATATGCACATGAATTTCAGTACCTCTGATACTGATCAGAAACAAAAATGAAAGAAAAGAAAATTACTAACCCTCTCTCCCTGACCTCATCAGCTTCTAGCAATGTCGGCATTTAAAGTTACTTGAATTTCACATTCTTAAAATGACTACCAGCAGAGTGCCATCCTTCCACAGAGTGAGAGTGCACTGACTCTTCCTAATATATATATTGTATATTGTTTTGCATAGTAGAAGAATTATTTACTATTACCTAATTCTTCTTCCATGGTGGGACCTTTATTTTGAGAATTGGAGACACCAAGCACTCTGTTAAACAATATAGAAAATGCACTGCCCCAGACACCTGAAAGGGAAAATGTAAACAATGAATGGAGGCTGGGAGAAGAAAAAAAACATACACTGCACTATTTAAGCAGTTGCTTGCTCTCTGAACACAAGTCTGATTTTGGAACATGCTCAGTAATAAGCTCAGATGTACATATCAGAATAAAAAAAAAAAAAAAGGGAATGCCAATCCATGTCTGTAAAATCTTTCAAATGGATGTTTCCCAACAAATTGAGAGCTCTACTTCTTGTATCACACTTTGTGTGACTGCATTTAAAAGCCCTTGTCCATGAACTACTGAAATTAGTTTTATTTTAAAGTCTCTTTCTGTCACATACTCACCCATCAAGAAATGCAAGGGATTTTCACTATACTTCTTCACCACTGTCCCCATAAAAAATTTGCTTCCAAACAAATCAGGAGACATAAAAGTACCATACTTTGCCATACCAATCTCATACGGACTGAATTCCACCCAGTCTGCAAAATAAGAAACAAAATTGTGCTTAGCTAGCAATCTCAACCTGAATAGAAACAGAGGATGAGTATATACAAATGAATGAAACCTCTGTCCAAGTAAAGAAATTTAAGTTAAACGGGAAGCTAAATAACTAACAGGAATATCTCTTAGGTTGCACAGAAGTCCAAATTTTGATTTCAAATGAAGTACAGTCTAATGTCACGGCAGAGAAGGAATTTTCATTCCCCTTCTCTCTTATCACAACAAACTTTGGTGAAAAAATATGAGGTTGCAAAGACAGAGGTATAAAAGTAGTGATCATGAACGAGAAAAACCAAATGACATCTGGTTTTCATCTCATGCTTCAATATGATTCCCCGTCACATGAAATGCAACACGGGTCTAAGTTCCAAGTTTCTTTTCTTTCACTGTGATCCTATCAAAAATGTGGAGGGCAGTGACAAAGGTGTCAGAAAATTTATTTAGTATCACAAAAGTTTTTAAAGATTCTAGGAGACGCATTTGGACTCCACAAAAGACAAATGTTTCTACTGAAATCCAATATGAAAAGACAAAGCTGAGAGGCAGCTGAGAAATTTACTAATACCAAACGATGCAGAACATATTTTAAAAGTACATGCCATTTTAGTGCATAGAGAGCTCAATAAAAATATGGAATCAAATCTTCAAATGCATTTTCTGATCTTATCAGAAAACTTCAGAAGAGATTTACATTCTATGATGTATTCCTTTTTTGAAAATGGATTTTAGATGATTTTGAAATATTTTCTTTGATACCAGTGGAGTTGTTTACAGCAGAGAATTCATTTCAAAAAGGGTGAACAAAAAACACCCTACATTTTTAGTATTTTATCTTCCTTATTTTTAGTAGTGATTGATTTGACCAATTCTGTAAACAAATTAGAAATAATTCTGAAACAGAAAGGCAAAAGGAACAGCTTTGAAAAATCCCCACAAGTCACAGGATGCCATACACTCCTCAAGATATTCAGTGTTTCTGTTGAAATGTTAAGCATAAGATTAACCACGTGTCCTGAAAAGAAAAGATTTAATCATGACTGCCGAGAGTTTTGTTTCATGAGGCAATGCTTATCTACGTTAAGTCAAATACAACATCCTATTTTCCAAATAAACCACCCACAAATCTTCACATTTATTGGAGAAGAAGGAAATTCCTTTGAAGATCCAATCAAGGAATTTAATGGTATTTTCCTTTAGATATCTAAATAGGAATTGGCAGATATGTATTTCAGAACCATGTTGACAGCAACCCATAATTTAGAATTAGAATTAATTTAATCTGTGATAATACACTTTCATTTTTGTATTTGCACTGAAGAAGATGATTTCTCAAACCACATATCCTGCCAGGGAAATAAGATTTCTGCCTTAAAATTAAAGGGTTTCACCATTAGCTTCTGCCATTCCAGAAAATCCTTGAGACAGTGGCCATTTAAATGCGTAGGACTCAAATGTCCCAAGAAACAAGAACTCTATATCAAGAGAAATGCTTAGTGGTTATATCCCAGTAAACTGGGTTAGTTCCTTGGCTTTGGCTTAATCCAAAATGTACTAAAGTCAAAGCTCTCAGCTGTATTCTCTGCACTTTGGATGTGGCCCTGATGTAGATTAGATCATACCTCTACACTGCTTCACATGTGCTGAAGATGCAACAGATTTTTCCTTTTCTCAGGAGGGAAAACAGAGAGGTAATATTCTGCCAACATTAAGCATTTGGCAGGCAGGACTGGGCACACAAATGCATGGACTGTGCTCACACACTGAGACCAGATTCACTTTACAGTCCAGCCTTGCTGCATGCGGGCAGATCAAAACCAAATACCCAATCCAGTATGTGTGATGAACATGGCTAACTGAGCACTGACTCAAAGAATCTTCTGAAACCTGGAGCCTGGGATTTGAGTGCTATGAATCCATACCTCAAGGCAGCCCTGCTTCCCAAATGAATTCTGTAGCACTTATTAGTGTGGAGCAACACACACACTAACGCTCTGACAGACATAAGTTTACTGTAATGACTTTCAAGAGCACAACCCCAAAATCCAAATTTTGACTGGTCTGGCATTGCAGCAGCAGCAAAGTTGATGAATAAGGCTATTAGGGGATGGAAACATGCAAAACTAAAGCCAAACATTAAATTCCACTCCCCTCTTTAACACTGGATCTTCAGGTAATTTCTTAGCATTAAAGAATCTATCTTAATTAAAAAAAAAAAAGGAAAAAAAAAGAAAAAAGGAAGAAAAAAAAGAAAAGCTGTCTTTACCTGAATCCCTGTAATTATGTTTAGTTAAAATTATTTACCCAGTTTGGGTATGGCTGGCGCCACCTGGGTCAGAAATGCTAGTGGTAGGGAAAACATGTAGAGCCTGGGGCATGAAAGCTATTAGCAGCTGCATGAAATCTTGCACCATCGCTCCTGGAAGGAATTTTATCTGATATAATTACTGCATTTCAAGTTGAAACAACATGAAAGATTTCACCCACATCTATAATCTAGTAAATAAGAAAGTGTAAATATTTCTGTTCAAAATTTACTATATATTTAACATCAAGAATAGCTGTTCAGTTCCAAAAAGAGAAAAAAAAAAACTTACAATAGAAACAATCAAGATCTAGCATCCTATATAATGATATAGATGATTGCTTCAAAAAAACAAAAACAAGATCCATGGGTGGATCTGTTTTAGACCAACAGGTAAGGCTAGAGAAATGAGACCAGCCTTCAGGTGCTTTGGGTCTTGCTTAGAGAAGGCCATTATTAACTAAAGATAATTTTGTTTTTAAAACAGTAAATAGGTAACCCAAATAAAATGTCTCAAAAAACAGAAGCTCATAAAAAACCAGAATACTTCTATTTTCAAACAAAAAGGTTTCAGTTTCCTAAGGAGAAAAGTAGACGGCTCTCCCATGAAAATTTAACTTAATATTTGCACACTCATTTTCCATTATGAACAAAGTTTTGACAGTAAATTTCCAAATAATTTTTTTAGGAAATGTGGATACAATGTTTGATTTATAAACCTTGGGCAAGTCCCTTGGTATTTCCCTTCTCAGTTTTATGTATAACTATATAGATATATATCCTTTTCTTTGTACAGCATCTAGCGCAATTGGACCCACTCTCAACTGAGGCCACTAGATGGGATTAAAACCTGTGAAATAAATAAAAGCAAAAGCCTCTTTTGTGTTACCAACAGTACTTTACACTGTGCAAGAAGTAAAAAGAGGCAGTATACTTGTTTGTTGAATTCGAATTTCATTCTTCTTAGAAAAAGGAATAATCCTGTATGACTGAAGATAATTCCCTTTCACTGTTTGATACAGTACTGTTAAGCACCCTTCTGCTGTTTGTGAAACACCAGCTTTCTTTTTGTCTTGACTCCTGCAATGTACTTAACTGCTTCGTGGATAAGCAATATTCCTTTCAATTGGTACAAAGTAATTTTTTTTGTAATACATAGAGAACAAAACTTGGCAACCACTTAACATTTCACAGAAACCTGAAGAGGCTGTTATGGTGTCAGACTTATTTTCGGGTTAAAAAATAATAATTAAGGCTTACAAAATGGTCTAAGAATAAGTCTCCAAACCCAAGAATGATAGAGAAATAAAAGGCCATTGACCTAAAATACAGTGTGTTTGTCTTTCCATGGACAGGAAAAGATGCATCTTAAAAGCCAAGAAAAGGCTCAGTTCCATGGTATGCCATGAGGAGTATGTCCATTTGATGCCTGTTCTCCTGTAACCTTGGTGCAAATACTGCACCAATCGAATAAGTATCCACCTACCTAATAATATGATCGTTTACCCCTGAGTAATTTCTTGTTATCAGACTCTACTGTTAGATTCCCAGAAGCCACTGAACATGAATGTGTCCATTTCCCAATCAGCTTTTAAAACCCACCAGAACAGTCCTTATGATGTGCCTGTTTGCTATATCCTTCAACATCACCACTTCCTTCTCTTTTTTTAAATTAAAATCTCCCTGTACTCAGTTTATAACAATGCAAATTTTATTAAGCCCTGAAGAATGTTTCATATCATGGCAAATTCCTTCCTAATCCTTGCCATAAGATTAATAATTTCAAAGTGTACCAAGTAGCAGGATAAAATTATTCTCAGAAGTATTAAAGAAACAGGCTTTTTTATCAGCCATGCACTTCTCTCTTCTTTTCACAAGTGACTCAATACACAGATTGAAAACATACCTGCAAACATAAGCTCTGAGACATCTGGTTTGACATGAAGACATGTAAAGAGTGGGAGAGCACACTGTGCATTATTGATTTTCTCTTTCATGTTGCTCAAAGTGGTGTCCATTCTCTGCATGAAAAGAAAGACATTATGTCCAAACGGATCCTATAAAGGCCTGCTGCTATTTGGGAGACTACTCATTTCTCTGAAATCCTCAAAGAAGGAAAATGGACTGTGTATGTATTTGATAGATAAAAAGTAATAGTGATCTGAGCACAACGCAAATGGTATGGAATAAGGTGTGGAATGTCCTGGTTTGCGGTAAAACAGAACCAATTTTCTGTTCAGTAATTCTACATTGCAGCTAAGCCTCTTCTCATTAACTGAACTTTCAGAAATTAACGGTGTCTTTTTTCTGACAGTGTCTGCTCTCAGATTGATAAGATCTGATTGTTTCTAATTTATGCCAAGGAATGGTACGCAGAGAGGCTCTTGCTTATACTTATTGCTATAACAACCAAGGTCAGCCAATTTGCCCCGTTGGAGGGTCGGAAGCGGAAAAGCATAGAGGGGTTACACTGGCAGGAAGCAGTGGACAGAACAGGTGACCCAAAACTGACCAACAGGGTATTCCATCCCATCTGCCTTATGCTCAGTATAAAAGCTGAGGGATCAAAGGGTCAGCTCTTTCTTCAACGGCCGGTGTCCGAGGAGGACTCTGTCTGTTAGTCTGCCTTTGATCCCGATGTGTTCTGGAATCCATATCCGGAATCCAGTTCCCATCCATCACTGAATCTAGTCTGGGACTTTCCCAGTGCCTGCTGGTGACATGACTGTAATCCTGGGAGCTCGATACAGTTTTGTATGTATTGTATATGTTTCATTATTTCCCTTTTATTATTTTATTAATATTTTCATTTACATAGTTCAGGTTCTTTTCTAAAGTCATAAGTCTTTTTCTCTCTCCTCCTCCTCTTCCGGAAGGGAGATGCTCTCCCTTTGAAGGGAGAGAGGTCAGCGTGCATCTGTCATTTGTTTCAGTGGCTAGTCCAGCCCAAACCACAGAATGGACAAACTCAGTTACTTCCAAGAAAAACAGAACAGAAGAACTTGTAAAAGGAAGTAATCTGCTTGAATGCCTTTTAATTGCATAACTCAGGAAGGAAGGAGTGGGAGAAGACATGATAGGAAGATGAAATAAGCACGTGTTATAGAATCCAAAATAACACGGCCAAAAAGAAAACAGTATTGCTGGACAAAGCAAGTACTTTCCCTCTGCTTCTGTAAAAGATGAAAACAAGGAAAAACCTCTTAGGCACAACCGCCATTAATGATCATGTAATGTTTTTCAATCCATTCTGTTTCTGAAAATCAGCAAAGATAACTAAGAAAACCAAATGAACTATTAAGAGGTTTACATTTACTAACCAAGGATCTGCATCTCCCTCATAAAATATTCTGGAGTCTGCAATCAAGAAAGACTAAAAGTCATTATGACATAATAGTACTAAGATGTGTTATCTATGAATAACCAAAAGCCAGGTTCAGATTCAGATTTAAGCTAAACATTTGCATTTGTTTAACTCTTTAGTAAACAGGGACTTCTAACCAACCTCACAGGATCATTAATATCCCTTCATTGTGAGAAATTTATCTAATATATCACAGTTACTAAAAGCTGTGTTGCCTGTTTTTCAGTATTTTAGAATTTTTCAGTATTTTGAGTGTTTAAAATCTAATGGCAATGTATATTCATGAAAGATACAAGTGTATAAAACATCTGTGAATCTATTAACACATTTCAATCTTATGATAAGATCAAATCCAAATTCTGCTCACCTGACTCATTTGAACTTGAAGCCTGGGTGCCTGATTCAGTCAATTAGGATTTGTCAATAATAAAGTACAACAGTCTGAAGCCCGCCTATTATCTCATTTCTCAGAAAAACTAGTAATAAAAATAGAGATGTGGATCTTTCACCTTGAAATTAGTATTTCATGAATTAAATGCTGCTTTTCTTATAGCAAAATGTGCATAAAGAGGTTACACCATTTTGTAATTTTTTGTTGAAATTGCTTGAGCAGTAATAGATGATACACAATGCTAAGAGCTTGCTGCAAGTACCCAGCGGTTGAGCTCATTTCCATTGCACATGAATGCATGATGTTTTCTTAGCTTTTAAAGAAATAAGTACCATTCAGAGACATGTCCCGGAGCAAGGAAAGTATTTTACAAGTTTCTTATCCAGTATCTGTTAAGCTATAATTTTAAATACTCCTATCGCTAAACGTGCTTACCAAGCTCACCTCAAAAAAACAGTAACAGTGGTTATTACGCAATAGTTTCACAATTCTAATAATCATAAAAAATGAACTCACATTATGGATAAGTGTTTCACCTATTAGCATTCCAAAGATATCTGTGAAGGTGACAGGCTGCCCTGAGCTTTTCTTATTCCACAGTGATTCAATGTAGCGTTTGACTTTCTGAGGAGTGAGCAGCAGAAGTGGGTTGTGACTCACAGAGTTCATCAATTCTTGATTGATCTCCTTTGGTCCTTTTTCTGGAAAATCTGGGTGTGAATACAAAGTTGACATGTACCTGCAACAGAAAACAGGCTCTGTAAGTATCAAAGTCTGGTTCAATGTCAGCTGCCCAAAACATACAATAAGCTCATAAATAATTTGATACAATTACTGATTAAATCAGATTAATTTACTCACCATTTATACAGTAAACTGTCTTTATTTTTTTTCTCAAGGCATAGAAAGCTAAACAGTTTGTTCTAAGTGTAAGCATAAAATCAAACGCTCAACATACATTTCCATAATGTGTATGATGTCAAAGATTATAGTGTTCCTCATTTATCTGTTTAAGGAAAAATGGACAGAATCATCATAAACTGAAAATACAGCTTCTCATGTTGTCACAGCATACATAAATTTGTCAGACTGGAGGTCCTATAAGTACACATATGCAGTTCTTTCTTTCTAAGATGTACCTCTCTGTCACACTCCATTTCATTATCCCTATTCAAAAATTCCTAAAATATATTAGTATATAGCTTTCTTTCCAGGATCTAGATGTTTTCATAGTAAGATGAAGCACAATAACTGCAATCTGTGCAGAGATTTAATTGACTTCGAGGACTCAGAAGAGGCCTATCAGGCAACTATGGATTTTGTCACCAGGTAACTCTGGAACTGAAGTTTTGTTTACTCAAAACAAAGTTTAGACACACATGCAGACAAGTGTGGTTTGCACTTGGTTAGCTTAAGTAACACTATGGGTAAAGACTCAAGATATGCTGCCCTAATCTACAAGACGCTCATTTCCTTATTATTTATTCAATTAGCTGTCACAGGTATACATACCGTATTGCAGGCATAATTCTGCACATATACACTGTGTAAACTTGGCCCTGAGATCACTGCCCAGCAATTTACCTGACAGCATGATGAACTCTGTCACATGCATGATGTAAGAACTTGATTCATTAGTCCTTGCGTAGTCTCTAAAACTTAGTACGCACGTCAGGTCGTGGGTGGAACCAATACAGCAGCAAGCTTCCATGTGAGCAGAGAAAGGAAAATGCAGGATGAAGAATTCAGTACAAGGTTGAAGCAAGATGACAGAAACAATCAGGGAAGTAAATGCATTGCTCCAAGGTTAGGCATGCATCTGAGTGAACAAGCAAAAACCTGCCTCTCCCTCCAGGAAAGGAACTCTCCACCCTTCAGAAAAAAAAAAAAAAAAGAAAACAGCACTATTCCCAAGTAATAGACTGCATGGAAAAAAAAAAGAAGAGAAAAGGAGTGCCAAAGTGTCAACTTATTTATTCATCAAGCAAGGAAAGTCTGAATAGGTGACACCACCAAGACAGCAAAAGCAAAGTTGCTTAAATACAACTGTTTCCAACATATGTTTCCGAATGAATCAGTTCAGATAATCTTGCTTTTAATATAGATTTTACAGGTTTACATTAGATCAAGTATGTATTCACACCTGGGTTTTCCCGCAAAAGGACCTCATGGCCAGCTGAATGACATCTTTTCAGAATGCAAACTACATGCCATTCCCTAGAAACACAGTGAAAATTTTTCACACTGCGTTCAATTGCTCTTCATCCAGCCATATGATATCTTCCACTTTTTACAAATTTAACAAAAGTACATCCAGGTCTCTCAATTGACAGTGCCCCCCCAACCAATAGTGACAGAAAACCCAGGTTCCAGGGATGCCAACCTTTTATAGTTAATCAGAATGAGAAACTTAGTCTAGTTCATAGACGCTTCTGGCATTTCAAAACCTTCTGCCATTCTGAAAGCTTTCTGTCTAGTCTGAGAGAGGGGAAGCAAGCTTCACACTAGCGAAAAATAATTGAAAAAAACCACACAAGGAATAGAACAGATCATTGTCTATTTCAAAAGAGTTAACACCTTTGGGGCTAGAGTATTTCCTTAGAATGTGTGGAACCAAAATTCGTGTGCTTCCTTAGAGCTAAACCAGGGAATAAAGCTCATCCCGGGCAGATTCCACGCTCATTTATATTTAGCTATTCGAGCAAAATTCTTTTTCCTTTACTCTTGAAGAAATGAAACACTAATATAAACTTGTAATTTAGACTGGAAGGAACATCGAGGTCTCTATTTCCACCTCCTGCTCAATGCAGAGCCAACTTAAAAGTCAGATCAGATTGCTCAGGGCTTTGTTCAGTCAAGTTCTACTTTCACACAAAGTATTCACTGAGTCAGATAGAGAGAGGATGACACCTTACCCAACAGCATCCTGGCTTGTATCAGAAATAGCGTGGCCAGCAGGACTAGAGGAGTGATCATCCCCCTGTACTCAGCACTGGTGAGGCCACACCTCAAATACTGTTTTCAGTTTTGGTCTCACTACAAGAAAGGCATTGAGGTGCTGAAGTGTATGCAAAGAAGGGCAATGAACCTGGTGAAGGGTCTAGAGCTCAAATCTTATGAGGAGCAGCTGAGGGAACTGGGGTTGTTTAGTCTGGACAAAAGGAGACTAAGGGGAGACCTTATTGCTCTCTACAACTACCTGAAAGAAGGTTATAGCGAGGTGGGTGTAGGTCTCTTCTCTTAAGTAACAGGCGACACAGTAAGAGGAAACAGCCTCAAGTTGCACCATGGGAGGTTTAGATTGGATATTAAGAAAAAATTCTTCACTGAAAGGGTTGTGAAGCATTGGAACAGGCTGCCCAGGGAAATGGTTGAGTCACCATCCCTGCAGGTATTTAAAAGATGCGTAGATGTGGTACTTAGGGATTAAGGGTTTAGTGGCAGTGACAGATTAACCGTTAGACTTGATGATCTTAAAGTTCTTTTTCAAACAAAATGATTCTATGATTCTACCCAGTCCAATCAAGTAAAGACACAGCAATACATTCCAGTGCTTGACCACTCTCAGTGCAAAATAATTTTCCTAATAGCTTATCAAATTTCTCTTGCTGTAACTTATGGCCTTGACCCTTTGTCCTTTCTCTGTGTGCCTCCAAAAAGATTCTGTTTTCTTTACAGCTACCCATTAGGTAGCTGAAGATAACAGTAAGATTTCTCGCCACCACTACCTTTGCCTACTCCTCAAGGCTAAACAAATCCAGGTGCCTCACTTTCTCATGTGCTCCAGTCCCCTAATTGCCTAGGTGGTTCTTCAATGGAATTAATCCAGTTTGACAGCACCTTTCTTGTACAAGGTGGCCCTAAACTGTATTCAGATGCAGCTCCGGTATTCAAACTGATACATAAAAATACTGGTTATGATAAAATCATATTTTGTGACATTTGGGTTACTCCCTTGAAAAGTTAAAAAAAATCTTAAGATGTAACATCCTCTACTGCAACCTGATCCATTGTCATTAAAACCAAGTTTTAAAGTAAGACAAAAAAAAATTCTGCAATTTTTCACTTAATGAAAAAAATGTAGTGTTAAGGAGTCCAAACAGTTAGGAAATTTGGATTGAATTTGTCAGATGTCTTTGGCTGATGAAAATTACACAGCTTTTAAATATGTTACATCATTTCATTTCAGAAATATCAAAACAATTAGTTTCAACATTTGTAATAAGTGTAATTTGGGACAATTTTTATAAAAGCCAAGAAGACAAAAGTCTGCAGGTTCATAGCACTGGGCAGGAAGAAGAGAAACCCTCTCATTCAGAAGAGTGGTTGAGGAAGACATAATACTGGGGTTCAAAGCATTCTGCTGCCTACAAAGACCTGAGCTTATAACGCCCAGAGAGTGCCTTTCACACAGTGACATCGCTCTGATTTTCTCCTGGTGATGTTGTTCCTGTTGTCCTGGCTGAAGAATTCATTGAGTCAGACAGGAAGACACCATAACTACCTGATTAGGACATCCTAATTGAGACATCTTGGAAGATCTTTTCTCCCATCTGACAAACAAACTATTTTTAAAAATAATGTAATTTCTAAATTAGACAGTGGCAATCAATAGCAGGGTGCCCTGCAGCATGGCAGTGAGTCGGTATTCTTTCCTACAAGCTGAAATAACTCTACTCAAATTGGCTTATGCTAAGAAGCAATCAGTGAACAGACATCCCCAGCAAACCCACTATGAAGGGGACTACTGAGTCTAAAATGGTGCAAAAGATCTTTCAGTGATTTTGAGAATCTCTGAGAAGTGCCCCGAAAGTATACAATCCATTTTGGGTTGAATGAATCATCATCTTCAAATCGCAAGGAATTTTTTTTTCCATTTCATCAGAAAAATAAAACAACACAAAAAATATTTTGGATTTATACCAAACAGCTTGAATTCTTAATTTTTTTGGTTATCAAGATGAATAAATCAGCTACAGAGTCTGAGTATGTACAGTATTGGCTGTTGATACAGAAACATCGCTGCATATGTGTAGCACCTCTTTTCATCCATGCCTGCTATTAAACCTCCTAGGAAGATCACCTGGAGACTGAGCTGTCCTCACCCTTTGAGGCATTCTGAAACACCTCCACCCACAGATTTGCTCCACTGACCTGCTATGCTGCAAGACAGTTGGATCTGTATGTCTTTTCCGTACTAATAGTATATGCATAAAATTTGCTGTGAATTATAGCATTAGAAATAAGTCAACTCTCAAGAAAATTCTTGAACTTCCTAAAGAAAAACTGAAGAAAAACAAAAGAAAAAATCCTTACCATGTGGATCCTGAGAGACCAGCAATGTAAGTTGCACAGTCTAAAATTCCTGATTCATATAGTGCTTTCATGACTCCAGCAAATCCTACCATGGCACGAAATCCACCTCCTGAACCCAATATCGCTATCACTGGTACCTGCATAGATGAGAAGAATAGCATATCATCACATTAATTCTGATAAAGTCTGAAAAGCACTAAATAAACGCTATTCATCAATCACTGGCCAAACACACCAGTCTTGTGCAATTAATAGGTTACCATCCAGAGATCCTCACAGCAGAGAAGAAATCAGTGCTTTTCTAAAACTGTGCACAAAAGTTCTAACAAACCAAAAAAAAGGTATTTTGCAGTCTCTTAGTGGTACATGTGTAAAGAGAATGGCAAAATACTTAAGCACCTTGAGATATGACTATTAAACACTACATGTAGAATGGGGCAGTACCAGATCCCACCCATGAAGTTACCCGACCATCTTAGGTTCTCTGGGCCCAAGAGTGATGTACAATATGTTTATGTCATTACTCGGTCCCTTCAGCTTCACAAAGAGCTAGATAGCAGAAGTACTTTTAGACTGCAACATGGGACGACAGCACTGCCAATCATGAGCAAGGGAAGCCAGGAACCAGCCAGCAGCATGAGAGGTTCTGTCTGCCAAGGTGGAAATTTCACAGAGGGGCAAAGCAGACTTCCTTCCAGCTTTCTATTTATCTTGTACCTAGGGACAACTAGCAACCAGGAGGTGCAAACAGATGGCATGTAACAAAGCACCTGACATGCAGGGATGTAAAGGGAAGCTAAACATGCCTAGCTCCCACGCAGACAAGAAGGTAGCTATGACTAAGGCAACACAAGGGCAGGAAGAAAGCATGAATTCCCAGGAGAGGGGCAGCTGCAAGCTTGCTACTTCTGGCAGTGAGAGAAGTCTCCCCTTCCACCTGCAGCTCTTTACCTCAGTTCAGAGTCTTGGTGACAGAGAAGGAACAAATGCTCTCAGGGAGGACTTTGGACCAGACATCATAGGTTACTGGATAAGAAAGCGACAAGTGATGGTAGTTGATGATCGCTCTTCTATTGGACACAGGCCACCCTGCCAGCCAGACTGATTGTTTAGGGAGGTTTGCTGCTTGCCTAGACTCCAGATCCATGATGGCATGGAGAAATGTCTGGTCTTCCAGATGCTACTCCTCACTACTCATCCATGTGCCCAACAGTGATACAAGCAGGGGAGACCCTGAGCAGATGAGAGGTGCTTTGCCCCCTCTTGGAGCAAGAATGAGGGATACAGGCACCTAGGGCTGTGGCCTGTGGACTTGATCTTTCCAGTCTGGAAGAGTAATGGCCCAAGCAGATGCTATTACGTGCAGCTGTCGCTAGTGAGACTCTTGGCTTCTTGACCAGGAAGCCTTGCTTGCTGATGAATATGGTCCACAGGAAAATAAAGAAACCACCTGACTAACAGAGTGAGGTATGCCTTCATGAACAGAATTGCTAATTTAATGAGGAAAAGTTCAGACTAACTTCAATGATGGGGACCTAACTGAGCAAAGAGTGCAAATGTTGCAAATGCAGAAGGAATGAATGGAAGAAAGCTAGCAGTGAGACCTCCATGTTCTTGGTCAGAAGGAAGGGTGTTCAGAGCCTCAACTCAAATGTCTCTATATTGGTGCACAGAGATTGGACACTAAACAAGAAAAATTGGAAGTTCAAGTGCAGTCACAGTTCTATGACACAATCAGAATACCACAGACTTGGTGGGACAGCACACATGCCTAGCACACAACCATGGATGGGTGGAGGCTGGGAAGACAGGCAGGGAAAAAGGGTGCAAGGGGGCTGTGCTCTACAAGAAAGCAGCTCCTCGATTGCACAGAACATCAGAATGCAACCAGGGACATGTCTTTTGGAAGTTTCTGGGTTATGATCAGAAAGAAAGTAATGCTAGGAATGTTGTGGCAGTCAGATTCAAACTGCTGACCATGGGATTAAGTGCGTAAGGCTTTCTCTAAAAACCAGAAGTCTCCTGATCTGGCTGTGGTCCTCACAGGGGATTTTAATCCCCTGCTGAAAGGTCAGCATTGTGCAAGCCATTCAGGAAGTTTGTAGATGGCCTTGGTGACGACTTCCTAATGCAAATGCTGGAGGGGCTGACTAATACTGTACCTCACCTGCTGCTCACAAATAGTAAAGAACCACAGGCAAATGCAGCCACCGGGATCTGTTCAGGTTGCAATCCTCACAAAGTGATTGAGTTCAGGATCAGACCAAGGCTGGGAAGTGAACATCAGAGTTAGGACTCTGGAATTCACTAAACTCTGGATTGTTCTGGGACTTGATAGGCAGAATCCTCCTGATTTTCGCTGTTGGCTGTAAATTGAGTGTTGGCAATAGCACTCCCTCCAGAGACGACTGGAACTAGCTGACCTCCAGAGGTCCCTTCCAAACAGTATTTCTACGACTCTGTTATATTTTTTATTCACTACTACTGTGCTAATAGGACACAGTATTATCACTGTGCAGAATCCTCCATTTTAGGTTCCTTACAGGCACAGAAAGGCAATGACTGATTTTTCTGATCCTTGAGGTCAAATAGTAAAATATAGATATATAGTGAAAATCAAATACTATCCTTATGATCCGCTTTAGTGTCCTGTCTACTGAAATGATGAAATAATGAAACTCATTAATTAATTGCAAGTTCAGTTCACTCGCACAGATTTGTGGCACTGCTTTAGACCTTAAAATAAAACCAATAAGTCTAAAATTGGGTGAATAAACCATGTCAGGTCTCAGCATTAGTAAGTTGTTGCTGCTGCGATGCCCTGATACTTAGAATTCTAACTGCCTCGTTTCTGAAGAATTAGAATTTATTCGAAGAAGTCACCACTTGTAGCAAGATTTCTATATGAAAACATACTCAGAATTTCTTTAGAAATTCTTCCTTCTTATCCATAGTCCAAAATAGAGATGATATTAAATTTAGTTATTAAATAAACTATTTAGTTACAAGGCCACAGAAATTTTTAAAGTGATCCAAACACCAGCTTTAATCCAAATTATATCTTTGTGACAGAGCCAAAAGCAGTCAAAGTTACTAATCAGAAACAGAAGAGAGACAAATAATATTTTGGCTGGGAGTTTAAAAACACATTTTATAATAAAAACATCTGATATTACTACATAGCACGAAGACAGTCTCAAATTTACAACTACCTTGCAAAAACTACAGGAGACGTAAGGAGAATTTATGTGTATCTGTACACCTACTCAGCTACCAAGAGATAGCAAAGTGAGCAAAAGCAGACCTAGTTACAAGTGACACTATATTGAAAATTTATCTACAGGGGATTTATTTTATACTTTTTTGCTTCTTACTTCCCAGCCTTCCCAGCCCTGACTTCAAAGCTGTTTCCTTCCACTGCATAGTTTCCCCAAGTATCTAGAAAGAAGACAAAATAATAAAAAAAAAAAAATTCACTTGCTACCATCATCAAATGTTTTAGACTAAGAAAAGGTCCCATCTGTTTTCCAGTTTCTGAAACCTGGAATAATTTTCCACTGTTCCATGGTGATAAGGTAACAACCTCTTGGTTGTTACTAAGTATAAAAAGAATTACACAGTTGTGCAGAAAGCCTGTATCTGATCAAACTGGTAATCAGTCAAAAATTTCACTGAAATGCAATTTCAGGTGTCAATAGACAGGATTAGTTATAAGAAAAGGAACCATGTTACTACTGAATTCAGTTTCTTTCTGCAGACTCCCCACTCCAAGTCCTTGAAACTCCTGTGGACTGAAAATGCACAATGACCAAGTAAGTTGAGACATTTCTCAAGGCTTCCATTCCGCAAAAACTGCTTATTCTTGATGCAGTAAGATTATTTGATTATCTTCTTCATGAGTGTTAAGCTTTAGTAATAGAAACCACAGGTATTTACTGGCATCAGCATTCGTCATGCACCTCCAGAGATAGCTATCTATCAAAAAATGACAAAACAAAGGTAAAGATTTAGCACATGCCTGTTTTGTTAAGCCAACACCCCAATAATGGAGCAGTTGCTTTGAAGAGAAGAGCCGTATTACTAATCACAAATCTAATAATGTATGTTAGGCTTTGAAAGCTCTTTACAAACACTACCTAATTAACCCACACAGGCAAATCCCAACAGGATGAAGACAGTGGTTTGCAGGTGCAAGCCTGGAAAAAGTATGTGAGAACACTTCCAAAGCACCACTATTCAACAAATCTATTCATCAGTGAAGTGGCATGAGCACAAGGGAAAATTTGAGTTTTCTTCAGGATGCAGAGAAATCCATGAGGAGGATCAACAAAGAATGTGGAGAAGAGTCACTAGCATCCTGACTGCAAACGCTTCCTGTATACTTAATCCACAGGCACTCTGGGAATCATAGATTCCTATACTGGGGGAAGGTGGGTATACCCAGAGGTAGGTGGATGTATAGTGTATCTTTATTTCCACTTGATCCCAAAGCAAAGTATGATGAGCTGCAACCACTACTTTATTTCCAGAAATGAAAGTCAACTAAGGAGCTCTAGAGCAGAGGGCAGCAGCTTAAGTAAGCTTCCCACAGAAAATAAAGCTTGTAAATGATGAAAAAAATAACTGAAGCATCTGCTGCACATTCACATTAATTTATTACAGCCAACTGAATACAAGTTGACTTGTAGGCATAAGTCAGATGATGAAGATTAAGAGTCCTTTCCTGCTTTGCAGAGGAAGGTAAAGCACATTTCCAATCAGGTAGGTTTGTTAAAGCAGCTTTTTAGCTGCAATTCCGTTTCCAATACGTCTAAGGGCAAGAAATGGTAAAATTTGAAATTACATACATCCATCTTACAAGTTGCTCTCTAGGATGAGTAGGGCAGAGTCATGGGGGCAGTAGCTGCAGACAGAGTACAAAGGGAAAAGAACCAAGAAGCCATCTCAAGATTGAGAAAGAATGGAGAAAAGATAGGATACCAAGGCATGCATGCTCCTCCATGTACACAGGCTGGGGCTGACACACTCCACACTTAGAAGCACTCTGAACCTGAAGTCCTTTGTACATAATCAGTAAAACTGTGTGGTTATTCACAGATGAAGAAACTTAAGTGAACTTTGAGTAAGTGACTTGTTTAAAATTAAACACATAGGCAGCTAACAATACTTATTGTGTCTCCTGACTTCTGATGCCATGTTAAGACTACAAACATCCCATAAATCCTCCTGCTATCTTCCATCTGTACCAATAAAAGTAAAAATGACAGGCTAGAAGGACAAAACTATATTTTAATTTGAACAAAAAAGTTTTTTTCATTGCTAGAAGCAGCTAAAAATTCTGACAAGTCAGCTTAGAAATAGCCACTTGGCATATGAAAAATGGGAGGATCACATTACCTCAGTCCTTACTAGGGCTGATAAGCCTACAACTAGAGATTACTGTCTGGTCTTCGAAGATGCAATTTAACTGATAAAATTTCAGTATTTGAGACAGTGAGGGACACCAAAGGAAGATGATGACAAAAAGAATATGAAATCTTGCCTAGTGTTTACAATAATTCACGCACACACGCCACCTGCATAGAACTAATACTTCAGGCACTGAGTATCTATCACTCCAGTTCTAACTGGATCTTGGCAGAATATCTGCATCCTTTCTGAGAAAGATATTATTCTGCTGTAGAAGATCAGGCCAATGCTACATTGACAAATATCTACTCTGATAAGATTTGTATGTGTTAAGATTAAAATAACTGAACTGAAAAATGAGAAACCTTGAAAATGTTCCTTCACAATATGCACAATTATATCACTACAAATAAAACATGTACGATACTCGTCAAATTCTTTCATCGTCCTCAGAAAGCTATACAAACACATTTTATTATGCAAGACAGAGTTCAAAAGTATACAACAATAACACATTTACAACCTGCTCAAAACTTCATAGAAATTTAAAAGGAATTCTTCAGTGTTGGTTCCACTTTCTGCAAAAGATTGTCACATTCTGCTTATACTAAAAATGCACAAAAGGAATCGATATCAATTAATCAACCCATTGACTCTGTTCATTGCTTGACACCCCCCACATACACACATCCTGTCACAATTCTGGGAGCAGAACAGAAGAGGGAACAAGCAGGTAAGAAAGACGAGGATTTAAAAGCTACGACAAAACAAGTGGATCTCTACCAAGTCTATTCTTAATTAACTCAAAATAATGCAGTGTTTTATGAATTCATTGAAAAGAACAATATCGTTCGGCACCTTCCTCACTTTGATGTCACCCAAACCACCATCAATCCATCTAGATATGTTGGCTTAACTTTCTGTTGGCTTGGTACAGAGCATTAGCGAGTCAACGAAAGCTGCAGTTTCTCACATTCTCTAAGAAATAAACTTCATAAACCTAATCCTATAAAATGGGCTAAAGGAAAAGAAGAAAGGAAAGAAAGAAAATAATTTCTAAACTGATTGTAATGTTAACACAGCTCATTTCCTGCCTAATCTTTTAGCTATGAAGGCCATACAGCCAAGGCCATTTTAAGAGCACAGGCTGGGTATCAAGCATGCAAGGGCAGATTCTGCAGTTGGGCACATGCCCAGAGCCACTGCACACTTCTTGTGCAGCAGATATTTCACACGCCCTTTGGGCATTTTTCAGATGATCTCAACTCAGAACCAACACCTTAACAAAGCATGGAATTCAGAATCAGAGCAAAATGAAAAGCATGGATTTATCTCCTTTGCCCAGTTTTAACCTAGGTACATCCTGCAAAGGATTAAAACAATAAAGAACCAGATAAAATTTACAGCACTTTGTTTAAAGTACCAGTGCAAACGAAACACTGTGATTTCTTTCCTACAATGGCATTTCCACAGAATTGTCCTTTTGCACGTAATTGGCATATCTTACTTAACTGCATCCTCATTTTGGCACAGGATTTTATCTCCTTAAACTTTAATCTATAAATTTAGAGCACAAGAAAAATTATTCTCCAGCCTAAATATAGTATGTGCATAGAGGAGAAGGCATTTTTTTTGCTTCTGCCATCTGTCTTTATACGGAACCCTTCTACCTCATATCTCTCATTCATTACTTTGAGAGGCAAATGCAGGAATCCAAAGGTGATGCTAATCTTGATGTGAACTCTCCAAACTTACATCACGGGAAGTGGTCAAGTTCTTGCTGTTTTCCTCTCCTAGAAATGATTTCATACTGTGCATAATATTATCTTTTCGCTGCTGCCGAAATTTCTTCTCCTCATCACACAGAGCCATGCTGAACCGGAGATCAGTTGAAGAGCTATTTTGCAAAACAGACAGGCTTTAATAAAACACATAATTCAAAACAGAACTAAAAATATCACCTAGGGAAATGAATGTAAGAATAAATATCTCATTAACGTACATAGGATGAATAAAATATTCTTTTTTTATTTAGAAATGAAATGAAATGAAATGAAATAAAATAAAATAAGTCATGTGACACAATTGCATCAGCTGATTTCATGGCATGATGGACGCAAAGAACAATGGCATGCTGCATCTTTTAAGATGCACATTTGATACAGAAACCTCATTGTTCACATGCTAATGAAAACCAAACACAAAATATGCAGCTTTTAGTGGTATATTATGTGGTCTTAAAAAAAATAATTAAAATATAGCAAGTGAGTTCACCACACATACAGATATAAATTTACAGTCTAGAAATTTGAATTCTCTGCTTATCCACTGAACAAAGACCTGCAATGAAAAATTTTCATGCATTCCTACTAACATATACTCTTATTTAGAGGTTCATGTTAAGGGAGGAGAGGATAACTTTGACTCTGTATCCATTCACTCTCATAAACAAAAGCTATATGGATCTCATAATAAATTGTACTGCCTGGCCACAGGAAAAAGCCTTTTTCTCTAGCTTTTTTCCCATACTGTGTGAGATCAAAAATGTACATAGGGCTGCATAACGACCTCAATACTGACTTAAATAAAAGCTCCAACTTCAGCTTTCACTTCTCATTTCAGGTATATCAAGGCAGGATAAACAATTTGAACTGTCACCTTATTTGGAGTAGTTAACTCACTGAGCCTGTATGTCATTCCAGGTGTTTGAACTACAATACCTCCCAGTAGCACTGCCTCTTGCAGACAGCAGTGAGGAGGAGTGTACACATTTGTTCTGGTATCTGCTTCATTGAATTCCTGTATTTACAAGGATGAGCTAAAAATGTTTGTGGATACTTTGATGTGTTGGTTACAAGGCAGCATTTTTACGAGTCCTTTATGAAAAACATACAATTGTGAAATGGATCTATTTAGGCATAGATAACAATTCTTCAGATTTTTTAAAAACCTATTATGTAATAAAATAATGGGATTAAGAAAAAAGGGTAAAAAGACTGCCTAGAAGCAATGTTCCATGAAGCTATATATGATACCATGAACCACAGGTCCATGCAGAAACCAAAATCTGTGCAGCCACCCAAGAATAACAGAGCAGAAATGGATCAAACCCTTTTGTCTAGCATATTTCAATGCCTACTGCCTAAGAGCAGCAAGACAGAGCCAAGCATCTTCTGTTCATTTACTGCTAGAGGTATGGAATACTTGTAATGTCCAAGCCCTAGAACGTTCAGGGGTGGTCTCAAGGACCACCCACATATACATCCCTACCAGGTACAAAATGAGCAGAAATTATCCCTGGGGGATGTTTCTCAGTCTCCAGAGTCATTATGAAAGAGCACTGCATTTACAGTTGCAGTGCTCAGCACTGCTATTTATAGTTACAGACAAAAAAAAGACTTTTTAAATGCCTTGTTCTCAGTAATTAATTTTTAGACTTAAAAGATACTTTTCTGATTATGCCTCAAGGTGATTTTTGGTCTTTCACCTAGGTAGGCTAAGAAAGAGGGAGAAAAAAATCTAGAGAGAAGAAAAAAAAAAGGTAAAAAAAGGTAGGCATACGCTTAGCTTTACACATGCTGAAATCCTGGCCCTACTGCAATCTTCACCTATGACTTCAGTACTGTGTGGTATTAACATTCAAATACATTTCAGGGGCAGCTTTGTAATGAGTATCAATATATGCTGAAAGTTAACGTGAGATGGAAAGTTACCAGAGAAGGTAAAATAATGAGGATAACAGCTGAAGCTGATGTCTATGAGTTTATTAGAGAAAAAGCCCTTGAAAAGGAAAACACTTAATGTAAACCAGGATGAGAAATTCATATGTGATGGCTTTGTTCCTGCAAACATTTGCAAACACCTATTAGTACAAGTAATGGTGTTTCAGTCAATGATAGAATTACAATGTGAAAATAATCCTCAATTTTAAAGTCTCCTGACTTTACAGTACTTTATATTTCTATGTTAAAATAAGGATTTTTTGCACTCTACCTGACATATTTTTAAGAGAATTCTAACAAACAGAGTAAAATAAAAAATATCTTTATTGCTAATACATTTTCCACCTTTACTTTTTAAATATGAGATACTTACCATACTTCAAGAGACAATTCCAAAATCATTTCTGTGACCTAAATAAGAAATATTTAAATACGGTTACACCACTTTTACAGAGGGAAAAAAACACAAACACACCTGGGACATAAACTCTTACTGGCAGAATTTTTCTTTAAATCACTTTTTTTAAAAAAGAGGTCATTTCTGAAATAAATGAATGAGTTTCCTTTCTACAGAACTTTTTCTTTTAAAGCACACAATGTGATTCCAAAATATACCACCAGCACTGAATACACTAGAAAATGCTGCTAGGTCCTGCTAGGTCCTGACTTTCATTCATCAGATGCCATTGTCTTGGCTTGCTTCCACTGACAATCACTTTTTGACAGTGCTATTCATCTTTGGCCTGAAGGGATCTAATTGTCCTCACACACTTATGATCCTTTGTTTCTACTGCCAGCCACAGTCTATCTGCCACTTGCTTCCCAGTTCACTGGGCAAACATCGTACTCAACTTGTATCTGAAACAAAGGCTTGTAAGGGAATGACTGCTCTGTGTTCCACATGAGCCACACCAAGTGTCTTTCCACAGCTAAATACGCTCAAATTATCAATCAGGAAGAGCGATTGCTTACAAGTTTCTGAAAGATGAAAGTAAACTAATAAATGTCACTACATAATGATTTCACTTGCAGACCACATAGAACTACCTGACCCATACACTATGGGTTGGTCTCCCCTGCCTTTCATAGAGCACTTAAATCAGTTGCCTGCAGGCAAAAGGTTAAAAGCAATGGTTAAAGCACCAATTGCATTTTGGGCAAAATCCAAGAGTAAGAGGTTACTAGAACTAAGACAGAATGGACAGGAATTTTCATCTCCCCAAGCTCTCTTATATGTAATGGCCACCGACACGTTGGTACAGCCTTATAGAAGTATACAGACTCACACACAGTGTCTTCTTTCACTCTGCCTCTAGCTATAAGTGGATAATCCTCCTCATTTGTGGTATGTGATCACTAGGAACAGAGCTAGAACACCTCAGACTGAATGTTTTCTTGACACTATACAGAGTAGTTAAGGATATGGAAGTGCAAAGCCGCCTCTGGCCTCCCACATCACGCATACCTGCCGACAGGCCAGGTAATACCTGGAACTGCCCTCCTGCCCTCTGAAATTGGAATTGTAAATTATGTAGTGTATTAACAGGGTGGTGGAAGAAAGAAAAGGCAAAGAAATAACAAGGGGAGAACATGAAGAAACAGAGTGAAGAGTCATTTACGGAAATACTTCAAAGACAGGGTAGTAATTACATTATTCCAGCACCTGATATTACTAATTTAGAAAGCACTTCAGAAACCACGCAGTGATCCAATGGTTGAAAAAAATGTACACACACAGTATTAAATAAACCCTTCAAGTGAAATGTTCCAATAGGGAAATAGCGTGCCATTTTCTATACCTTATACAGACTGCCACAGAAATCTCAGGAATACATGTTGTGTATACAAATTGTCTGCATTGGGCTCAACCTGACTTAAAGTTCCCTTACCATTTGCTTATAAATTTCAGAGTGTATGTGGCTTTTTTCACTGATTTTTTCCCCTATGTTCTCTACCAAGCTTTGCTGAGTGCTGAGGAGAAGATAAAGCATATATGTTATATGGCAAGGCTTTACATTATCGGCATGAGCTATGTAAACTGTGTTTTCAAAAATTATTCATCAGCTCTTTCTCACTACCTCACCTCCTGTCTGGCAGAACCAGGCATCTGCAGTCAGCCCACACTCTGGAAGTCCAAGAGTTACTAAAGCACTTAGTGAAATAAATATGCAGAAACTTCAAAAAATGCAGTAACTTTAAAAAAAGAAAAGGAACAAAAGGATGGTATCAAAATTCCAACTGCCCTGAGGCTATGCCTAATTAAACACTAAATCTTACATATGAAACTCTCTGATTTCCAATAAATAGACCTTAACCAGTTATTTACTGTAACCACACTTTTAAAGTTGTATCACATGGAAAACAGCACAGCAGTCACAAATCAAGACCTCTCATCATATAATAAACCATAGCCCAAAACAGAAACACATATAGTATATGCATACAATCTATATACATATAAAAATAACCAGATATGACGAATATAGTAACTTCAAGTACTGAATTATGTTCAGAATAGCCTGTGATATGTTACTGTAATAAATGATGATATTTTAATATATGCAGAATGAGCTCAGTTACACACAGATTTAACAACAATTTCCAGGAGATACCATGCAGGCAGACAATCCCTGTTAAACTGACTCCATCTGTTTTGTATACATGTTTAAAGAGAACAAAGAATTAATGCATTATTGCATGTTTACTAGGGCTGTGTTACAACAAGCCATTGACTGAAAGTGAAACATAATAAAAACATAAAAACATAAAATAATAAAATAATAAAAACATAAAAACATAAAAGAATTTATGTTAGCTTTGCAGAAGCCACAGGCATCAGTAGTAGAGGTAATACAGTGACCAGCAAACTCTACATATCCTCTCATGCTAACAAAGACCATTAAACTAAATTGAATCAAGTGGTGCAGAAACTGGTTTAGCAAGTGGAAGTTTGAAACTAGATTTTTAAAGAGGATTCTCTCAGAAGGGAAAGTAAGGCATTCAGTGGCACTGAATGTTTTTCTGAATTCTCCTCTCAGCAGGACTGTAAGAAGACAAATACAGTGCCTTTAGGCCAGCGCTCTGTTTAACCATGGACAACAGTGAATACTTAGAAAATGAGCTTCAGAACAGGGTATGCAAAGAACAATCCTCACCTGAGATACCCCTCCCCATGCCCCCAAATATTCAGCTGTTTTCTGACTGAAAGGCTGCCACCCTTACCCCCTCCATGATATATTTTAATCCCTTCTTGAATTCAAAACTTAGTTCTATATTAAAAAACCACATACATGCATAGTACTGAGGTAGACCGATGGGATCAGAAATAGTCTTGGATTTCGTTTCATCTAGGAACACATACTTCTGAGGAGTATCAAGAGCAGGCCAAATGCTTTTCTTATGCTTCAACAAATGACTGAGGGAATACTTGGGTAACATCAGACTCAGTGAGAGTCCTTAGGACACATCACTTAGCCTTTATAAGCACCATCCTCTATTGATTTGTGAAGAAGCTTTTTCTAACCAGAATGCAGCACAGATAAAATTCAGACACCTGATAAAGGACTGAAACGTGGTATGACCTGGTCTACGCAATAGTTTAGGTTTCTCAGTTCAGGTGCTCTTTTAAGAACTTTCCATCATGTTCAAACCTGCACCATCAAAGGCAAAGCTATGAATGTTGCAACTTACATCATTGAAAGTTAACTGGACCTCCTTCTTCTCTCCCAGTTTCAGAGAAGATATAGGAAATGTGGATGTGCCAAGAGTCTCATCCATAACGTAGTTGGCATCCATCAAAGTAACCTAGAAAAGATACACAGGTATTCAATTCTACTTTGATAAATCCCTTTTTAATTCCATATAGTCTCTGCCTAAAGTAAAAAAAAATATATATATATGGAAAAGGAATAGGCCTAACCCAACCCAGTGAACGCCCAATGCCAACAGACATGTTCTTTTAAAACAGGATAAGCTTATGTATACTGTAGGTGGCACCTTCAAGGCATTCAATTGTATGAGTACAACAGTATCATTTACAAAAGGTTTTTTATCCAAGCACCTTTCTGTCAGCAATTCTCACCATCTTTCTAAGCACATATAATAAAATACACATATAAAATACACAATTACTTCCAATTTCCAGTTAGTAAAACTTCTCTATGGAGAAACTTATTGTATTGGGTTTGTGTGGCAAGGTTTTGGTAGCGGGGGGACTACAGGGGTGGCTTCTGTGAGAAGCTGCTAAAAGCTTCCCCTATGTCTGATACAGCCAATGACAGCTGGCTCCAAGAGGGACTCACCACTGGCCAAGGCCGAGCCCTTCAGTGATGGTGGTGACACCTCTGTGATAGCATATTTAAGACAGGGAAAAAAACCACTGCGCAACAGCAATCAGGAGAGAGTAGTGAGTGAAACAACTATGTAGAAACCAAGGTCAGTGAAGAAGGAGGGGGAGGAAGAGCTCCTGGCGTCGGAGCAGAGATTCCCCTGCAGCCGGTGGTGGAGACCATGGTGAGGCAGGCTGTCCCCTTGCAGCCCATGGAGGTCCATGGTGGAGTAGATCTCCAACTGCAGCCCATGGAGGACCCCATTCCAGACCAGGTGGATGCCCCGAAGGAGGCTGTGATCCCATGGGAAGCCCACGCTGGAGCAGGCTCCTGGCAGGACCTGTGGCCCCGTAGAGAGAGGAGCCCACACTGGAGCTAGTTTGCTGGCAGGACTTGTGACCCCACAGGAGACTCACACTGGAGCAGTCTGTTCCTGAGGGACTGCACCCCATGGAAGGGACGCACACTGGAGAAATTTGTGGAGAACTGTCTCCTGTGGGAGGGACCCCATGCTGAAGCAGGGGAAGAGTGTGAGGAGTCCTCCTGAGGAGGAAGGAGTGGCAGAAACAATGTGTGATGAACTGACCACAACCCCAACTCCCCATCCCCCTGCACCGCTGCAAGGGAGGAGGCAAAAAAATTGGGAGAGAAGTTGAGCCTGGGAAGAAGGGAGGGGTTGGGGAAAGGTGGTTTAAGATTTGGGTTTTATTTCTCATTACCTACTCTGACTTCTAATTGGCATTAAATTAAATTAATTTCCCCAAGTCGAGTCCGTTTTACCCATGACGGTAATTGCTGAGTGATCTGCCTGTCCTTATCCTGACCCACAAGCCTTTCGTTATATTTTCTCTCCCCCTGTCCAGCTGAGGAGGTGGAGTGACAGAGCGGCTTAGTGGGCACCTGGCGTCCACACTTACATAGTTTCAAATGTTATATGCCAAAAAACATGCAGCAACTTTTCCATCAAGATAGAATGCATACATCCTAGTCTTGTATTTACAGACCAAGATTTTTATAGCAATGATTTGGCAAAATGTGCAGCATTCCAAATTACACATAGCTTTTCTCTGTATCCAGCCAGATCTTCAAGTCTCTTCTCATATTCTCCATGTCAGAGCATACACTTTTTCAAAATGTGATACTATCCAAAGATGTATGTGGATACCACAGAACGCTGTTCAATGCTTTTGCTCTAATCCATGTGTGTCTACATCAAGCAGTCTTTTTTTCTCAGTGGCAGGCTTCCAAGTTCTCAAGTAAGATATTCAGAAAGAATTTCAAATTACCATTTGCATGGTTTCTATTAAATGATTTCTCCAAACTCATTTGGCTTACGATATTTTTCCACTTTGTGGAACTGTATCTTTTAAAATATCGTATGCTTGTGGCTTGGACTATGTCTTTTGCATAAAACAAATGGAATCAAGATACAATCACTTGAATAAATAGTTGCTACATCTGGGTTCAGCCTCTTCTCAGCTATAAAGAATCTTCTTCATCTAGTGCCACAAGCAACCCTTTGAAATGATGAACTGTATTTTAGGACATAACTCATTATTTTAATGGCATCTACGTTCTTCTGTTTACTTGAAGAACTTTATGCCCATTGCTGTAATCTCTGAGGGCTGTTTTTTAAAACCAATAGCAACAGCAAAAACTTCTTAATGGGATTTTGCAGAGCTTCTCACACTTCAGAAGGAAAACTGCACTGGAGACAGAGTTAAAGATTTAGATTAAAATAATCTGAGGAGTCGAGAGGACTGTGGAGTCTGTGTGATCTTGGGAATCCACAGAGAGGTTTCGGGTGGGGAGGTAGTTTCATAGATTTGAATTCTGACACTGCACTCCATGCAGAATCCAAAGGCTCTGCCAGGCACTGTGTGTGTGTGTGTGTGTGTACAACAATGTCAGAATATAAACATCGGTTTTAACCTAAAGACTATACCTTTCATGGTGAAGAGAATGTTTACCGTGAACAACACATATATGTGTATGCAAATACATATATATCAACCTGGTCCACAATTAACCATTATTACATGGTATCACAGGGTCTTTGCAGGCAATTTTCATGAAATTTTATAGCATGTGTCTCAGGAACCAGCAACAGCCTTTGTAAAGATACATTTCCAAATTCTATTTATAATCAATCTTGTTGTGTTCTGTTACAGGAGATAAGAGACTTGCAGACCCTGGCAGTATGCTGTGGCCATGCTGTGCTGCAAATTACCAGCATGCCAGCTCATAAAATCCTGTACTTTTTAATGACTGCATAAAACCGCGCTGAAAACTGAGAAACACCTTACAAAATTACAAAATATGTTTTAGTAACTGGGGGTTCTCACCCTGGTGGGAAATGAGCTAGTCACATTGTTACCACAGAAGGAAGCGAATGACCCAGGCCTCCACATGGTCAAAAATATCTGAGATCACATAACAGTAAGAAATCAATGGCTTGCCAGCATCTCAACTTCTTCACATCAGAATACATATAAAGACACAGAGTATAAGAGGTGGTACTGTTCCCAGGAAGGGAGCAGGTAAGCCATTCGCTGCTGATGTTTGTGACTTTAAGAATTTATCCTTTAACAATCCTTGAACCAAATTTTGTACTCCACAAATTCATACTTTACTAGGTAATGCCTAAGTGTAACTACAAGCAGAATCTGACCCAGTCTTTACACAATGCCAGTAAAACCAAGGGACTATATTTTAACTATTATTTGCTATTCCTCAGTTTACCATTCTGCTCATCTTTTGAAGATCATGAGAGCTACTATAGATCACATCAATTATTTAGCCAGCTGTAGCTCCTGAAAATCTTCCAAAAAGTGCAGGATCTGCAAAGAGGCAGGTAAAACTCTGTGCCCCAGGACTTCTGTTAGAATCCACAAAGATTGCATCAGGTGAAATTGAAACAATTATTTCCCATACCGCAACAAAGGCAGGTTGATGAACCCAAGTTCTTTACTACTTCCTTTTTCCACAAATGCCCTCTTACAAAGCCAGAATCACTCTATTCCTCTTGCTAATTCCTGACACCTATTTGCCTGACTTGCTATTAGAAAGCAAGAACTAAGTTAGAGATTTCAAACTTTTCTCAAGTTTCATGTAGCCAATCTGCATGTCTACGACCAAAATATTTAGTAAGAATCAACTCAGGTGACTGTTGCACCTGACCAGCTGATGGAAGCTATTTTGGGTAATCTGCCTTCTGCAAAGCTGTAGAGAAGTCACTGTGAATTCCCTAGTACTGCTGTCTCTTGTGCAGGACGCATACGGTAGTTCTTCATGCTCCATTGAGGTGATCATGGGATTCTTCTTCCCTGAACTGTAGAACCTACCCCTCTCCCTAGGAACACAGGGAGCCTTGCAGGAAGCACAATTTAATTTTCAGATCTTGAACAGTTTAGCCCCAAGAGATTATGGTTACTAGCTCAATAAAAAGCTTCATGAGCTTTAGCCTCTGTCCCTATTGGAAAATTTACACTGAAACTATGTAAGCTTGGGTCAGAAGACTTCACGTGTTAGGGCTATCCCCTATGAAGAACCAAGCTAACAAAGGACTATAGATAACCTTAAATGCTTGCCATGCCCACTGTCCCGGTTTGAGGTAAAACAGGACCAATTTTGTTCAGTAATTTTGCTTCTTAGATGGGCCTCTTCTAACTACTGAAATTAACAGCATATTGTGCAGACAATGTTTACTCTCTCAGAGTGATAAGACCTATGTTTATAGTTGATGCCCAAGCATGGTATGCAGAGAGGCTCTTGCTTATACTTATTGTTATAACAACCAAGGCCAACCAACTTTGTTACTTGCTCCGTTGGAGGGTCGGAAGCGGGAAAGCGCAGTGGGGTGCCACCTGTGGGGAGGAACGGACGGGACAGGTGACTCAAAACAGACCAACAAGGTATTCCATCCCATCTGCCTCATGATCAGTATAAAAGCTGAGGGATCAAAGGGTCAGCTCTCTTTCTTCAATGGCCGATGTCTGAGGAGGACTCTGTCTGTTCATCTGCCTTTGATCCCGATCCTGAATGCAGATCCAGAATCCAGTTCCCATCCATCACTGAGTCCAGTCTGGGACTTCCCCAGTGCCAGCTGGTGTCATGATTGTCATCTTGGGAGCTTGATATGGTTTTGTATATTTCATTATTTCCTTTTATTTTAGTATTTAATATTTAATTAAAGTAGTTTAGTTCCTTCTAAACTCATAAGTGTCTTTTTCCCTCCTCTGCCTCTCTCTTTGAAGAGGGGTAGAGGGGAGCATCTGTCAGTCCCATCTGGGGTCCCCCACATCCCCAGTAGCCACTTTGGCCTAAACCACGACACCCACTTATAAAATAGTTACACTTAACACTCACCTTTTGTACACAACCCAGAAAGGCTTAACACACTGACTTAATGGTGGCTTAGTTAACAAGCCTGCACATGGAATAAGAGTACCCAAAACATCACTGGGTTGGCTACTCAGCCCTTGGCTCCAGGCGTAGAGGAGACAGAACCATGCTTCTGCTTTGCGTCCCCTCAGGGAGAAGCAATAAATGGGCAGAGACTTGACTTTACCCCCACCTATTCATGGCCCATAATAGTTGAATCAGTGTAGGAAGCAGGGAGATAATAATTTATGGCTGATGTGAAGAATAGTAAGCTACTAGCCCTCAGGAGCAGTCTGAGAGATGACTCAGAGGCATATCTTGTAATGAGTCTCGAGGCTACTCCTTGAATAATACAATTTATACAACTCTTGCTTAGCAGCACACCTAAAAGCAAAACCCGGCCTTTAAAGTTTAAAAAAAGTGGTAATCTTGAGGCAACAGATATCATACACATACAAGCTACTGTTATTTTAACCTTCCAGACATTGTACAACTTCCATTTTCACAGATGCAGCTCAGCCATGTGATTCTCTGGAGAAGAGAAGGCTCCAGGGAGACCTTAAAGTGACCTTCCAGTACCTAAAGGGAGCCTACAGGAAAGATGGGGAGAGACTCTTTATCAGGGAGTATAGTGATAGGACAAGGGGTAATGGTTTTAAACTGAAAGAG
Source organism: Anarhynchus alexandrinus (assembly GCA_008711295.1). Taxonomy (NCBI): domain Eukaryota; kingdom Metazoa; phylum Chordata; class Aves; order Charadriiformes; family Charadriidae; genus Anarhynchus; species Anarhynchus alexandrinus. Next base: position 591,452 of record VUYV01000113.1, read on the forward strand.
GGTAGATTTAGATCAGATATTAGGAAGAAATTCTTTACTGTGAGGGTGGTGAGACACTGGTACAGGCTGCCCAGAGAAGTTCTGGATGCACCATCCCTGGAAGCGTTCAAAGCCAGGTTGGATGGGACTTTGAGTAACCAGTGGAAGATGTCCCTGCCTGTGGCAGGGGGGTTGGAACTAGATTTTTAAGGTCCTTTCCAAAACTAACCATTCTATGATTCTGTGATTTACCTCAAGAACATTCTCTTGATTGGGGTCCAAAATGAACTCAAAGGTCTCGTTCCACACGGGATTCACATCATTATTGAAATGTTTCGTTCTCTTCCTGCAATCAGGGGCAGATGGGATGAACAGCTCCACATAGGGATCTGGAGTGTCAACTACAGACCAAAACAGATGTTTAAGTTACATAAAACTCAAGTTTGGGTTGTAATAATCCATACAATTAGGTGAAACCACATAGCACCTCATGGTCTATGACAGAAAAATATTCAACTCTATAAATTACATAAATATAATGACATGAATGATACAATGATATTAACAATCTCCCAAAAAGAAACAGACGTTATGCTTTTAAGAGGGGAGGAGAACAGCCTTGAACAAACAGAATGGCACAGGGACATGTATATTTCCACCAGGCAGTGGTAATTATTGTTAAAACCTTTTACCCCTTCCTCTCTTTCCAGCCTTTAATTACTTTGGCTTGTGTCACAGAAATATTCCCCCAAAACAGTCTTCAGTTAAAGAAAACAAGCATCTTGGTATACAGTTTTGGATCCTCTTTCACCTTTGCTGGTTTGGCAATCATAAAGGAAATCAGTCAGGCCACTTATGTACTGCTAAACACAGCATAAAGAGAGCTGTTGAAATCTGAAGCCACTGTAGTCACCAGAGCTGCATGGAGGTCACCACAGAATCAAGATCTTACTTACACCATGTATTTGAATAACAACTGTGCAGAACACTAACTGAAAATATAGGAACATATGCCAACTATAGCTAATCAGAATTATCGGTGGGAGAAAAATACACATGGACAAAACTCATCTGATGTGTCTAATAATAGCCATTCCTGAGAGCAAAGACTGCATTGTTGGCAGCCCCAAAAATCCTACCTTTCCAACCGGTTAAAGCATATGATTTTTTTCTGTCCAGTGAGGTTTTTTCTGTCCAATGAGATTTTTTTCTATCAAATTGGGCCAAGGGTGATGTACTCCTTTACAGATTTCTCTAAAACATTGCTCAGATACTTCACAGGAGAGCAAGGGAAGTTAATTCTGTGGTTTTGATGATCATGAAAAGCCACCTGCTCTGCTGTGGAAAAACACGCGCATGTTTCCAGCATCTCTCGTCAAAGTTTGTTCTCTGCTTTAGTGAAAAAATTTTAAGCAAATACAATACCCAGCACAAACAAGAAACCTTTGCTTAAAGGTTTCTTTTTGAAAGAGATTAAAACCCATTACTAGGTAAAACAGGTCTGAACATTCCTCCTTGTACACACTTTAAGTCTAAAGATATTTTTTTTTCAACAAAGCCAAATTTTTTTAGAGGCTCTTGGATTTCAATAAAACATTACCAGTGAGAATGCTGAGGTCCAGAACCACCTGGTCACTTCAGCTGGGAGAAGGACGAAAAGCGCAAAACAAAAAAGTTCGATACTTTCAAATGGGAATCGGTCATCTTTTGGATAAAAACCAAACAAACAACAACAAAAAAGGCTTTTTGAAACCACTCAGGAGGTTCTGTATGTGTACTGGGGCAGAACAGAATCAAAACTCAAAACATTTGGCCTCCCAGCAATTCTAGTGGGGAACATCAGCCAGACCTAAAGCACCTTCTGATGTCAATGCCATACATAAAAGATACTGAACTTACCCTCAAAGTACTTCAAATTTCTCTGGAGATGCAGAATAACATGCAAGTGTCATGCTTTGAATTAAGTATTCCTCTAGTTGGGGAAACTTTAGGGACAGTAAACAAACCTTTTCCTAGATTCAGGCTCCCTCAATTAAAATTTTGTATGTAAATAGACTTTCTGATTCAAAGATTTCACTTTGTGAGAATTTCCTTGGACTGCTACAACACTCCCCAGAACTCCTCAGGGAGTTTTACACTATGCTCCATATCTGTGAGGCTTAGCTAATTGCTATGTTTTGGCAGGTCACACTGCTACCTGTATAATTAACAAGCAGCTATTTAAAGTTGGGGATCAGTGTGGGAAGCCTTTAAATAGCAATCTTTATTAGCTCCTAAGACTTTATGTCTGATCTTGTCTCTTATTTAAAGTCAGGGGAACAGGGGGATCAACCCCCGAGTGTTTTTTAAATCTGTTTTCTCACTGGCAGAGGTAACTAATTGCCAGCTTTTACTGAATATATTAGCTCCCTTGAATTACTACACAAAATTGTGCCAGAAAGAAGGGAATCAAGGCCCCTTGAAACTAAACAGCAAAATATCTACTGAAATCAGAAGTGACAAGATCTCATCTTGTAAGTCTGGATATTGAGCACTACTTTGGTAATAAGTACTACAGACTTGCTCTGCCAAGAGACTGAACTTGCCTACAAAGGCTTGGTTTTTAACCAAAATACTGGTGCTGAACAGTGTTCTCGGCAAAACTTCAAAGCTTCCCTTTCCGTTCAATTTTTCGTGTGATTATGCGATCAGCCCTGACTACAAGTTACAAAACACTAATTTTTCATTTTAAACACAAACAGCAAATGGTTTCCTACCTGTATTCAAAATCCTGAAGCATGTGGTAACCTGATACCACTGCACAGCTGGCATACAGATGCTCTTACTAACTTCCGATCAGACAGACTGCAAATAAGTGTTGAAACAGAAACTAAACCCAAGACACAGAACAACTAAACTTAGAAAAATCAGTCTTCATAACTCAGTATTGCCAAGCCACCCCCTCACTCCCTGCCTTTATTATCTTTTTTAACCCGAGGCAAAGAGTTAATCATCTGCCCTTTCATGTTTGAAAGTTTATTTTGCGGTATTTTCAATTAAGAAAATGAAAATCTATTCTTTTATAACTTGCTTCTTCAGATGACGAGGAAAAATACTGGAAGACTATGTGCTCTGATTAAGATGTTGCTATAAGCTACACTATAGTAATCAAAATCTTACTCCTTACTATTGGTTGGGGAGCAAAAACTAGCTACCAGCAATCTGGCAAGTAACACAAAAGCATTCACTTAATGTATTTCCAAACATTAAAGTTATCAAACACAGATAAAACTGACAGAGTGTGTACCCTTTTGCTTGGATGTATTTATTCCTGTTTGCGATTTTGCTAGTTGATTTGCCAGGTATGTTTTTAAAAAAATATGAAAATTTAAGTGAAAAGTAGCTTGACCACTGCTGTTACTTATATTTTGATTTTAAAAGGAAGCATCTTTATGAAATGGTTTAGGAGTCAAAAGCTGATGTTTTGTGAGTGTTATCAATAAAGAGAATTATCTATGTAGAGACAAACCTGTTGGGGAATTGCTTTTATTTTAGCAGCCTACTTGAAATACCAACCACAGACTTTTCAAAAGAAGCAATGTGTAAGAATTTGTACTTCTTCCTCAGGACGCTTCTGAAGAAAACGAAGTTTCTATACAGCTCAGCAAGGCTCCAGGCTATTCTTTGCACAAGCATTCTCACATGACTCCTCCATAATTTGTGGGCTAGTTATCTGCAATGCATCTCAACTTTTTAACATAGGTAAAGTTTGGGAGGTTTGCAAATGGAAAACTTGGAAGGTTTGCAAATGGAAAACTTGGAAGGTTTGCAAATGGACGCATGCATTACCATAAGACAGTGACTGTATGGTACGATTCTATATTCCTCTCTTCCTGGCACTCTGTATATTTACAGTAAGTACCTCAACATGTGCATGCAACCAAAACTTCATACTTCTCCCAGTGACAAAAAGCTTCATACATAACAGCATAGAAAACACTCTGGAATAGAGGGACCAGACTCCATTAGTATTTCTCAGGAAAAAACCAAATACAAACCGACAATTAAGGACAAGTGTATCTAAAACCCCACCATTACACTAAAAAATACAATTAAGAGTTTCAGCATTGATGTCAATAGAACTAACAGAGTATCCTGCAATTAGCAAATTGGAATTAGATGAGTTATAAAGGTAATTAACAAAATGTTTATAATAATCCTTTTGTAAGATTTACAGCATCCACCCAATCTCCACAAGTTGAAGACAGACTGTTGGTTTTAAACACGCTGGCTTAAGAAATGGCTGAGAGGTAGGAAGTAAGGATTCAATAACTTTTCCTCATTTGATTTATCTCCCGGTTAAGTAATTGCTATAGAATCCTATCTCTAAATTACATTATGAATCATGAAGTGAAACACACAATGGACAGTAATTAGGATCAATCATTTTCACATTAAAAATGAGTAATACTTTAAGCAATCTGCCTTTTAAAGAAACCTGTAAAATTTTCTACGACTGGAAACCATTTGATCTTAAGTTACTAATTTGGTGAGATGACTGTCATCAGGCCCCCATATTAACACAATTAATATTGCAGACATAATTTACATTTCAGTCATTCCAATTTCAGTTATTTTAATAGCACAATAGACATAAAGAAACTATAGAAAGCCTGTTCAAATATAAACTACCAAGGATGAAGCCGCTACCATCATACCTTGAAATTTATCTCATTTGTCCATCAAAAGTTGAAAGAAATTCAAAGTTCTTGAAGTGTTCCAAAAGCTACAAAAAAAACCTGCACCATAGGCATTTGTCTTTTTTTTTTCCACATAAGCAAGCATGTCATAAACACTCATAATGATCATAATGGATATTAAATAAAGCTATCTTAACTTTAATTTCAGTTATTATATGTATCACCACTATAGAAAGTCAATCTGGATCCAGATATATTGGACCCATGATCTCCAGATACCATGTTTATGCAATTACAGGAATACTCCAGCAAGTACATGGCAGAAATTCCTTAAAGAACTACATTAGTTTAGTTCATTGGAGTTTTTTGCCTTCTGGTTAACTAACATACTCCACCACTAAGTGCAATTCCATTCATAAAATCTTCCTAGGTCCCGAATTACCATCTTTGTCTACTTTCCACCTTTTTTTTTTGGCTTACTGCACTACAGTACAACTTGATTAGCATGAAGTTCCATGCAGCTGAGTGGCTTGACTGAGGCCAAGCTAGTAACAGGAATTGCTGGACTACCTCCCTCTCCTCCGAGTGGCAAGAGGATAAAAAATGCCAACTGTGCCTTATGCACAAGTGGTTCTGGCTGGGGAAGGGAGCTTGAGCAGGCTGTGCAGCACGTACTCACTGCTGTCTGCCTGCAGGGCTTCTCTGAATTTTACGGAAGATATCAAACCTACCATGTCCCTAGAGAAGCCCAAAGCAGGGGGCATGAAGACATTTTCAATGGGTTGAACATTAACTAGTATCGATCACAGTAAATCAGCATGGTATGAGCTATATGAATTTCTTCTTAGCCAAAAACATAGTTTTGATGTGTGTTTTAAAATAATGACTGAATTTTTATTCAAATAGTGAATTTGAGGGGGTTCACTGGACAATATGCTTCACAGTGACATGGAAATACAATTTGATCTCTTGCCAGTTAGGTGAAAAGGTAATAAATTTTAAAATCACATTTTTTTCCCAGTTTAATGTGTTTTTCCAGTTTTAAAAAAGGGAATTCTTAAAAACAGTACTTATCAATAATTGTTAAATATCAATAATTCCCAAATAATTCATGTTTCCCAAACAACATATTAACAAATACACACATTATTAAATTTGGCTTACCCTTTCTCTGCTGCACACTAGTGAAAAGACAGACCAACACAAGGGCCTAAAAAAAGATGTCTCCTGTGTTCAGAAGAACACAGGCACCAGTAACTGATCAATTAATTCAGTATGAAATGGGCAAAGAGGAATGGAAAAAAGGCAGAGCTGCAAGGTCCCCCATATAGCAGCCAGCAATGCTACCTGGCAGTGTGACAGAATGGAGGGGATGGTAAACAGTCTGTTTAGGATGCTGGGTACTCAGGGTAAGACATCGGCTTGGTGTACCCTCCCTGCCAATTCACAGGCAACAAATAAGTATGGAGAGTCTTTGATGAGGAGGCTGGCAGAGCGATGTTGGAAACCAAGAAGTTCTTCTCTCATCTGCAGAAGTGGAGCCCAGGAATGCCAGAAGGAGAACTGGCTGTGTCAGGCTGCCACATACAAACACATCTATCTCGCCACTCCCTTAGGTAATCTTTGCATTAAAGACTACCACAGCTGCACAATCACAAGCCCTCCATTCAATACCATAAAACACTGCATCAAACTAACAGCAAAAAGGCCAAACTTTTGATCTGTCTGTTCTGAATTGCCATTTTCAAAGAGGACTGTAGCTGAGTCCACTATAAATTCAGGCCTTCCATTCATTTGGAGTCGATACTTTTGACAGTCTTCAAATTCATAGTCTAGCAGTAATACACATGCTAGACTGAGTGTGGAGACATGCCAGAAAGCCACAGGGACCGTAAAATATCCAGGAGGACACAGAGAGATTACCAGTAAGGGGTCCCAAGGAGGAGGTGACAGGTGCTGCCTGCGTTTAAGGTACTATAAGGAATGCCACAGCTTTTGGCCTTCATCTTCAAGTGAGATTTTGCAAAGGGGATGATGCAGTGCAAGATTTCATGAGCGGAAGGTGACAACAAGTGAAGTAAGGCAGCTCCCAAAGCAGCAGCTATGCTATGAGAAATCCTGTGATTGGGTAATACATTTATTAGAGATTATTAGTGCCTTGTATTAGTGCTTTTGATCTCCGGCGTTACTTACGTGAAGGAAAGAACTGAACTCCCAGCACAGGCTGTGAACTACCACCCAGTTTACTGGGGTAGGACACCACTAGCGGTTTCACTGATCCAGCCTTGAAAGAAAACCCAAACAAGTCAGCTGAACCCTTCAGTAGGTTCAAACCAAATTTGTAGAAGTGCCAATTAAAAAAAAAATACTTAGTTAGAATCACGGAATTATCAAATAGTTTGGACTGGAAGAGACATTTAAAGGTCATCTAGTCCAACCCCACTGCAATGAGCAGGGACACCTTCAACTAGATCAGGTTGCTCAGAGCCCCATCCAACCTGACCTTGAATATTTCCAGGGATGGCGCATCTACCATCTCTCTGGGCAACCTGTTCCAGTGTTTCACCACCCTCACAGTAAAAAAAGTCTTCCTTTTATCTAGTCTAAATCTACTCTCTTTTAGTTTAAAACCATTACTCCTTGTCCTAGCGCAACAAGCCCTGCTAAAAAGTTTGTCCCCATCTTTCTTAAAAGGCCCCTTTAATACTGAAAGGCTACCACAAGGTTCTCCCAGACCCTTCTCTTCTCCAAGCTAAACAACCCCAACTCCCTCAGCCTGTCTTCATAGAGGTGGCTCTCCTCTGGACTTGCTCCAACAGCTCCCTGTCTTTCCTCTGTTGAGGGCTCCAGAGCTCAATGCAGTACTTCAGGTGGGGTCTCACCAGAGCAGAGGGGCAGAATCACCTCCCTCGATCTGCTGGCCACGATGCTTTTGATGCAGCCCAGGATACGGTTGGCCTTCTGGGCTGCAAGCACATATTGTCAGCTCACGTCCAGCTTTTCATCCACCAAAACCCCCAAGTCCTTCTCGGCAGGGCTGCTCTCAATCCCTTCATCCCCCAGCCTGTATTGTCCTAACCCAGGTTCAGAACCTTGCATTTGGCCTTGTTGAATCTCATGAGGTTCACATGGTCCCACTTCTCAAGCTTGTCCAGGTCCCTCTGGATGGCATCCCATCCCTCAGGAGTGTCAACCACACCACTCAGGTTGGTGTCCTCCGGAAACTTGCTGAGGACGCAGTCAATTCCACTGTCTGTGTCATTGATAAAGATATTAAACAGTACTAGTCCCAATACAGAACCCTGAGGGACACCACTTGTCACCAATCTCCACCTGGGCATTGAGCCGTTGACCACTACCCTCTGGATGTGATCATCCAACCAATTCCCCATCCACCGAACAGTCCACCCATCAAATCCTTATCCCACCAATTTGGAGAGAATGATGTTGTGGGGGACCGTGTCAAACACCTTACAGAAATCCAGATAGATAACATCAGTAGCTCTTCCCTTGTCCACTAGCATAGTCACTCCATCACAAAAGGCCACTAGGTTGGTCAGGCAAGACTTGTCCTTGATGAAGCCATGCTGGCTATCGCAAATCACGTCCCTGTGCCTTAGCATAGCTTCAAGGAGGATCTGTTCCATGATCTTCCCAGGCACAGAGGGGAGGCTGACTGGTCAGTAGCTCCCAGTGTCCTCTTTTCTACCCTCTTTAAAAAGGGGGGCAATGTTTCCCTTATTCCAGCCACCGGGGACTTCACCTGACTGCCATGACTTTTCAAATATCATGGAAAGTGGCTTGGCAACTACATCAGCCAATTCCCTCAGAACTCTCAGATGGAACTCGTCAAGTCCCATATTCTGTATGTTCAGGTTCCTCAGGTGGTCACAAACCCGATCTTCTCTTACAATGGCAGGGACTTTGCTCCCACACTCCTTGTCTTGCAGTCCGTCCACTCAAGAAGTGTAGGAAGAGAAATTGCCAGTGAAGACTAAGGCAAAAAAGTCATTGAATACCTCAGCCTTCTCCTCATCTGTTGTTACCAGTTTGCCAGTCTTGCCTGTCCAGCCTGCAAGCACAATACCTCCTGTAGCTGGAGTAAGAGGGCTTCATCAGTAGGGTCCCCTTGATCAGGTGGCCTGTAGTAAACACCAACCACAAGGCTCCTTTTGTTGCTTTGGTCTCTAATTCTTACCCATAGGCTTTCAACCAGCTCATGGCTATTCTTCAGAAACAGCTCTTCACACTCTATCCATTTCTTCATGTAGAGGGCGCCACCTCCGCCCCTCCTTCCCTGCCTGATCCTTCTGAACACCCTGTAGCCATCAATAGCTGCACTCCAGTCACAGGATTCATCCTACCAAGTTTCAGTAATGGCAATAAGGTGGTAGCTTTCTAGCAGCACAGCGGCTTCCAGCTCCTCCTGTTTGTTGCCTATCCTGCATGCATTGGTGTAGAGGCACTTCATCTGGGCTATCAGCCGTGTTACCTTCTTAGAGGAACACCCCTTAATTCCTTTGGGGTATTTCACTGGTGTTTGCCCCTGACTCATCTTTGTAAGACTTCAAGTGTGCTGCAGTGTAGCCAGCACATCTCAGAGGATCCTCATCCCTCAATCCTTGCTGTATCAGCCCATCGCTTGTCATGGACAAGCCTGATATTATCCCCCTCCCCCTTCAAGTGTAGTTTAAAGCTCTGTCAATAAGCCCCGCTAGCCTGTGAGCAAAGACCCTCTTCCGCCTTTTAAAAAGGTGAATCCCAACTGAATCCAGCAAGCCTTGTGCCATGTGGGCCATCCCATTATCGAAAAACACAAAATTGTGTCAGTGACACCAGCCACGGAGCCATGTATTAATACACTGGGCCCATCTGTTTCTTACAATGTCACTGCCCGCAACTGGGAGGAGAAAGGAAAAAATAACCTGTGTTCCAGATTCCCTTATCAGTCATCCCTGAAGGGGCCCTGAAGTCTTTTTTGATCGCCCTTGGATTACTTCTCTAGGTTATCTCTACAGTTCCCTTTGCAAACAGACAGCAGTGAAAAGGAACTAAAACATTACCTTGCAATGGCCCACAGAAAAATCCGATTTTCTAGTGGTGTGCCAGAATCTAAGGGGTTGAAGTTTGGAGTTTTTTTTAATTAATTGAAATCCCAGTTCTAAAGAGCTTTTTCAGTATTAAACTTGTGAAACATTCCACTCTGCCAACAAAGACAAAAGCAGGAGAGAAGGAACAGGCGGCATGGCTGTCTAGTTCAGCTATGTCTGTGGGTCCACAGTAATGTCAGACCTGGGCAGTGATAATTTGGTCTAGAGTACGTTTAGGCATATTATCACATTCCCGGTAAATTACTCAAAACCCATAATATGACTTTTATTCCAGATTTATGTTAGCTGATGGATTATAGATTAATCCTAGTTTGGCATAAAGTCTGGTAATACAAATTTAACTAGCAGCATTTGCTGAATCCGCAGAACAAGTTTACACTGGATCTGTGTTTGGTACCACGAGGCTTTAGAGGTTTTGGTCCTTTACTAGCAGCTCTAGAGCTTGATTTACTATGTTGCTGAGATGCAGCCTCCAGGCCTTTGAGTAAGAAGAGGCTCTTCCTTTCACTTTTTTATTCAGAGAACATTTTAAAAAACTGGAGCTGTCCTAATTGGGCAGAACAGTAGCTAAGTATAGGCTCAGCTTGGCTATATAAACACCCCATTTTACTAAAACCATCATCATTGCTATTGCAAACAATTATGAGAAACTCAAAAATAAAGTGACACCTGTGAATCATGTATGCCCCAACCCCGCTGCTTGGTCAGGTTATTACAGGCATTTCATTTATTGAATGAATGGATTGTGAAGCACTTAGAACAGCATGTGCACATCGACATTAACAGGTCCACAAAGAGAAAGGAATGATTGCGCATGTGAGTTAATCTGTCCAACAAAGCATGGCAAAACTTAGCTTTAGGCAGATATTCCCTGTATGTCATCAGTCCTACAACATTGTTGGCCAGATACTTTGACAGAGCATAGTTTTAGTGACAGGCCTTACAAAAGTGTTCCTTTCTGTAGTGATGAAAGTTAAATGATATTTTTTTTCTCCCTTTCAGAACATATTCAGTCAATAAATATTGGTGCACAAGTCCATGGGACCTGACAAGATACATCCACAGGTCCTGAGGGAACCAGCAGATGAAGTTGCTAAGCCACAATCCATCATATTTGAGAAGTCATGGCAGTCTGGTGAGGTTCCTGCTGCCTGGAAAAAGGGAAACATAACCCCTGTTTTCAAAAAGGGGAAAAAAGGAAGACCCAGGGAACTACAGGCCAGTCAGTCTCACCTCTGTGCCTGGCAAGATCATGGACCAGATCCTTCTGGAAACTCTGCTAAGGCACGTGGAAAAAGAGGAGGGGATTGGTAGCAGCCAACATGGCTTCACCAAGGGCAAGTCACGCCTGACTAATTTGGTGGCCTTCTACGAGGAGGTTACAGTGGCAGTGGACAAGGGAAAAGCAACTGATGTTATCTACCTGGACTTGTGCAAAGCGTTTGACGCTGCCCTGCACGATATCCTGGTCTCTAAATTGGAGAGATGTGGATTCAACAGACGGACCACTTGGTGGATAAAGAACTGGCTGGACAGTCGCACACACAGAGTTGTGGTCAACAGTTCGATGTCCAAGTGGAGACCAGTGACAAGTGGTGTTCCTCAGGGGTCAGTACTGGGACCGGTGCTGTTCAACATCTTTGTTGGAGCCATGGACAGTGGGATAGAGTGCACCCTCAGCAAGTTTGCCGATGATACAAAGCTGTGTGGCGAGGTAGACACACAGGAAGGGAGGGATGCCATCCAGAGGGACCTGGACAGGCTGGAGAGGTGGGCCCAAGCCAACCTCATGAAGTTCAACATGGCCACGTGCAAGGTCCTACATCTGGGTTGGGGCAATCCCATGCACAAATACAGACTGGCGGAGAATGGCTGGAGAGCAGCCCTGAGGAGAAGGACCTGGGTGTGCTGATTGATGAGAAACTCAACATGAGCTGGCAATGCGTGATCGCAGCCCAGAAAGCCAACTGTATCCTGGACTGCATCAGAAGCAACGTGGCCAGCAGTGCAAGTTCTTCCCCTGTATTCTGCTCTGGTGAGACCCCACCTGGAGTACTACGTCCAGCTCTGGAGTCCCCAACATAAGAAGGGACATGGACCTGTTGGACCAGGTCCAGAGGAGGGCCACAAAGATGACCAGAGGGCTGGACCACCTCTCCTATGAGGAGAGGCTGAAAGAGTTGGGGCTGTTCAGCCTGGAGAAGAGAAGGCTCTGGAGAGACCTTATATCATCCTTCCAGTACCTAAAGGGGGCCTACAGGAGAGCTGACACGTAGTGACAGGACAAGGGGGAATGGCTTCAAACTGGAAGAGACCTTATATCAGCCTTCCAGTACCTAAAGGGGGCCTACAGGAGAGCTGACACGTAGTGACAGGACAAGGGGGAATGGCTTCAAACTGGAAGAGGGTAGATTTAGAATAGATACTAGGAAGAAATTTTTCACTTTGAGGCACTGGAACAGGTTGCCCAGAGAAGCTGTGGAAGCTCCATCCCTGGAGCTGTTTAAGGCCAGTTTGGATAGGGCTTTAAGCAACCTGGTCTAATTGGAGGTGTCCCTTCCTAAGCCAGGGAGACTGGAACTAGATGATCTTCAAGGTCCCTTCCAACCTAAACCCATTCTATGATTCTGTGATATAAGTTAGCACATTTATTTATGTGTAAGAACTTTTCTTTGGTACAGACCCATATGCAGGACAGTTAGCATCCTGCAAAATGCAAGTAACCAGAGGATGCTTCAAATCAAATCACACTTTTAAAAACCCATTTTCAAAACAAATTAAAAGCCGCCTTCATGCAGTAGATAGCAACCTGAAGAACTCCTTATCAAAGGAGCTGTGGATGAGAAGATTTATGTGGATTCAAGGAAAACCAGTGAAGTTTATGCAGGAGAAACTCAGTGAGGGCTACTAATTACACCAGAAGTACATCCAGCTCAGGGAGTCACTTACGGAAGACAGCTGAGTGCTTGGAGAAGACCAGAAGAAAGTATCACATGCTTACCCTGTTTTATTTTTCCTTTGTATCTGACTATGACTGATGTTCTTCCTGACTTTCCCTTAGGATCAGGCATTAGCCCAACCCTAACACAACTTCAAAGCCCTCCCTGGGAAGGGGGATGAGAGAGAAAAGAAAAGAAAGCAGGAAAAAATCAAATTATTACAGAGAACAAATGGAATAAAAGGAGAAGACCCCTCCTAAGTGGAGGGAATGAAAGGCTCAAACTGGAGAAACAGTGGTGTCCACAACTCCCTGAAGGAGAGCCCCACCCCAAAGTTCAGCCTGAAGACATGACAACACATGAAACAGAAAGAGTTCGCAGTCACCATCAAGCTCCCTTCTCCTGGAGCTGCGGTTGGTCACAGTGTGGTAAGTGCAGGGAGGCAAGGAGGTCCTTCAACCAGCGTATCAGGCAAAATGGATCCTAGGTCTAAGCCAGCATGACTGCTTTGATGTTATCGTTACAGTATCACAGAGTAACAGGAGAGCTTTCTTCTAGGATGAAAACAAGTTTTCACTAACATTTTACAGGAACAGTTCCAGCCTCAGTAACTACATGGCAAGTGTTCAGAGACAGAATTTGGTTCTCATCAAAAAGATATTTTTGCAACTGGAAAGAACAGCATTTTCTAGATCAGTTTCACTGTGGAACACACAAGCCTGTTTCCAACATGACTTTCACCTCCCAGCACTGCTTCTGGCTAATGCTACAATAGAGCAAAAATATTGCATGTGTCAAGGAAACCAAAATCTAGTCTACAGTTGCCTCAATGTTAGACTGAGATCTGCGGTAGACATTTCATGAGCAGTTCTTAATAGTATTGTTCATTTGTGAAGATACACATCATTTAAGGATGCATATTTCAATCTCAGCCTATGGCTATAGAACCAGAGTCAGCTGCTATGGTTGGTGATGGAGTATGGACCACTACAGAACATGACCAACAGTAGGGCTGGCACAAAGGCTGTCAGGAAGAGTCAAATCAAACAGGGCTGCTGAAGCCCATAGAGCTTGGTCATCCTGGTCTCAGTTGCCCATCCAGGACACCCTAGCACAGACTGGAGCTGCATGGGTCCAAATGGGAACATTTTTATCTCCTTCCTGCAAGATACTTCCAGCATTCCTCCTCTGCTTTGCTATGTTAGGCATATAGTACATCTTAGGGCTCCTGGACACGTGAAGATCTGCATGTGTAGCCTGTAGGACATGGAAGATGGGCCAACTCTGACCTACTTTTTCCAGGCTGTTAGGCTGGCAAAGGGGAGGAGTTTGGCTTGTTTTCCTCTTGAAGCTCTCTTGCAAAAATCAGGTCCTGCCTCACACCATTGCAGAAAGAGCGTTATCTGCTGATGCTTCAACAGTTAAATCAATTATACTGTATCTAAGTCAGGGTGCAAGACCAGCCAGCTGGATTAGTCCTGAACGAGCTGCTGTAACACAAACTGTTCTGTCCCTGCTCCAACACAAGCAGTCAAATCTCCAATTCCTTCGCTTTCAGCTAGCTCAGGTTTAAAACCCTGCATATGTATGCCTAAACTGCACTAGACTACTGTGACTCTGGCTTTAAATGAGCCAACTCCAACACCAAGAGCTATGGCTGAAAGCGAACACAATCCCAGGGTAAAGCCATATGGAGTAATGGTGACTGAAACTGCACTAAACATCACCTCCTTCCCTCCACGTTGCTGCAGCAGATCCTACAGCCAGGGCCAGGTTGGTGCTGCAGGCAGGGAAAGGTGCACACTCATCCCATGCAATGCCACAGCTCCTCATTTCCTTTGGAGAAGCAGAAGGCAACCAGGAAGCAGGTCAGTGACACTGCCCCAGTGGAAGCATGTCTTCTTGACTTGCAGGGGATGTCTATTGCTGGTTGCAGCAGCATAGGCTAACTGTGCCAAGAGCCACTTAGAGAAGCTGCTTTCCACCTCCACGTTAGCAAGTTGTGCAACCAGGCTTTAGCTCTGTTGAAAGGAGTGCTCCCAATATTTTAACTTGTTTATCTGAGCAGTTAAACTACAGTGGAAATGCATCCTTAATTCCAACTGAGTGGACAGAAACTGGGATAGAAGCTGAGTACTAGTGCCACAAGCTATCCAAACTTTAAACATTTTTATTTTTAAGAAAAGACTTCCTCCTTAAGATGTCCAGAATTATACCATTCATTATCATAACATCAAAAGTACATGAAGCAAATAAAAGCTGCAAATTCAAAACAGGATTAAGCAAGATTAGCGATCATTAAGAGCAGAGTCATACAACTGGTTTCCTTTATAGATGCTACCAATTGTTTTGAAAGCCAGTATAATTAAAGAAACATAGTTCTTTAAAGATGTAAGGGAAATTTTACGATGCTTCCTTTGGCCCAGTTTCCACCAAGCCCCTTGAAAATCCAGAAGGGGACAGATCCTGTGGAAAGAAGAACCATGGTTTGCAAGCATTTATATTCCAGAATGCTGCAGTTTCTGCTCTTTTTCTACAAGTTCTTGTACTGTCATGGAAGCCTACAGTATGGTGTGGTATCTGAAGTAGATTCAAAACCAAACATCCACTATATAAGAACTCACTGGACTGGAGCAAGGTCTTTTCCAAAAGCTCGAGTCAAAGAAGTGATTTTATAAGGTCTATTGACCCCTGCGACAAGCAGAATGCTAAGAAATTAAGATAACTAAATCCTCGCCGACAACATGCAGATTTTGACAGATTCCACCTTGTATTGGGCTTCTGTGGCAGGTTTTGGGCAGCAGGGCGGTATGGGGGCTGAAGGGTGGGGGAGCTTCTGTGAGAAGACACCAGAATCTGCCCCATGCCAGACAGCCAGTTTTAGCTGTCTCCAAGATGGACCAGCTGCTAGCCAAAACTGAGCTCATCATCAGCAGTGGTGGTACCTCTGTGATAACGTATTTAAGAAAGGGTAAAAAACATGGCGTAGCAGCTGTGAGAGAGGAAGGAGAAAGTGTGAGAGAAGCAACTATGCAGATACCAAGTCAGTGAAGAAGGAGGGGGAGGAGATGCTCCAGGTGCCAGAGCAGAGATTCCCCCATAGTGATGCAGGTTGTCCCCCTGCAGCCCATGGAGGACCACAGTGGAGTAGAGATCCACAGTGAAGCCCATGGCGGACCCCATGCTGGAGCAGGCAGATGTGCCCTGCAGGCAGCCCGTGTAGAGCCCATACAGGAGCATAGTCCTGGCAGGACCTGCGGCCCAAAGAGAGGAGCACACAGAGGAACAGATTTTCTGGCAGGAACTGTGGCCCATGGGAGACCCACGCTGAAGCAGTATGTTCCTGAAGGACTGTACTCCATGGAAAAGACTCACGCTGGAGCAGTTCTTGAAGGACTGTAGCCCATGGGAAGAACCCATGTTGGATAAGGTCCTGAAGGACTTTATGCTGTGGGAAGGACGCCATGCTGGAGCAGGGGAGAAACATGAGGAAGAAGGTGCTGCAGAGACAATATGTTACAAACTGACCACAACACCCATTCCCCATCCCCCTGCATTGCTTGGGGGGATGATACAGAAGAGTCAGAAGCAAAGTTGAGCCTGGGAAGAAGGGAGGTGCAGGGAGGAAGGTGTTTTTAATTTTATTTCTAACTAGTCTACTCTGCTACAATTAATTGGCAATAAATTATTTTCTCAAATTGAGTCTGTTTTGCCTGTGACGGTAATAGGTAAGTGATCTCCCTGTCCTAATCTTGATCCATGAGAGCTTTTCACTGTATTTCCTCCCTCCATCCTGTTGATGGAGGGGGAGCAGAAGTGGCTTGGTGGGCACCTGGTGGCCAGTCAAAGTCAACCCACCATGCATCTGCTGCAGTTGCACGTCTCATAAATCTTCCACCCTGTAAAAAGACTTAGCCAGAAGAGTTGAGCACAGCTATTAGAGCAGCAGTCACTAAAACAGAATTTAAATCTTTGTTAAAGATAGCACTGCATTGATTGGATATTGATAGGATAGTATCTAGAGTGTGAGAGTCATCTTGAAAGGGATACCACAAGACTAAAAGAATTGAAATCACTAAAGGAAGTACTCCTATATGAAGGCAACAGTAAATGGGCAGATACCTGAAATAAGAAGGGACTTGAATGAATTCCTGGGAAAGAGGGTGTCTGTTCTCAAAACTTTTTTTTTTTCCCCTGCATCCTGGCTCACACGCTCTTACAGTAATTCTCACTTGTCATCCCCACACACACATTCACAGAATGACAAACTGGTATAAGCAGACTGGCTTCCTTTATATATGAAATGCATTTGCATGGAAAAATTCTATGATGCAATTACTGCCATTTTCATTTATTTTGATGTGCTTTATCAGTGAGAAACAACAGCAGCTACTGTAGCTTAGCTACTCAGATCCTGGTATGATCCAGATTCAGATTTGATTACTTGTCTTTGTCAGATCACTCTACAAAAATTTTAAATCTTAGAAAGACAATGGGAAATCTCAGCCAAGTAAAATAAAAATAGAGGACTGGAAGCTATCCTAGCTCCAGCTTTCTCTGCTGTTCCAGCCACCTGGATCAGCCAGGACACTAAAAATATGTCTTGAATCAGCAGTGTGTATGAGCTGTTCACTCAAGGAAACATATTGCCTGTGGAAGTTACAGTTTAGTAGGCATCTCTTCCCTAGTTTTAAGGATGACACAACCATTTATGCTCTCCATTAATGAAGAGCTCAGGAAATCTTAAAAAACTTGCTTAAATTACTGCATATCTCCCCAGCCTAGGCCTGAGGAGACAGATGTGTGGATAACTATGCCAGAGAAGTCAGGCCCTCCATGCCCACCCACAGAGCTGGGGCACCATGGACACCAGACCTCTCAGCTAAAACTCCTTGAGCAGAGGTAAACCTCAAATCCTTAAGATGAAAAATACCACACAAACAGCAAAATTACAAGCACTTCCACATATTTAATAAACTTAGATTTACTCAGATCTTTCATTGGTATTCCAGAAAGTCTTAGAAAGACTCGGAAAAAAGAAGAGCAAAACATTATACAAAATCTCTCATGTTCCCCAGAACCTCCATCACAACCACAACGTAAAGTTATCTCTCTTCCCCACAGAGCAGTCACTCTCTACACACCCTGGAGCAAAACCAATAGAATAAATTAGGAGAAAGCCAGCAGAAGAGTCAACAGCTTGGTAGCGTTCATCATGGGAGGGCATGGTACACATTCCAACCAGGGCATCTCATATTATGTATCACAGCCACCCTCCTTGGTAGTGAATCCTATCTTTGCAATCATAAACCCAACACAAAAGTTCAAAAATTCCTTCAACAAGTTACAGTTTTGGCAAACCAAATAAAATATATGTATATATCTATTGGCTGGCACAGTCAACTGTAAAGAACCTCCACTGCTCACAGCTTCATGCATCTGTCTTAAGTAATTAACACGATTCATGATTTGATCAAATATCTTCCAGGCTCCAACACACCAAGCTTTGTACGTACATGGGAAATAAAACCATTTTTCATTTTCTAAAAATAAAAACAGAAGCAATGATCTGGGTTTCTTTTTCACTTCAGGGGATTTGCCAGGACCCCAAAAACAAGCCCCAGGAACTTGGAAGCTCACTCAGAGATGCCCCAGACTGCAGGTGCCTGAGGCTACAAAGCACAGAGCTGCCTCACAGGAAACCAAGCAGGTTTAGTGGCCCTTGAGCATAGTTCTGTCGGGTTTTACCAAAATAAAAGTTCTTTGCAAGTAACTTTTTGGTTTTGATGATTTGGTAAGATAAAGAGTTGTGTCTGGAAAAAAAATCCAATTATATTGATGGATAACATTTGGAATTTATACTACATGACCATACATGTCCAGAGGTAGGGGGGAAATAACACCATGTTCTTCTGGCTTTCTTTACCCTTTCCATACTCCCTTTAATATCAAGCCATGGTGACCCTATTTCAACCCCCTTTCTTCCCCTCCCATGTTCCCCACACATTCTCATGCCAGAGATCTCTGTGTCTGAGAACCTGTGTCTTTCCATTTAACCCATGTTCTTACACATGCAAACCTGTGGGCCCCTTGTTCTACTCTTTACAGCACTTTTCCCAAGGTCTTCTTATATAAAGACCCTCTCAGAGGCCACCAGGATAACACCCCACTGCATCTTCTCTGTGTGCTCCTTTCCTTCACCCCACAGTAGATGCTAAATAGATTCCCAATTCCTTCTTTTGGGGCTCCCCTCTCTCCCCTCATACTTGGGGCTCTTGAACATCCCCCCTCCAACTGTCCCTCCCACTCGCCTCCCAAGTTTAATATCAAGAGTAGACATTAATTATGAAAAAAACCCAAACTGTTAACCCGCTGAAGCAAAGCTATGTGACAGAGCAGCTGCTGTAGTTTGACATGAAAGCAGTTTCCAGGAACATGCGGGGAGAGAAACAATTGCACGTCAAACAAGCCTGATGAGAGAGCAAGAGTGAGGCACCACACTCATCCTCCCAGCCCCAGTCTGCAAGTCCTGGGCTATGCAACACTCTGCACAAAGCACCAGGGAAAGGGAGAGACGACCTGACAGCAAAACAGTCATAATCAAAGAAGCAGAAATATTCTTTTTACAGATTCAGCCAATATATTATTCTCTCCCTCTTCCTCCCCCTTAAGAGCAGACGAGTTTTCATGGGTCATTCTTCCTAGTGGTTTCCTGTTCAGCTACTAAGTCCAGAGGCTCAGAACTCTAACAGAAAGGGGAAGAAGTGCTGGTGTCTTATATAGCTCTCCTCCATGAGACCTGCTTATCTGTCTTGCATTTTTTTTTCCTTTTTTTCTTCTTGCTACATTGACTCAGCAGAGCTCTGTGCTTCTTTCTTTTTAAGTGTTCCCACCACCAAACCACAGGCTTTTGAAGATAGAGCAATTGCCAGTTTCACTATACTCAGAACAGCACTTCCGACTGAGCCAAAAAACTAAGTGTAGGTGTTTCTTGCTTGTAGGCAAATTGTTTACAACTCACTCAGCTTTCTTGTATCAATAGAAAGAAGGAGCGGCAAATCAGCTTTCTGAGTTCAAGTGAGCAATGAAATGGGTACATTGCCCTAGCTTTAACAAGCAAGACACCAAAAAACACCAACCCACTAGCAATTATTTAATGCATGACAAGCTTTATGTGTCATCTCCCCCTGCCTACAGCAATAGTCTCCTAAAAGAAAGAGACAAAATAGAAAGAAATACTCACGCATGTCACCAATTGCTCCTTTTGTGACATTTGTGGCTTTCCTTACTGTCACAGTGAATATGTGTGAATACTGGTGTTCCACCTGAAAGTCAGAGAGTTAGAGGCAATTAAGCTCCAGAACCAAAACCCACCTATCAAAATAGGTTTCTTTTTGTCCAAAAACTGAGAGAGAGAAATCACCCAGTCAAAACGTAAGTGAAACTCATACTGGATAAAGCATCTTAAAGCTGAACTGCACCCTGTAGCTTTACTGAAAGGTCAGAACTCATACTAGGGTTGCTTGATTTTCCAGCAGCCACACCTACTAATCTCAATGAATAACACTCCTCCTTCTCTACAGAACCTGCTTTAAGGCATTTAGTCAGTCAGGGACAACTTGGTAAGGTAAGGGGGGTGGGGAGGGGGCTATTTTACAGTGTTCTTGTCTTTGTAATTACTTTCCACCAGTAAAAAGAATGGGTGCAATTATTTCGGTGTATATGTTCTGGAACAGATATACGCATACTGCACATGCAAGGGATGTAGTTAGTAGTGCATAGAATATACTTTTTTAGTATGCATCAATATTCAAAGTGCAAGTATCCTTACGACAATGGAGGGAAGGTTAAAAGCAAGCTGTTAGAACATTGACAAGCAAATTTCATGCAGGTTGAGGAGCTTCCTGTTTCCTGCAAAGCCCAAGCATGCAGCAGGAGCTGCTTCTCTAAGATCAGGTCTATCCTGAATGAAATAGGGAAGCAGAAAAAGGTGTGAAATTAAGAAACAGAAATAAAAACCTTAATGAAAAGAGGTCAATAACATCTATTTTTACTCTACCTACACAGCTGTAAGTTTGACCAACCTATTGACCACCACTGCATATTGCAAGGCAGACAACATTGGCCATTACAGGGACAAGCACAGAGCTTGCGGGCAAGTTTAAAGTTTTATGTATTAGGGCCAGGATCAGGTCTCACACAACTTCCTCTCAATGCTTACATCTACACGGCTATCTTAAAGCCAGTCTTAAGACACCCAAGCTGTCTGACCGCTCACAGTGCCTAGACATTGACTCACGTGCTGGTACAACCAGGAGGGAGCCAGCTCGCTCTCCTGAAAGAGAAACTTGGGCACTGGGAGGGAACCATCTCAGACCTGAGCTCTACCTCTAGAGAGAATATCAGGTCTAAGCTGCCTGCCTTATATAGTTCAAGCTACTGTATCAGAGGCATACCTCTTACCTCAGGTAGTCACTTAATATATATATTGATACACCCCTACCTCAGGTTTCCATTTCTAAAAGTGAAACAGTGATATCTTCTATCTTTGCCTAAACATCCATTAACTTTGTGAAATACATTAAAATAAACATTGCATATGAGTCATTAGGACCAAAAAACCCCTAATCAAATATTAAACGTCCTACAACATATTCCAATAAGAAGGAAAAAGGGGAAGTACCAGAATCAGGAAATTCATTGAAGTTTATTTAAAGTGATAAACAACACCCTTGATATGGGACATGCTTATTCAGGCTGTGCCTTGTGCTTTCTTGCTGTGTTTTCCATCTGGATACTTCCTTTTTTTTTTTGTAAAGGAGCAAACAGATAAGCAAACAATATGTGGCTTAGTTTTCAACAGTGACACATGCCTCCATTTAAGCTACTGCTGCTTCAACTACTAGACTTTGTAAGTGCCTTCAGGTGGTTCTCATTACTATTTCAGAACTGGTTGTTTCAGCCAAGCCTCACTATTTCACACCTACAACACACACCCAGAGACTAGAACCAAATTGGATCTGTAATACAAATAAACAAAAAAAAGACAGTTTTTTATAGGCTATACATCGTCTTCTGAAAAAAAGAAAAAAGCCAAAACCAATCTTCTAAAGACAGCAAAAGTTGCTTGTGAATGCTGAAGTTAACAGTTGAGTCAAAATGCATTAAAAAACAAGGCAAATGATACCAACACAAACTCCTCCACAAGTCTGTAGTCTAGAGGTCTCCAAAGGCATAGCCACATCACCATGGCAAAATATCCAGGAGAAAATGCCAACTGTGATACTGGGGGTATGACTTCACTGCAAACACTGACTGACCCAGACACTGAATTGTTGCATCTTTATTAAGGCTGTAATCACCCACATGTTGTGACAACTGCTGGAGGCTCATTTCATGATAGTCTGCCCAGCAGTAAATTTCAACTCTGTAATATTTCCCCTGTAAGCTGTAGGAGTTGTCTGGTTTGAAGAAAAAGTAAGCAGGCAGGGGAAAACTAAGGCAATATAAACTATTACCTTAAAAGTGGTATAATGAAATCATCATTACACAGCAAGTTGTTCACCACCCACAGCAAAAATGGAATCCATATTCTAACTGATTCTCCCAAACAGGAATATTAACTTGCCTCAAAAGTATCAAACCCAACAGAAAGGGTTTAGACATGGGAATTCAAAGTTGTTAAGAGCAATACCAATTTAACAGCCTGCCTTGTGCTGACATGAAGATATACCAATGATTTCGTGACACTGATCACCTTTTACATCACAGTTTACATTACAACTTCCAAGAGTGGATGGATGAATGGGAAGGAGGATGGGACTTCTCCTTGAACAAACTTCTGCCTCTGCCACATGGCAAAAAAAAAACCTCCAGAGTTTTCCATCACAGCAGGGTAAATGAGTATTTTAGTGGGCATCTGGGAACAGCTGGTACTACTGTGAACACAGCTACACAAGGTTACACCAGCTCTGCCATTTACCCAGCTTCAAGAATTTTTACAAGCTGTGAATCTCCAGCAAACAACTCTCACGGTCCCTTGTTTTCAGTTTGCTTCTTGAAAGTGCTCAAAGCTGTTTTATCAGTGTCTGCCACCTTCACACACACGTCAGATTGCTGAAGTGTTGGTTTCACAATGTGGCACTGGACTCAGAGTTTGTTCACACAGACTGATGTAGTTCCTTTGTCATATACAACCTTATAATTAAGAGAAACAGCCCAAAGTACAAACACACCACCCTTCTCCTTATTCTTAACTGTTAAGAAAGAGCCTGTCCTCACTACAGACCACAAATTGGAAATCACCGAACATTTAGCAACAAAGAGGATGATGGAGTTATAATTAAGTTACAAGTATGGGACATGGGTGTGCTGGATCTCGTTCTCAGATGCTATGTGGAACTCGTGCAATTCTGGTGCACCAGAGTCCTGGCTGTAAAATGGGGATACTACAAGATGCTCGCTGACAAAAAGCACTTCTGTAAAGTAATTTTCTTGGACCTCCTAATCCTACTTATGAAACTCATATGCGTAAATAAAATGCCTACCATCAATACAAGGCCAAACCACCACTTACTAGTGTATTCTCATTACAGCAGTACAGAGATCATCACTATTCTATTACAAGTCGATAACTGTTTTGCTAATACTATCATGAGAACTGCTTTTTATTGACTTAAGCAGCAAACTCCATCATTCCAGCTGTTGTTCTGCCAAGAAAGTTAAGTCTGGTTTAAGATCTGGTATCCTCTGAAATGAATCCAAGTGTAGGGAGGTATGGCAAACCAGAAAAACAGTCTTCTTTCCCTACACCTCACCCAAAATAACACACTGAAGCTTATAATTACAGAGTTATTAATATTCGGGCATAATCACATGCTTGGAAGAAATTCCGACTACTAAAATAAACGATCTCCCTCTTAGTTAAAAAAAAATACACAGAGATAGACAGGAAGCTCAAAAGTCTAGATCTTTTCATAACCCAAAATAAACGTTTTTCATGCAACTTAAGTGCAACCGGAAATTAAGGCAATTTTCTACTTAGGATCCAGTTTCTAATGGTATTAAAGGGGCTTAAATGTCCCTATTAACAGCTAGCACAACTTTCAGAAGCATTTTTTGTTAGTTTTTGGAAAGACTGAGCTATAAAGAAGTTAGATGCCCCCTGAAAATACCACAAGGAATGTGTTGACTCTGACTACCTTTATAAATCCAGCCTTTGCTAGTTTAGATGACTAAGCTGTATTGTCTAAAGTGACTTATGTTCTTCTTAAGTCTTGATAAAAATCTGTACATTGCCAACTTCTCAATTACTTCTGAAAAGTAGACGATGCTATATAAATCACTTAAACGTTGCAACACTGAGTGGAGCAACATCTGCATACCTTTAAAAATCTAAGCCAGGATAAAAATTTCAGAAGCTCACAACTAACTCAAAAACCCAAATCCTGTCATCCAAAGTGACCCAGCTTCACATATATGTTGCATTTCATTTCCTCTTTCTCCATAAATTTAGAGAACAAAGGAGAAAAAAAAAAAGTTTTCAATATGCCCTGTTTGAACATGGGTTTTCTGAATCACGGAAACTCCTGTGGACAGTATCCACTCCCTACTGGTTCAATCCACAAGGTTTTTCAGGTATCCTGCACAGCCATGGTTCAATATCTTTTCTCACACCACAGCTCTCCACCTCTTCTAACTCCTCCTCCTGCCTCATTTGTTCTTCTCCCACCTCTGACTGCTTTTTTCCCTCCCAGTAAATTTTCCCTAGTTATCTGATTTCCTCTATTTTACATAACACTGCATTTGTATGTACATAAACACCATTACCTTCCCACTACAGGACTGGGAAATAGAAGAATATGCTAAGATCTCCTGTTACACCATCGGGTTTTACCTACGAACTCTCCACATTTACTGAGAAAGCAAGGGATTTGCATGCATTGAATATAGTATTTTTCATATTCCAGAATGCTGAGTCAGAGAACATAACTCAATCAGGAGACATACTTGCACACGAAATAGCAATCAGGAAGCTCTGGTATAGATAGATTGTGTAATAAGTATTTAATACTTTTACTTCCTTAACATTAAGTACACTTGAGCATGAAAATGCCTCTTTTCTTAAGTAACAGATTTTCATAAAGTCCATACTTTGCTTTCACAGGGTGTTAGAATTAAGACAAACATTTGTGCATACACACACACAAATTCTATCTTGAAGTGATCTTCCCCGTTTGTCATAATATTTATCCCCCGTATCAGTATAACTGAAGATGTATTACACATCTTAATTCTTTATTCTCTGAATCTAGAAGCATTTTTTGGTACAGTTGGTTCTGTCTGTACCTGCAGTAACTTTGTAAATTCCTTATTTTATTCTTCCAAGTCTTTCATAAAATGAGGAAAAAAAAAGAAAAGAAAAAGAGATCAGAAAACATGTAATAGTTAACAGCAGGACTTTTGGAAAATGCAGAATTGTTTTGAGTCTTTTAATGCCAAATATTATCAATGCAAAAATCTTGAATTTTATGAGCCTGCTGCCCTTGACTGTTTTAAGTTTTAGTAAAACTTTCCATGCAATTTCAATTTTCAAATTAAGACATCTCAAAGATTCCCATTCACTTTTCAAGCAATTATAGGATCAGCTCTTGCATTAACAGTGATCCTTCCTGAGTTAGCAATATTTCTACAGCAGCAGTTCAGCGTTGCCAGAGGACTGAAACTACATATAATTCTAAGGCTGCATTTTGCTTATTATGGTATACATATTGGTATCAAAAAAGATCTTTTGTATGAATGATTCAATGAAATATAACTGAGTGCCTCAGAGACCTCTTCCATAAAGGTACACAGATCAGACCAAGCATTCCATCCGGGAGATGGCACTGATGCAGAAAGGAGGAAGTTAGTGTATTGTTTTAACACTGTTAAACACAGACATCAACCTGAAACTTGTCTTTACAGCAGTGTTCACAGAACTACAGAGTAAGTAAAACACAAGCTTGACATCTACTGGCTGCAAACTCATGTAAAGGATGTGACTGCGTGGGGTAGAAACCACATAATTGATAAGAAATCATTTCAAGGAAGCATATGCTATATTTTTAGCAATGTAAAAGTTCAACATTATGACAAGCTTATAGTAACTATCTTTGAGTACGTATCACTTTTCCTGCATGAGATTCTGGGACTGTTACGAAAAGTGCTTGATATGAACACACCCAGCTTGTTTCAAGACTTCAGTTTGAGTAAGAATTGCAATTTCAGTGTTTACTTTCAAAAGTCACTCAAGCAAAGATAGATGAGTGAACATTACAGCCAAAAGCCAGCATTCAACAAGTTGCTGACCCACTCCACTGGCTTGCCATACAAAGGGCAGTTTCACTCCTATTTCCCTTCTCCTCCTTCCTTTGCCCCTACTTCTCTACTGATACAGTTCAGTTTGCAAATCAGTGTGTAGAAAAACTTGTATTAAATAGTCAACTATAGGCACTTTGGTGAAACGCTTTGAACAGGCAAGTCCTTTAGAAAGATACCCTACAACATCATACCCATGAGGCTGTTCGGGACTCGTATTCCATTTTGACTTACACATGAGCAACTACACTCAAAGCCATTACATGATTTTGAAAAGCTAACTTGAATCTTTCAAATTTCATTCAAAAAAATTTCTGAATAAATTTTCTCTAAACACTCTTGCCATTTCTGTAAGGAATTAATTATACCTCGAATGCTCTGAGCTTATTTAGAGTAACTTCTAATAGGATCTGTTATACAAGACAGTATATATTATACAGTATACATCGAAGGTTCAAAACTACTTACCACAATATGTTGATATGGATCTATGACAGACATTTTTGCCTTAATTTTCATTCAAGACAACTGTCAAAGGTATATTTCAGTTCTACACAGAAGAAGCTTCCCAGTTTTTCAAAGCAGAGTTCAGTATGACAGATCTTTTAACTATTAAATAAAGAAAAAAAAATAATTAAGATTTTTATGTTTTTTAAACTATATTGTGTAAAAGACCAAATAAGTTCCTCCACTTTAGGAAGGTTCCCACAATTCCTTTGTTTACCAAGAACCTTATTGCATATAAGCTATGGAGGTATAGACATTTACTTGCCTGATCTAGAGAAATTTCTTGTGCTTACTTCCTGTACCTCAGAGCATGAGCCAAATGTCTTGAATTCCAGTCATCCAAGTGTTTCTAGCAGCTCTACAGATAAACAAAAGAATAGAGCAATTGTATTGATCCATTACATACGTTACAATGTATATGTTTCCAGGCATTACAATCCTAGTTTAAAAAAACAAAATAATAATAAAATAAAAAAAATCTGTGTTTAGTTAATAGACTTTTTACTGTAGTGACAAATTCTTGGTTCCCATGCTTTGTTTCTGTATTAAGATGCTCACATCGTCAGGACAGGACAGAGATGAAGTTTGTCTTTGTATCTTCCTCCATGTACAAGGTGAGGTACAAGGAAATGTCCTGCATTCACACCAAGGGACGTGAATTTTAGAACTAAAAAGCCAGCTGAAGAGCACAAGCACAACAGTCAGCAACTTGTATCAAGACAGCTGCAACACTTTGTAGTAAGGGTCTGTTTAGTCATTTTAACACAGCTTTTCATACCAACTTCACTTTGAAAGCTTTTTCCACAAACAGTAAATTCCCCAAGTTGCACCTAACTGCATGTAAGAAAATAACAGAAAACAAATTCCAACATCTAATTCGCAGCAACAGCACAGGAGAGTTCATTTGGCAGCTGCTCATTTAACTATAAACGAGCAGCAACAGTGCCCTCTGTAAAATTGGGAAGGGAATTCCAATTGAAGCTGTGTATGACCTCCCTGGCCATCTCAGTTGTCTACAGAGATCTGCAAGAGGCTTTGAAGGACAAACTGCAAACCAACTGTCAGGATTCATACAGGTTCTTCATAGGCCAATATTTTCTGAACACTTTGTGAAGATTTCTACTGAAATCGGCCTTAAACTTCAGAACTGCTTTCAGTCAAAGTAAAATATATTAGGAGAGGTATTATTTTCTGCATCTCTAAAAAGACATGGAAACTGCTGGACAGGATCAGTTCGCAGATTCAACCAGACTATGGTCAGACCTGGACCATCAGCAGACACTTCAGATTTAAAAAAAAAAAAAAAAGCGCACCATGTGGGGCTTGGTCTCAAGGAAATGATTCCTAATCCCCAATTTTGAAAGTGCAGAATAAGCCTTAAAGAATGATGATTTATGTCATTCCCAAGCCCTTGTTCTTGAGCAATTATATGCAGGCAGTACCATAAAAATTTTGTTTCGTTATGATCACTGGAACACATATCCCTTCTTTGATCCTGCTAGCCCTTACAATAGCTTGAGGCTAGAAATTACCCTGGGTTTATTTATTTGTTTTTAATCTAAGGAAGTCTTAGTAAGAAATACTTTAACATACATTCAGTTCATAGTTTTCATTCAAGGCAGCTCAATGCCAGAACTTTATCACAGAAAGCAAGTAGCCTTTCGGACTTCAAGGAAGACACACAAATTCACCATTATTTCTCCTACTGTAATAATAATTGCAAAGACTTTTTTTTATTATTGTTTTTATAAATTCTATCAGCTAAATTCAGTAGTGGCATAAACAGGCAGATGGGAGGGAAGCAGCATTGTGTTAACAGGCATATTGTATAGCTGGTTTGTCATATTCAAGTTTATTTTACCTTGAGTCCTACTTATAGGATGACATTGAAGAACCTTGGTAAACAAGCCCTGCCATATCAGTTTTTGAGGAGCTGTTGCAAACTTCAAAGGCTATCAAGAAAAGGGAACAGTGAGAGCTATTCAGTCACTGTAATAAAGAGGAAATTTGTTAAGTCATAAAACAGAAAATACATCATTTCCCCTAACTGCACAGTCGACTACCAACAAGTTACCAAGCTCGTTTTGAGAGGATACACGAAACTAAGCTGAGGATACTGCTCTATCTGAGGAAATAAGAAAATGGGTTAGGCCTAGGACAAGAAACCTGGTTCAAGTTATTTGTCCAGCATCCTAGAGGCAGAGTTCCAGTTCTCCAGATCATCACTCAATTGGTCAACTCGCTTAGACATGAGATCATCCTCTCTTGTAACCCCCTGCCTCATTTATTTCAACATCTGCAGGAAACACATTTGTGATCCTACAAACAGGATCTTTGACTAAAAAGCCGTAATGAATCCCCGAGCACCATCTGTCCTCCATGTTGAATGAGGCAAGGATCATACAGACAAATACACAATCACATAATTAATAACTGTATCACAAATACACATGCACAAACTGCAAGCTAAAGATACACAGGCAGAGTCTCCGAATAGGGACAAAAGGGCCAGGGAGCAAGTAGACCCTGATGTGATATGCAAAGCCTAATATCCAAGTTTTCCATACAGCTCCAATCAACAGCACAATAGATCCCAGCCCTAGTCATGCTGGTATTACTCCAAATTGGACCTCTTGGTTCGCTGCCTTAATGACAGTCAGTTCAAGATGTGATAAACAGAGGTGGGTATCCAAAGACAGGCAATTCAGTGTATTTCAGACATGTGAGTGTACCCGAGGCACCCTGGGGCTAGCAGATGGACAGGTATCCATGCCCTGCCAGGAGCCAGCAGGCCATCTGAAGTGGTAACAGACATCTGTGTTTAAGTGACTTGAATACTTATGCCCTTTACAGTGGATTTAGTTCAAATCAGAGTTACTTGACCCTAATATAATTACACCACACCCTTTGCAAGCTTGCACTACATTATCAGTGGAGTTTGGGTTAAGCACAGTAATATATTTCTATGTCTAAAAATCTTAGTGTAGCAGAGGAGCCAAAATAGAGCACTAACAGAAGCTACGTATTATGCTCATCGAGAGCCACAAAGAAAGTCTTGAAGAATGTTTACTTCAAACATCTGCAGTAAATAAAGCTGTGATCCCCAAATTACCTCACTTAATACTGCCACTATACACTGTCCATCCCACAAAGCCTCATAGAAATATCATCAACTAATTAAGGACTGTATCACAAGGGCATACAAAGAACTGAACTCAAAATGAAGCTGGTGGCAAGCCAACCCTTGACAGACTGCAGGGAAAGTAGCGCCTCTAAGCACATCTTCAAGGACACTAATACTATTAACATGTATTGTTTTGTTTCCCTGATATCTGGTGGTATTGCATTATCTGTGAACTGTGCTGTTCCCAGGGCTGACAGCATTCCTCCATAAAGGACAAGCAAAGGACCTTGCAAGCAGTGTCTCTACAACACCACAAGCATAAATTCTGTCAATGCATACAGTATCACTAAAATTAACTAAGCTGGCCAGACTGATTAACGATCTATTTCTTGATGCTTTGCAGACAAATATCCAAGTTTACAAATTGTCCAAGTTTACAAAATACCATAGCAAACACATCCACTTGAACAGGCCACAGATTAGCTTGGTCATGTAATAGAGACAGCTTTCTGCTAAGTTCCTAAATCTCACTTCCACCCAAAAGTAAACTGTACTTTTGTCAACCCAAAAGCATTTAATCATTAGGCACAGTTTCAGACATCAAAAATAACAAGCTGTTAGTGGATAGGTGGATCACTGTTTAAATCAAGACTCTTCTGTGATCTTAGCTCATTTTCACTTGAGGTAACAGACTGAAACAGAAAAGGTATTCTAAAGACCGACAAGAACAGCAATTACACAAAAAGTTACACACACACACAGACGGACAGAGATTAATACTGGAACACTTTCATTCTCAGTGTTCGTCCAGTAAACTCCTACAGATAATTCAGTTTCACAGGATATGCTGAGGACAATGGACAAGAATAATAATGAGATTTTCCAATTTCATGCTGAGCATGAACTTACTCCACAGTTAGTCTCCCCGAGCGGAAAAGTTCTGAAAATGAATAAACCACATCACAGTATAAATATGACCACTAGAATACATCCTCAAGATTGTAAGAAAAAACACAAAAGGGGGATTGTTTACATAAAGCTAGCTGAGTCTTCTTAAAAATTAAAGACATACACAATTAAAAAATAAGTGAATAAGCACGACTCACCGGTACAGTCATTAATGCTCTATCTAATATGATAAGAGTAAGGGGTACAGAATAAGCTAAATATTGACTCAGGCTTTTGGTATGAATGTCACCATCCATTTTTATCAAATCAGATTACAGAATTTTATTTGGTTACAGATTGATCCTGTGATTGTATAACAGGAAAAAAAAACAAATAGTCTGTTTCTACATGATTTTGCCTAGCATCCTGGAAAACCACTGTAATGTTATTTCTTAATTTAGGTCTTCCCACACAATAAACAAGGTTTACCTATTACTCTGTGTAGAGCCCCCATCATGCAATTTTTGTCACAAAAGAAAAAGTATATGCTTAGCTGACGTGCAACGCCTGGTCTTCCCATGCCTTGCTAAAAGTGCATGCGTGGAAGGAAGTATTCTGAGCAGAAAAGCAAAGACCTCAACCTTTGTGCCACATTTTTGGAGGATGTTCTGGGGTGAAGTTTGGCAAGGAAGCTGACACAGCATAAATAACTAGACAGGAGAATTTTATGATTGGGAAATCACATTTGACTTCCTGCTAAAGACAATGTAACAGAAGAAAAGATCGTGAATCTCCTTCTGAAAGATTACCTGTCAGCCTGCAAGCAATTACTGAAACTACAGGTGACACAGAGTAACGAAGAGTTCCTTTCAATGGAAGGAGAGAGGTATAAAATATACTAGCAGGGCTAAAACTCTGAAATTGTCGCAGAAATCTTGAGCAAGGTATAATTACACCTTATCTAGTGCTCGAGGCTACTTTACAGGCCAAAAGCAGCAAAGACAGAAGTGGTAATATAATCATGCCAGTTCTCTATCTACAGCTGCCCAGTACCTCCTGGAGAACTAACTCCATGTTACAGTAACCTCCTGTAACAGGAGGAAAGACTTGGTGAGTTAGGGGAAACCAGACATTCTCTCGTAATAAACTTAATTAAGCTGGACTTATTTCAAAAGGAAAAAAAAAATCCCTTTCTTACATTCTGCAAGGAATGGCCTTACCAACAGAAATATTCAAGAGGCTGGAAGTATTTCCACCTGCATACCTGCACCTATTTCACATCAGTCATGGGAGCTCCTAGTACAGTTCCCATCCAGCCAAGTATTGTATTTTCTCCATGAACTCTTAACTACAGGCCTGAAGGAAGAGGCAGCTTCACGGCATGATGGTTTATCTTACAGTTATACTGCTTACGCAAAGGGGACTTAACAAGAAACACTCACTGCAACAGTTT
The DNA here is from genome assembly GCA_008711295.1 of Anarhynchus alexandrinus. Classification (NCBI taxonomy): domain Eukaryota; kingdom Metazoa; phylum Chordata; class Aves; order Charadriiformes; family Charadriidae; genus Anarhynchus; species Anarhynchus alexandrinus. The sequence goes on from VUYV01000113.1 coordinate 623,491, forward strand.
GCAAGAGGTTATGAGAAAAAGCCACATCATCATACATGATTTTACTGTATGGTAAACTCACAGAAATATTAGAAAGTGGAACTGAGTAAATTCAAAGTAAGGAGTTAATTTATTCTGAGAATGAAAGAGTTCCTTGCATTAATACCTTTGTGTTACTTTTCTTTAATGTCTTATATTTTATGTCAATTGAAAATGCACTAGAAATAAAAAACAGCTTTGAAAGTAACAAAAAAATCTCAGCTGAGGGACTCCAAGAATATTCTTTTAAAATCGCAAAGATCACTTGTCTTTTTCTACAGAAATCCAAGCCACAAGACAGATAGTTTAGATGGCAGTCCCAAAGTTTGTCAAAAAACCTCAAGCAGAAGATCAGTAATCCCCACTGTGTACAGGTCAAACTCCCTGTAGTTTCTGTGGGAAACAGCTAACTTGTTTTTCCAGCAAGAAGGCCAAAAACCAAAGAAGAATGTGAAAAATCTGCTGGAAGTTACATGAAAACTAAGAAATACTAGGATATATTCCCCGTAAAAACAATTACAGTACACTAGTCAAGTCACCCTATTATTTAAACCATTTCAAGAGGATCGTCTATGCAGGCTATATGCATGCTGCAATTAAGAAAAAGCAAGATTAAAAATGCCCAGCATTTCTGTACATTAGGATTTTGGAATTTAGTTATTCCACAAATAAACTTTCTATGGATGACAATTATTTGTTTAAGGGTATTCTTACTTTTGGAAGCCCAACTTAAGGCAGCAGAGAACAAAAACTCACACTTCAACTTCAAGATAATGGGTACCCCAAGTACCTAAAATGTTTGAGATGTCAAGCCAGGCTCCCCAAAATGGAAAAACTCAATACCAGTGGCAGCTTTAAAAACATCGTCAAAAATGCAAACATTTAAATAATAACTTCTAAAATTAAGTGATATACACCTGGAGTGCAACACCTGACTGGACAGAATTGTTTGTTGAATAAATCCCTTTAAAACTTAGGTGAATGGAAGAAAAGAAAAAAACTCCCCCGTATTTCATTCTTACCAGGATCTTTGGCAAAACTGTCCATTTCCTCTACTGTGCTGCATTGCGCTGGCCGAGAGCTGTTGCCTGTCAAAAGCTCCTTTAAGAAACATCATTGGTATTGTGGAAAGAACAGTTGCTGAATGTTTAAGGGCACTAGATTTAGACTTCAAAGACCTCAATCCAAATCCCTCACTCTCCCTTAATGACAACAGGGATGTCATCCAAGTTCTAAATAATTATGGGCCAATGCCTTTTAAAAATTTTATTAAAATAGTGGGAGTTGGGTTCTTACATATCTTTAACTTATCTACACCTTCATTCCTTCTTTTGCCCCCCTGCTGTAAAATAAGGATGGTTTAAAATAAAAAACTTTAAACAAAAATTTATTCTGATATTTTCCCTAAGTATTTATGTTTGACTTTTAGGGGAAGAGACAAGCTGCTGCAACACATGCAAAGCTGCCCAATGCTCTCAGGATTCAATTGCAGATGAGAATCCTTTTGCATTAGCAATGCAGTGGTTACACAAAAAAGAACCACCATAATAATAGCTAAAAATGCAAGGATCTGGTGAAATTAACAGCTGGCTTCTATTTAGGTAACACATGTCAGAAATAAAACAAATTTAGCTGAAAGTTAAGCAAACATTTCCTTTAAATATCTTTTTAAATTCTTTTTAAATTCAATTAGTATCCAGAGCAAGTTATCCAAACTGCTCTTCTGAATTTCCTGGCATTTCAGTGCAAACTGTAACACCAGCCAACACACGCGTGCTACTGTCATGCTGGCACTGCAGGGATGAAGAAAGGATTGCACACAAAAAGGTGTGTTTTGTCATCTTACACTCATAGTGTCTGTATAACATGACTCAACATTACAACTTTCATGTTCCAGTTTTGGACTATTTGGACTCAAAACATGAGTTCTGGTCACTGCCTGCAATAAAGGGGACAATTGTGCTGCACTTCCTTTGGTCTATATGGTCATAACATTAAAAGCATGACAAAGTAGTTAGAGTGACTCAAGGAAATTTGTCAGGACTTTCTAGTAAAAGTAGTCATGAACAAACTTCTGACACTGAGATTTTTCAGACTCTTTTAAATGATGTGAGCAAAATGTATATGGAAATATTTTATGGCTATTGCCAAGCTGGAGTTTAAGTAATGTAATGTAAACATATGTTTTACATACAAACACATAGACACAAAGGCAAATATAGACAATCCTACTGCATATATTATATTCCTGAGGGGAGAGACTAAGTGGTAAACTTACACTATGAAAGATTTCTTTGCATTTTTCATATATAAATCATTTTATAATCAACAAATTTAATAAATAAATACTAGACCTAGGAGGATAGCCCAACTGCCCTATCCATTTTCTTGAGAAGTCTGTGGTTGGACACTCTTGCAATAGAAAGTGCATCAATACCAGTGGTCTTCATCTTGTATCTAACAGCCAGCTTTCACACAAAGCCAAACAGCCTGAACAGAGCCTGCCTGACCCCACACAGCCAAGCCTCTAACCGAAGAGACCTTCAGTCCAGGGTTTGAGCAGTTACATATAAAGCTCCCGAGTTACCAGCTTGTGCTTGAAGTCAAGCTTATATCGGCAAAGCATTTACTCAGGGGTTTTGATTTTCTCTACAAATTTAAGACTTTATTGGGGCTCCTTCACAGCCCTCCTCTCCCAGCTGGAAAGGGTAAGCAGAAAGCTGTCTTCCTGCTCAGCAACTGCACAAGGGAGTGGCATGTTATTCTGCCCCTTCTTGAGCTTCCTCTTTTTTTACCATGCTTCTCAGGACTTTTCTGAAGCTCTCTGTTCCCCAGTCATCTCTGCCATCCATGCTCCAGCCAACATGTGCCTGCATCTGGTCTTTTCCTGGGGTTACAGTGGCAGTATCAAAAGGGCTTGAATTTTCTGCTCCACCATTTCTGCTGAGTTCAGAGTAACAACAGCAAAAACACCAAGCTGCTACAAGAGCTACAAGTGCAACCTCTCTGCTGATTTAGGAAGAAAGTTTTGAATTGGGTGATTCTTGCTTCATTTTTAGACAACTGTCTCAAGTGCTACTGTTAACAACACAGCCATGCCCTGAGAGGATGAGGGGAAGGATCTAAACCACTAGTAATGAATGCACAGCATTACCGACTAAGATTTTGGAGATGGGTTAAAACTGAAAATAACATTTTTATTTAATACAATTATTGGAAATTTTTCTATTTATCATAAGCAAGAACATATGTCAAACCTTACTGTAATATGATTCTACCAGTACCAAAAGGTTAACTACACCAATAGTTACATAAAGCAAACAACCACAAAACTAACAAAAAAGCACTAACTGCTAGCTACACAGACCTTAAATGTGGCCTTCAGGAATGCGATACAAACAATCTATTTCACTAAGGAGCCACAAATGATGACTCAAGAAATAAATGGACAGCAGTCAAAGTCAGGAAGAATCCCCAAATTTGCATATTCCCTTGTTAAAACAGCTTTGCAAAATTAGGGACATAAGGGGGACTTTCATGCTCTTCTCTGAGGCTTAGAGGATTGGTCAGCCAGAGAAAGTTCAGCAAAACTTAGATGAACTATGACTACTCTCTTACCAAACTGTCTAAGCTTTTAATTTAACTATTTCTTAAGACACTGAGGGCTTACTACCTCCCTTGCCACCTCAAACTCTCTCTCGGCATATTAAAACACCAGTTAACACGCCCACTGAAAGGGAAATGACTGACATATTACAGGACAGATGAATGCCCAGTGGAGATGTTCAAGCACTTTTAAACAAGAGGTTTTTTTCAGAAAATGTCAATTTGCTGAAGCAAAAGCTGTCATTAGAGAAATTAGAGAACTACATCCATTTTAATATAACTCTTTCTGGGAGAGTTTATCACATCTATACTCAAAACTGAAGTTAACTGAAAACAGCCAGTCTGTATGTGGCCTGGTCACTTTCAGCTGGGGGATACTACTGCTCACCTTCCCACATTATTCATTTCAGTGCAGGCATATGAATTTTGGTCTACCTCATCCTCAATGCTTGTTCTGTCTCTGGTCCTTCATTTATGCATACCAAGAAGCAGACTGCCCCACAACATATATTCTGCACTAGGATGCAAAAAATTCAGGATCAAATTCTTTATCTGAGCTACATAGAAAACAGGTCAGACATGACTCTCCTCCTGCCCACAACAGTGTGTTAGCGAGCACTGTTCTGCTCTGCTCTACTTAGAACTGTCATTTTTTGAGCTTCTTTCAGAAACATTTATACAGCATTACAGCTGATCATAGACAGACCTTCTGCTTTAGCGATATCAAACATTTTTTTCATGCTTGCATTATTTCAGTTTCTAATTACAAGAGATAATCATCAGAAGCACAAAGAAAATAAGCAAAAAAAAAAAACCCAAACCACCAAAAAACCAAAATCTCACACCTTAGGATTTTTTTTTTAAGGTGACAATGCCTAATAAAATTCACCATAGTTATAGTGGCCATTTTTTCAAAACACTGTGGATTTGGGAGGGGAGAATGTCTAAGGTGAGACTATGAGACATGGTTTCAGGTTTTTATACATAATTTTGATTCAGATTTGACTTAATGACTAGGAAGAAACTAATTAATTTCTCTTTACCAAAAACACCTATATAAAAATTAAACCTACATTCGCTAGGCCACAGCAGAGTTGAAGAGCTCATTAAATTAATAAATTTGGGATTCTTGGAAAAAGGAATTTAAGTGTAAAAAGCAAAATAATGCTTGGAACTATGTCATAGTTAAACGTAATCAGTGACTTACCAGGAAGGTCTGTGTGAGCATGTGCTATTCAAAGTGGAAAATGCCAGAAAAATGCAAGATGTTGGCAGATTTTGCAACTAGAAGAAAAGCTGGTTTTCATAACTGTCAGCACAGACACCACACAAACTTCCTACAGGAACCTTAAACTGCTTGGTTAAAAAAAAAAAAAAAAAGCATGCAAGTATCATTGCTGAACACACCCAAACCCATAAAAGTAAAATGAATATAAGAAAAGCTAGGACTTGCTTCCTAACATCTTCCTGTTAGATGTTGTACAAGCTACTATTCTCATTTGTCTTGAGGTTTTTCCACTACTGTTGTCCTTGATTCATACTTGCAAGGTTCTTGTTACATGAATAAAAAGTATTTTTCCATATAAGACTACAGTCCAAAAACACCATGGTTGTGAAAATTTAGAAGATTCATGCCTTTAGCAAAAGATAAAGGGGTGTTACACTTAGTGCTACAGTTAGAAACTCATCTATCAATTCTCTTTGGATTAGGAGGAAAAAGGATTAAAAAAAAATAGCAACATAAGAACAATTAGCTTCATATTTTATAGAAATTGCCTAGGTTAAGATATCATCATTATTCCAGATGTTCATTTAAGCAGGCGTCTATATTTACGAAACTTTTAAGAAGTGCCTCAAAAGTGCATTATCTTTTACAATTGTCTATTATCAGTTATTTTTAAAAGATGCTACACAAGAGTAACAACCAGAAAATTTTTAATTAGTTACCTTCCAAGGGTCTACACTGTCACCTTCTCCCCAAAATGATTTGTAGTTCTGTGGGTTTTTTCCTCTAACAGGACTGCAGTGTTAGGCAGCAGCTGCTAATTTTGCATAGAGTTACACTTTTGCATGTTGAATACAAAGGTACAATTTTTCTGACAGAGCATGCAAAGTAATGGTTCAGGCCACAGCGAGAGCTTCTCCATGTTTGGCACAACAATTGCCCAAGAGTGTTGTTTGTTTTCCCACTGACATTAATGGGCTTTGGAACAGGACAAAATGAATATTCTACTTGGGGGTATTTATTTTTAGCATCCAATTGACAATACAGTAAGTTAAATGCATGAGAAATATAGTTCTAGTAGTTAAGCCCCATTTACAAACTATATCCTGGAGACACAGACATCGTAATAGGGAGAAAAAAAAAACAAACCAAACAAATAAAAAAAAAAAACCTCCACATTTAACCTAAAAGGCTTTCCAAAAGCCAGATCTTTCTATATAATAGTTTGGCCAATGCACTGGACCAGACAGGATGAGACAGCCCATATAAATGCATTCACTGCACTTCTTAGTCACTCACCTCCATCTACCCCAACATTCCACTTATCAGTCTTGTTCATCATTTGTGTCTTCTAAAATGCAGTCCCTTGGGGGTTGTTACTGCCACTTATTACAATAAATACACATTTGTAGAGATCATATTATTATCTCTGTGTACGTGTGCAAATAAATATCTAACTTTATAGTGACTGTAAATATAAAAGGATAATTTATTTTAAAAGTGCACATTCCTACAGATCTTGGCTAAGGATAGTACTGTATAGTCAGTTATAACTGACTGATAATGCCAGTAGGAAAAGAAATAAAAGTTTTACTGATTTATGCTGAGATCATTTTAAGGAAAATATCAGATAAATATCAAAGACGAGTCAGTTCAATGCCTTTACTACCAGAAAACCACAAAAGCGACTGATTCAAGTCACGTATAGTTCTGAACTTGTGTATGTGGAAGCTTTTTACCCTGTATTTTCTGTCTCCTTCCTCAATATGCATATTTAGGGATGGAACAATGGAGAGACAAGGATTCTTGTTTGCAAACAGCCTACTTTCTATTTCAAAAAATAATTTTAACCACCTTAGGATGCTGAAAGTATAACAATGACCAACATTTAATTTAGTAATTAAGCCTGTAAATGCCTGCCAAAGTAATTTTGATATCAGCAGACAAAAACAAACACTATATTCCTTGCGCTCAGCCATAGGATGCACCATTGCCAATGCTACCACTCATGTGAAAGAAGACTGCATCTCAAAACTTAAAAAGGGTGCTTGCAAACAGAGCTGTGCAGTCTGCACAGAAGAATACTGTGCAGAGACACAGGACCCAGAGGTAGGAGTCACCTCACTTAACTTTAAACATCTACCATATAAAAACCTTTATTTGTGCTTAGCTAGTGGAGAGAAAGAGGCACTCCTAGCACATAATTTATGTGGTCTGTTGGATATCTGCTTTAGGATCACATTAATTTTATCCTGGAAGCACCTGTTTTTCCCCCAGGGATTACTTGTAGAGTCTGAGCAACTCCCTCACACACCAACTTCTACAATATCTGTATTTGCAGTCCAGATTCCAAAAGCTTCTGTCACTACAGATGCTGACAGTCTTGGAAGCCCCAGCATGCAGCAAAAACATGAGCTGAGATGGAAAGTGTCATCTCAGCCACTATCTTTCTGGGAAAGGAAAATGTATTAGAAGAACTGCAGGGTCCATGCCCCTGCCAACTGATACAGGACCAAAACAGGCTTCAGAATTACCACTGGCAACTGGTAGATTTCATTATGAACATTAGAGAAAATGAATAAAATCTGTACAATGATGGTCCCATCATCTATCAACATATGTCTGCTATTTTTCCCCTCACCGACACTGTGATCTCATTTTTTACAGAAATCTTCTCATTCTATACCATATTTTTAAGCTGAAGAACTAATTGACCTTTCTAAGGAAAGTCCACCAATTCCCTCTTGCAGTATTGACGCAACATTTTCCATTTTAAAAAATTAGTCTAAAGTTTAAATGTTCATTAGTTACTTTTTGCTTCCCCACAATTTGTTTTTAAAAAAAAAATAATTCTTTGGAGCTTTGTTTGTTACTGCTTTGTGGACCACTTTCACATGTCCTAGAGACCACCTCCTGTCTCTGTACCATGGGCTGAGTAATGCTGCTCCAGACATTGACACACAGGCTCTGGAAGTTGGTACAGTCAGGAAATTTGTATCATTTCTCTGAGGTAAACAGTAAATGAAAGCCCTCAGGAAAGTCTGAATACCAGAGTGTTGGGTTGGTTTTTTTAAAAAAAAAAAAAAAAGGGAGAGAGTTCTTTTGAAAGCATTCTGTTACTACATCACGTTATTATAACCTAGGGCAGCGATGAGATCATTTCCATTACTAAGACAAGTTCTGGGATTTGTTTTTCAGACTACTGAGAAAGACACAGTTGTATCACTGAGGCATGGCAAACACACACAAGAGAGTTCATCACCTCTCAGGAAGATGATAGCCAATTCTGCTGCCACTGCCTGTGAAGTCGAAGATAAATCCTTCCACAGACTACATGGAGCTTCTGTTTAGAAAGAGGCAAACAAAACAAAAACAGACCAGTTGTAAACTCAGTTTAAAAATGTGTATCATGACTGGTCCCCCAGGCTTTAGCTGGGAGATGAAACACCAGCTAAACCAGAGCTGTAGGAAAGTATTTGATTTTACTGGTTAAACCACCTCCAGACTACAAGTCACAGATATTTTTGACATGTACTTGTCATTAGAGCAACCACTGAATCGTGGGCTTCCCCATCAATGTCAAGTAAACAATTAGTCAAAAATTCTATTTTGCTCCCTCAAGATCACTCCCCTTCTCAGGATACTGCCCTGAAGGATAAGGAGACTTTGATCCACATCAGTATTTTGTATCAGGTAAAGAATAAATTTGAACATAATCTCCCACCTCTCAACTCCACACACTAACCACAGGCCATACCGCACTCTGAGCTTCTACATCTTGTGCTAGACAGTTTCCAAGGGAAAGTATTTTCTCATATTTTATAGTTAGTTTTCATATGCTTGAACTTCCGGGTACAAGCAGGAGACATCTCCTTCTCTGGCTGCTACACAAGTCTATTCTCAATATCTCCCAGCCCAAGCTGGTCAATTAACTTAATTCAGTTTGAATTCACAGTTCCCAAGTATCTAGAACAGCTTCAGTTCTACTGCCAATGCTGTCCTCTTCCAACCTATATGCAAGTCACAGAAGTTGTAACATACCTGAATATTGCATGTAAATTAAAATAGACTCAAACAGAGCCATTTTCTATTACTCCTGAATCGATGTGCACCTGGAAAGCCATTGCTACATTGCACTGGACTCAGTCCCTTGGTATTGTCAGGAAAACATGCCAAGGAAGAGCGCAGAGGTTACCCAAAATGTCAGTGAAGCCAGCTCAATGGCTTTGCATGAATATCTGTGAAGGAAATAGTCAGGGCTCACTCCATACTCATTATTTTTCCCCTATGTATGACTAAAAGCTATTCACTGAAGTACACAAAGGCAAAAACAGATTGGCTGGAACATTTCCTATTCCAGCTATTTTAGGCCAGATGACAAAAGTAATCTATTCAAAGGGCACCTTATGATAACTACGTTCAATCAAATACATTCAAGTTAAGATGAAATCACATATGCAATCTTAGTGAAGCAACCTCATTGGATTTTTTTTGTTTTTGTCTAATTCTTCTAAGAAAAACAACAGACATAAACATAAACAGAACTTGGTGCCAAGAGTCAAACTGGTATTTTTCCAGTGCAAATTAACTGGCCATGTAGGAGGATATTAAATTACGTGATTCAAGCATAAATAAGTATTTCCATTTCTCTTTTGTTATGTATCCCTGCCACAGCAGAACAAGAGAGTGCAGAGAGGTAGTCATAAAGGGACAAGGTGGAGATTTTGAGAAACAATGGCACAGGAGCACTTAACACTACACCATAAATTCAAAACCTTCCCCCTAACAGAAAGAAAATAAAATAAGGACATCAGTTTTAGGTTCATGCTTTGTCTCTGAAAGTCTTAGTATACTGAACAACTCTTGGTAACCACAAAGAAGATGATCCTATGAATCAACTGTTTCATACAGTAAGTATCTGAGCCTACTGAGATGTGGAAGACCATCCTCCTGCTAGCAATATCCGCTGCATTAGGAGTCCTGCCCACACCATTGCTCCTCACTTGGGATTAGATCTTTATCTGGTTTCAGAGTCTGTGTGCTTTCATCTGCAAGGAGCGTCCAAACTGAAAGCTACACACTCCAGGTAACTGAAGAGATTTTCCGCAAAGGTATGACAGAAGGGGCCTGACAGACAAGCTCTGACCAGCTCTGCAGGGGTCACAGAGCCAACAGATGCTGGAGCCTCAGCAGCTCCAGTTCACAGCCCAGCACCACTTCAATGCCACTTTCAGTGGCTGCTTGAGAGAAGATGACTGACTTTGTACCAACGCAAGCCACTGAGCTACTGGGGGTGGAGGGATGTGGGGGGGAAGCACAACCACAGGCACAGGAACTCGTCATACCACTGAGGCAGCAGCTTCTCCAAATGATGCAACAGTACTGACCAGAGGTCAACCAGGACGACAAATTAACCTCTACCAGTCAAAGTGTGCAAGTTTGTTCCCAAAGAGGAACATGTTACCCCATGAAAAGAAGTGATTACGGCCTGTGATCATACTTCTAACATATGCTAACAGATGCCTTGCAATAAGTCACAAACAGGAACTCTTACGGGCATTTTTTCATATGAGACCCAAAAGAAGAGCTGCCATCGCAGACATTTTGTGAAATTTTTCCTTAATAGATATATTGTTTTACTTCCCTATAAATCTCAAAATGGATTGCTTCATCACACATACTATGTGGGGATAAGTAAATGAGATGGCAGAGTTTACAGTAATTGTTGCCAAAACCCAGTTCCAGTGACACTGGATGAAGGCAAGCACGAACCTACCACCCCAAGACTGAGGGACTGATAATGATTAACGCAGTTCATGTAACTTTTGCAGTCCCTCTTTCCATTTGCTGCACGATCACCACAGGCATGCCCTCGTACCTCTCGCTTCATACATCGTCCTGCTCCAGCACACATAGCGAGCGTCGCAAACGCTTTTTTTACCCCCCGCTGCCTTTCATTTACCTCACGAAAACCTGTTTTTAGGCGCGGGTGTGCTTGGGGAGGACGGACGCCGTACGGCGAGTGTGTTTCTGACAGAGGCAAGCGAACAGCGCGCCTTCCTCGGCAGCCGCGGCAGCAGGTGCCTGAGGTGGCGCCCACGGGAAGACGCCGCTCCGCTCTCCCCCGGCCCTGGCCACCCTCCCTGCTGCCCCTCACAGAAAGGGCCTCGACCAGCCGCCTGTCCCGCCGCAGTGGAGGGCGGCCGGCCACCTCTCCTCACCACCGCGCTCTAGCCCGCCCCTACGGGTGCTTCAAGCGCCTCAGCCCCGGCCCTCGGCGCCCTGCCTGCCCGCGGGCCCGGGCGCGCCAGCCGCGCACCCCTCGCCCTGCTAGCCCTCCCCTCCCACCCCGCGGAGGAGCCGCTTAGAGCGCGTAGGAAGGCGGCACCGCGCTTACGGTTGCCTGGGGTCTCGCGGGCTCGGCCGTCCCTCTCGGCTGGGGTACAGTCCCGTTCCCCATTGCAGGCATACGGCACTTTTCACCCGCGCGGCGGGGGAGGTGCCAGCCGTCAGCTGACCGCTCCTCTTAAGGAGGCGTGAGGCGCCAGCCGATCGATCGGCCCGCCGGCCGTGGGGGGAAAAGCGCCGGGGTTTGGGGCGGTTTTCTGCCTTGAGCCGCTCACAGGGCCACGCACGGTGACAGCGCGGCTGCGGCGGTCAGGCTCCGCGGAGGGCAGGCAGCCTCGAGGAGTGGCGGGAAGCCTTAAGGGCGCCCTGCCCGCCCGCGGGTCGCGGCCCGCGCTCCCCTGAGGAGCCCGGGCGGGCAGCGCGGGCGGTTACCGGCTCTCCGCGGGGCCTTTTCAGAAGCAGCGTTAAGTTGAAGCCGTAGAAAGCAGTCAGGTAGACTGTGACTGAAAAAAAAAAAAAAAAAAATTTGAATTATCTAACAGGCGGCTAAATCGAAGTTTGCATTGAAATAACTTAAAAAAAATCCGTATATTTCATTGCTGCAGTGGCAATCTGTGGATATTCATGCGAGAATAAATGTGTGTTCTTCAATACTGTGTGTACTTGCTCCCCGAGTGCCTGCAGCAGCAGTGTGTTGGGTGCTGTTGGAACAGGGGAGAGGCTGCTGGTGGTGGCCAAGCCCCTGTTCAGCAGCCGGTCCCCAGTGTGTTAGGGCACCGCCCTCAGCCGTTCCTGGCAGGCTGAAGTGCCCGAGTCCTACTTGTCACGGGTGTGAACCTCCTGAGCTGACACAGCTTCCATGGCCTGTGACTGCTTCCCAATGCAGGTGGGAGAGCACCGACCCTCTGGTTCGTGACCTAGCAGCATGCTTTGGTCCTCACACCGAGGGTCTATCAGGACTCAAAAAGCATCCAAATACTTCAGAGCTATGTACGGGAATGGCAATTATGTCCATTAAATACAACATTTACCACAATCTTCTTTTATAACTGTTGGGTGATGCTTCCCCTCCCTTCCATGGGCCTGAATTATCAGAAAAGGCATCAAAGTAGGAGACCAATAGAATGAAATTATGCCATCTTTGATGCAGAGATACCTAAATTGGTAGCACAGTAAATCAGTAAGTTTGGATGTCGAAGCTCCATACCAACAGTGTATGCTAACAACCAGGGACACAGGGTGTTAGTTTGGGGTCAGTGCCCCATACTTATGAGCCTGGCCTCAGCCTAGCGTATGTGCATGGCTCTACATTGAGCTACACACATGGGCTTGCTGCCTGGCTGCAAGGTCTCTGTGTCTTGGTCCACACAGAAATCCTTCAGCTCAGTGAGAAGAAAGCCTCTGCAGTGCAGAATCTGACTTTCAAGTTAGTATTTTACCACCCTCAGGCTTACAATTGCAAAGCAGCTGAGCGTATACACACACGGAAGTCATTCCTTGTCACTATAAATTTTTTCACTGTCAGGCTACTGCTTCCCCTCACACTTCAGCATTATTAAAGATTTTAGTCTGAACCACACTCCCATCACACCTTATTCAAATGATGCCACTGGCTCCTCATCTGGCACGTACAAAGTCAAAAGTTGCATTTTTTGGCTGTGTGCAATGGTCTTTCCTGGAGGAAGGAGAAGTGGGAAGGAGGGGATGAAGGGAAGCAGCTGACTGGTTTTGGTTGTTTTTAATGGCAATACATCCATTTTTATTAATTCCATATTAATTCTTATTTATTAATTCACTTTCACCCTTTGTGAAGATTTAAGATGACCTTAAAGTTCCCTTCCACATTTTATTCTGTTTTGCTTTAAAGGATTTAAAATTGAAATATTTTTAAATATACTTAAGTATAGTTATAAATTGAAGTATTGTATTATTTGCTGCATCATTAACACCCAAAAAAATATTTCCCACCTGGGTTTGTGGACTTCACAGTGAGTCAGTGGGAAAACCTGACAGGCTTGAACCTCAGCTGCTGCTCACCCATAACTAGTGCTCTCAACATAACAGATCTCAAAGAAGCCAGTTCTTCTCTAGACACACCAAAAGACGAGACTGAGTTTCACTTTGATGTTGACGTCAAGCTCTTTCCTAATACCCAGTTTTAAGTTTTATGTTGGAATTTCTGGGTCTTTGCACATACTTAGCGTCTAAATAGGAATTCACTTCTTTGAAAAATGTGGCCATAAAAAAGCAAAGATAAAAGAAAAAAATGGCTTAAATGACTCAACTAAGACCTCCTCAAAGCACAGAAAACCAAAGGGTATGCTTCCACAAGTGAGAGGTAAATAAGTGGCATTCACATTCTGTTAACAAGGTTTCTTAATGTGCAGTAGACTGGTAGCCACAATTAGAGGACAGCAAGCCACTCCTCGGTGCAAAGCAATGCAAGCCAGAAACCTCATTTTCTCCATCATCTTACTGGTCTCCTGCTATGATGCACTGCAAGAGCTGAGCAACTCTGGCCATTACTTTTAACCTAGTTTTCTGTCTCATCTTGCAAGGAAAAAAGGCATGGTAGGAAAGTGCTGTCCTGTAAGTGCTGTGACAAAGAAGGGCAAGTTTATGTTTAGAAAGCAAACTGCCAGCTCAGAAAGCACTTATTTGATGTGGACAACCTCTTCACCCACTTCCTTGTCGTGCCTATTCGAGGGAACATTAACCAGAAAAATGCAGCAAAACCATGATGGTGTCATTATTCAGGTCCTTTTGACTTCCACGTCAACTACTGTCTGAGGATCACCATCAACTCGTCTTTTGGCAGGAAAGGACTTTCTAAAATGTGTCAGAAGAGCTCAGCAATGGTCTTGAGACATGTAGAAATGACAAAAGTCATGAATGTGACTGCTCTTAGCAAGTTAGTTACTTTCTTCCCTTTGACTGATGATTGATTGGCAAGCCTGAGGGTACAACCATCTTTCCTGCTCTCTAAATTCCCCAAATTTTCTTATTTTGAAGTGCCCAAGTCATGTACCACATAATGCTGAGCACTGAAGAGGCAGAGTTTCCAGAGGCTGCATGTGTCTCAGAAGTGATCGTAAGCACCCACCACTCCAGCGCTGGCATGAGCTGTGTTCCTAGGGGATCTTGTTACTTGACTTTCTCCCAGGCATCTCCACCCTGGCACAGTCCTGCTCCAGCCACATACAAACTTTTGTGGAGCCGCATGTTGCTGACAGGCTTGATTATCTGTCCCTGAACTGTGCCAAGAAAGGGTTATCTGCAAACCAAGGCTTTATCTCCAACTCTCTTTCTTGGTATTTTAAATTTATGCAAAACACGATGCCCAGGGTATGGCTCTGATTATATTCTTTGTAGTTTTACAGATAGAAAATGCAGAAATAAACACAAAACCCAAAAAATAGGGGAACTCCAGTATTTCCATCGAAACTCCCTGGCTTAGTTCTGAGTAGCAAAACTCCAATTTCTCCCTGTCCAAGGAAACAACGCAGACTCTTGATAAGGAGCTGACTAACTAGCGAAGCAAAAATTCCTCTTCCTTTCTTTTGACGCAAGAAGAAATTAAAAGCTTTCTTTGACATTATGACTGTTCCTGTTATTTCATATAATATTATGAAAGTTATTTTTGGCCTTAATCCTATTTCTTCAAGAAAATAATGGGTAGGGTTTCATGATATTTTTTTCCTGTGACAAAACAAGTTTAGCAGATGCCTTCTCCCATCTCTCATTCTTCCACACACACTGCAGCTCCTTACTGACCTCACCCATGTAGGATTTTGTGGGGTGCCTCATCTACTAATCTCTGAATGATATGGGTTAAGAAACCTTCTTCCATTCTTTTCTATGTGAAGTTCTGTTTTTTATTTCAGACAATATCAACCCACTAACAACAACCTGCTGCTGCAATACCCCACAGTGTGAGATGCCACTTCTGACCTCCACTAATCAACACGTGCTGTAAATATGTTTTGTGCTGCCAAAGCCCCCAGACCATGGGCTGCCTCCTTAGCTTTTCTCTCCAACAGTGACTGGTCCGCAATGGAAACAAGCCATGAACTGCGGTGAGGCAATTGGAGGGTGTGGAAAACGGCATTGTGAAGTACAAAGCAGACAAAGGTCTTTTCTGAAACAGACTTGTAAGGGAAGCTATGACAAATTACAGAGGCCATTTTAGTGTGTGGCTCGAGAGCGTCAAAGCTCAGACACAACTTTAGGCAAACCACAGAAAAGTGAGACTGGGTATATGAGGGCAAACAAGCAACTAAGTAAACAAAAAGGGATATTTTGTCAGATACTTAACACAAACCCAGTCTTTTCTTCCAGTCATCTTTAAGCACAGACACTTCAGGATGTATCAGAAAAAAATCATTCTTTGGTCAGGCTTACAAGCCCCGGCTATTTCATAGAGGACCACCTCCTGCTCCACGTTCCTGAGGCCTCCATGAGGCCTGAGGCATTTGCTCTTGTCAAGATAAAATATCTCTCTTTCTGTGGTGAAAATAATTTAATCCACTGTATATAACACCACGGGGGTGGGGGAGGGAATTGTAAATCTTGCTTTGAAGATTGCTTCTAGTGAAAAATAGCCATTTGCTTATCAATTGCATAACCTGAAATAGTCTATCTGGGTGCCTGCCTAAAGCTGGATTCTCAGCTAGCAGCAGCTATCCAAGTTCCTCCTATCATTGACATTTGGCAGAATAAATGCACTCTTAACTTCCAGTTTGCTCCTCTAAGACAATTTATCAGACATATCAGTACAGCAGAAAACTGAAATTTCCTCTAAGCCAGTTTGTCTCTGCACTTACTCCCCCACATCCACATGAAAACATTTCCCCTATCACTTAAAAAATAGCAAATCATTCTGGAGGACTTTCCACTGCGAATGAGGAAAATTTGTACTCGAAGGAAATTCTGCTCAGGTGTCTGATTCCTTGGCAGACCCCTTCTTTCTGTCCATCCTTCCACCTACATGGTGGTTTTCTGGGGTTGTGGCCAAGTCACCCATGGCAGTTATGGAAACAGACATGAAGGGCTAAAATAACAGCAGGTTTCAGACACCATCCTGCAATCCTGAAATATCTTCTGAGAGCTTGAAGTACAGCACATTGGGTAAAACCTTCATATTAAGGAGGAAGTTAGTCTCTGTAATTGTCTGCTATTATATCTATTACATCTGACCTCATAAAATGAGGATAACTCAGGCTGGAAGGGACCTCAAGAGGTTTCTGGTCCAACCTCCTCCTCAAAGCAGGGGCAGCTCTAGGGTTAGACCAGGTTGCCCAGGGCTTGATCCAGAGGAAACTTGAAAACCTCAGAGGACAGAGATGGCACAACCTCTCTGGGCAGCCTGTGCCATAGCTGGAATGTCATTGTAGAGGAAAAGTTTCTCTTTAGATCCATTCCGTACCCCTCTTCTTTCAACTCATGCCCATCTTCTAAGGTCTCCCCGTCATGCATCACTGTGAAGGACCTGGCTCCCTCTTTTGATCCCCTCCCTGAAGGCAGAGATGTGAACAGCCGTGTCTATCACAAAGTGATACATCACTTGGATTCCCCCCGAATCAGTGCAACCCAAAGGGCCAGCTGAAAGCTCCGCATAGGCCGTTTGTGAACTACCCAGTCAGTTTAAGTAATCTCACAGCAGTTGATGTTTCAAGGTAGTTTTGCATTATTTAAAAAACTCATACATGGTACTGCCAGCTTCTTTGCCACATGCTTGACAAGAAAATCATGTGACTTTTCAACAAATTAGAATAACCTGATAACCAGACCTTGAAGATCATCAGGTCCAACCATCAACCTAACACTGCCAAAACCACCACTAAACCATGTCCCTAAGCACCACGTCTACCCGTCTTTTAAATACCTGCAGGGATGGTGACTCCACTACTTCCCTGGGCAGCCTGTTCCAATGCTTAACAACCCTTTCTGTGAAGAACTGTTTCCTAATATTCATCCTAAACCTACCCTGGCATAACTTGAGGCCATTTCCTCTTGCCCTACTACTTGTTACTAGCGAGAAGAGGTTGACTCCCACCTCTCTACAACCTCCTTTCAGGTAGCTGTAGAGAGCAATAAGATGTCCCCTGAGTGTCCTTTTCTCCAGGCTAAACAACCCCAGTTCCTTCAGCCACTCCTCATGAGACTTGTTCTCCAGACCCCATCATTAAAAACCATCATTAAAAAAATCAGTGGTACACCGGATACTGGCTGCACAGTGAAACTGAATCAAGTGATAGGCTGCACACATCACAATTAGCAGTTCAAAATTTTGCTACATGAGCTATGCTTACATTTGTGTTATCAATCTGTCCCAAAATTCTTTTACTAAGACTTTCCCTCTAACTCCATCCCGTGAAGAATGGCTCCACTGTAGGAATCTCATTGACTTCTGCTCTATGGGGGATGGATGCATTAAATTTATTTAGATTTCCTACAATTTGCTATCATCCTTGAGTGCTCCTGTTACACCTTGCATGCATCTAAAGGAACAGAAAAAGACAGTGTAAACAGAAAACTATATGAAATACATTTCAGCTTGAAATTCAAACTGAAAATCAATAACTAATGAAGATTTCGTGATCTGAAAAAACTGCATCAACACAGAAATCAAAAGAAGTTAAGTCGACCCCACTACTAAGCAGTAGAGTGGTTCAAAATATACAAAGCAAAATATCCAGGAGCTTGGAAGGCCATGTCAGTGAAAAGTAGGGAAGTACACATTGGGACTATACTCTGTTCACCACAGCAATAACAAGAATATGAATATAGGGCATTCATGGACTTCATCATGTCCCATCCTTTACAGTCACGTACCTTCTGACAAACCTTTTTTCATGGAATTTGTCCAAATAAAGAAAATGCTACTACTCTTGGGAATAAGTATTTGCAGGACTTGCTGCTTATTCTATTTTTCACAGATGTTTTATGGGAAGAGAGACTTGCAGAAAACTGCATGATTAAAAAAAATATAGAATTTTTAGAAATAAGTTCCTAACATTGACGTTATGGATCAGCTCGAACATTTGCTGTGCTTGAGTGTATAGTCCTAGAGACAGCTAACGCCTCAATCAAGCAAATGATATTTTCTGCAAAGAACTCACACAAATATCACAAGAAAACTGAAAGGAACCCATAGTTTGCATTGGAGAGGCACTTTTAAGCAGATAAAATATTTCTGTTATAAAGCTGAAGGTAGTGTTTGGACAACCTTGTTTGCCCTTTTGAGAATTATTGCATAATAAACATTCTCTTGACACGCTATTATTAACATCATGGGTCACTGGTTTTCTGCATACTTTATTCAGGTTCTTCAAAGGTAACACTCCAGGTAAAGGGTAACTTGCACATTTCCTCTCTTAAATGAGTGCATTTCTGTTATAATGTCCTTTTTTTGTGTGTGCGTGATGGCAAAGATTCTAATTGTATTGTATACAACAAAATGTCCACTACTGTAACACACCACTGTAAGCAAATCTCCAATGTCTCATTTTGGCATTAATTTTTCTTTTGAAGTATTTTTTTTTAAGTCTTTCTTCTTTTGCAGTAAAAAAGTCTGTTTCAATTAAACATTTAAAATACTCCAGAAATGTCTTTCTTACTCAGATTAGTAAAATTCTGTTTGTAGTGGAACTATTTGCTCAGGCAGTTAAGAAAGTGAAAATGTGTGACAATAAGAAGGTTGGGCATTTTTTCAGCTGCGTGCCCTTCAATGAACATTTCAACTCCAGTCTCCTCTTCTGTCTTTTTTGCTTAAGCCCAGATTTCCAAATTGTCCAATCCCTGCTAAAGGGATTTTTTTTTCCCAAGAGTCTTCGACTATCAGGAAACCTTTTTCCCTAATGCCCTAAACCTACTATATTATTATGACAGAAAGCAAAGCACATAAAAGTATTCCCTAACTACAAAGAAACACTCTGTAAAACAAGTTAAACTCAAATAGGAAATTGTTCTACCAATAAGAGTTATGGACCCACAGTCCTTTTCCGTTACAAGGAAACTAAGACATTTGGTGTACTGAGGCTGAATTTGATTTTTCAAAATACTTCTAGAACAGCTGAACTTCAGTGTACAAATGTTATCTGGTACCAAGCATCTAATAATCAAAACTAAGTCTTGTATAGAACAATCTTTCAATCTGCAATTTTTAAAGCTTGGGAGATTTGAGTCCAAATTTGCAGAATACATGCAGAAGTGAACAATTCATACATGTGCAAAATGAGAAAATTGTATAATTTTCTGGCTTTGTTTTTGCTTTCCACTCTAAGGAATAGATCATCTGGAAGTTAAACATCTCAAATGTTTGCCTTAATATACAAATAAAAACAAGAAAATGAGGAGCCAGCTGTTTCTCAGAGATTATACAGACTTACACATCTCTCACTGAGAAACTATGAAATTCTTTCTTTATCTTATAAATGGCCAAAGGCACTCCAGAATAAGAGTAAACCTGAAGAATTCTCACTATTTGAAAGCTAAATTTTTGAGTTGCTGTTACTTATCAAATTGATCCTTGTAGGACACTTCTGTTATTTATTTCTGAAGTAAAGTATTCTAATGATTAAAGACAACTGCTCCAAGAAATGGCTGGAAAACATTAAGACCAACAAACATCACCAACATCACCCCACTCAGCAGCAATCTGTCACTCTCCTCAAAATAACAAACTCGCAGTCAAGTTTGCAAGTAGAAGTTAAGAAATAAAAATAAAACCTGGAAATATACAAAGCAACCAACGCGGAGAACAACATGGAAGAGCTTATAAACAAGTGGTTCATTCAGAAAATTTTTTTTACAATGCTACAGTTAAACCTGGGCAACTCAATATAGCAGAAAAACCCCTGCATTTCACGTCTCAGAACCTGGGGCTTGGAAATATTTTGATTTGCCTTTTTGCACAACTTTGAGTTACAAATATACTCTGGGTAATTTTCCTATACCTTCCCTCATTCTCTTAAACTTTAATTTATTTTTTTGGTTCTAGAGAAAATCTCTAAATCAGGAACCTACGCAGCGGAGGCTATTTCAACCTGCAGGCAGACTGACACACAATGTGCTGTGTTCCATCAATTTAATACTAGAGCAGACTGAAAGTTTCTGGGGTCAGATCAATTTGGGGTTTTTTCCCTCCAATAGTTGTCATTTCTATTATTAGCTCTCCTCTTGTTATTTGAGTTGTTAGACTTCCACCAAGCCTAAGGCTCCAATGTGACTGACCTCCAAAAGCACAGACAGCAAATGTGTTTCCCCAAATAATTTAGTCTATAGAGACAAGAAGTGGGAGGAGTGTTGAGCAGTGTGCAGTGCCAAACTGACTAGTCTAAGACTGTAACAGTACATCAGTAACAGCACAAAGTGGGTCGCCTTGCCCCAGTCTTGCATCCTTAGTGCTGCTGCTCAAGTCTGTACGAAGCAGGAAAAGGCTTTCAGCCCTATGAACCCTGTTCTGCAGTTCTAAAGACGCATGCTCTGCACTGGGACACAGGGATCGGGGGGGATCTATTGTAGCTAAATCAATAAAGAATTAAAATCTCTGTGATGGATGATTCTTAAAAAAAACATGGGTTGTGCCTTAGGCTTTTCACTCATTACATCTCACAGTAATGAACTGTACCCTCCTAGAATCAGGTAGTTTTTTGTCACGTAAGAAAATT
Source organism: Anarhynchus alexandrinus (assembly GCA_008711295.1). Taxonomy (NCBI): domain Eukaryota; kingdom Metazoa; phylum Chordata; class Aves; order Charadriiformes; family Charadriidae; genus Anarhynchus; species Anarhynchus alexandrinus. The sequence goes on from VUYV01000113.1 coordinate 644,359, forward strand.
GTGGAGATCCCTACCAGAAGACACTGTAAAGATTCAAATGCTTAAGGGAACTCAGAGATTAGAGAAATACATGAAGGATATGTCTATGTGCAGTTGTTAAATGCAATGTTATGGGCATTACCTCAGCCTCAGTAAGTTCTTAAATCCTTGCTTACTGAATGTTGGACAGGATATTTGACCTTTTCTTATTTTCTTTTCTCCCACGTACACTACTGACTGACACCAGTAAGCAGCAGTGAACGAAGGTGCGACCATCTCATCGGATTTGGCAGCTTCCTCCCCACCAGGCAGTGTATCTCACTCTTCTGGGAAGGCCTCCCTCCATAATTCTTCCTTTAAACTGCAAGTCTCACTTACCCACTGCCTTGGGGGAGAACCAAAAATCAGATTGCAGAAGACCAGAAAAACAGCTATCTTGCCTGGAAAAGAACAGGCTGCAAACCCCCATTTCAGTAAATACAGCCTAAATATATCAGAGGATAGTGTTGCAATTTTTGAAACACCCTTTAGCTTCATGCTTATCTACTTGCCCCTTACAAGTATCACTATCTCCTGGAAAAGAATACACAGTAATTTGCCAAATAAAACAAACCTTATACATGAATTAGTAGAAGATGTTATTATTATTTGATAGAGCACAACCCTTTTATTAATGACTAAATGGGTGCAACAGCTTAGTTCTCAATGGTTATGCTTCTTTACATTCCTGGATATGCCCCAATTAAATTCTTTTAGGGGTCATAACTCCATATTTACCACCAGTACAACAGGGCTTACTCCTGTGAAGCTGCCAAGTAAAACAGCTGAAGAAAAAATAATTACAGATTGAAGTATAAACTATATATTTTTTAATATGTGACAGTGGAATGTTTCAGCAAGACAAACCTGCCCATTACTGGCAGAAGGACATAGCCTTGTGTCAGGATACTTGGAGGAGCAGTCAAGTGAATGAAACACATAAGAAAAACAGCAGAAAGACTATATTGGTACTTTCATAAAGACCCCAGTGAAGAATTATTATGGTAACAAGGAACTCAAGCATGCAAGTTATTAGAAATAGTAAACATGCAGAAAATAAAAGAGAACAAAGCAGTTCTTATGCTTGAGGTGTTTTCAGAATTTTCTTTCTTCCACCTTTTATTTGGTGGAGTTCTGCATAGCTACACTTGTGAAAACAGTACTGAATATAGACCAGGCACCTCAACTGCAGTTGTATTCTTCACTTCTGGGTTTACAGACCCCGACCTTTCTTCTTTTGCTCTGCTTGTCTTTTTTTTTAAAAAAAAACTACAGAAATAACATAAATCATTACCAGCCTTAAGCAAGCATTGTCAATACCCAAATCTCAGCAAGCAGAAATTTTCTTGATAAACAGCAAACTGGACCTGACAGCAAGTTCAGCACTGTTTACATTAGTATTCCCTCTAATTTGATGCCAAGAACACAAAGCTTATTCCAGCATTATGCTTATCAGAATAAAACTGTTGTTTCCTTGCTGGCTACTTTTTCCCTTCCTTCTCATGTGGCAGGACAGCATCTAATTCAACGAATGTAAAAATCTTTCCTGTTTCCTCTCCCCTAATGAAACATCTTTTTGTACGCCCCCAAATGAAGCTTTCTGTGTAGAAAATTGTGCAAAAGCCATATACAAATTTTGCAATAAATAATCCAGCTAGCTCTGGTTATGAATATGACTTGTTACTGCGTTTTTATTCTATTGTGCACATATTTACCAGTGGAACTTTAATACCACATAGGCTTTAAGAACCTCTGTTTCAGTCCAGTTATAAATCAGCAGAAGTATGAGGTGATGGAAGCTTCTCTAATCAGGACATCACTTAAGCCCTGTTGAAGTTCCATTGACGTCAAAGAAATTTAAGCATATGCTTTATTTTAATTGTATGCTTAAAGGCTGGTCTGAAATGGGTCATAGATGGCCACCTTCTACATTCATTCAAAATCCTTTGGGATCTTGCATTTCCCTCGGGGGGATTAATTCTTGTGTTCGCACATTCATTTTTCAAGACAAAACCATTTCTCCATTCTGTATGTGTAAGCCATCCTAAGCCTAACCAGGAGAAATTTCTAAAGCTTGAGTAATAATTCTCAGACATGACATTAAAACACTGCTTTTCCTATAATAAACTGTTGAAAACAAATCATTACTGTGGTTAATGATTAATTTGCTACGTCTTTGGTTTTAAGCTTTGCCTAAGGCTGCAAACTGCTCTTTCAGGCCATTATTTGTTTCAAACAACTAATTTCCTAGGTGTATTTCCTTAGAATTTATTATAACACTACCAATGGGTAAAGGTTGTGTACAAATCCTTCTGCCATAAGGCTTTTCCACTCATATTCCATATTTCCAATTAAGTTCTCAATCTCTTCTGATTTCTTTTCTGTTGGCCCATGAGGAATATAACACATCACTGAAGAATAGACACGGAATATTATCATTTCTGAAATGACTAGCCAATTAGTTGGTGTCACTATAGGCAACGGGCATTTCTTGCTCTGACTCCTCTGGATGGGCATGCATCCCCTCTGGTCCCAGGCCAACCTTGAATTCAGGCTCTCTTAACATCAGAGCTCCTTGCTGCCAATCACTTGAAAAAAAAGGCATTTAATGTGTGTGCTGCTAACTAAAAAACCTCTGTCATTCCTATGGAATGTATATTCTAAGCAGGACTGAATGAATTCTCAGGTGCTGAGATAAAATGTTCAAATAAGCTGGACCTGGAAAGGCTCAAGTAGATGAAACCACTACTGCTCAGCAGAACGGTTGTCCTCCAGAAGTCAGTTCCAGCGCAATATCAGGAGGACCCGCCAAGCATGGCTGGAAAGAGGAGAGAACAGGACATTTCTTTTCTTCCCCCTCTCCTGCCTCTTGTTTGTGCCTGCTTTGCCTCTCGCTACCAGGCCACCTCCTCCCCATTCCTCGTGTGCTGTTCAGCACCTTCATGTTTCCACCACTTCCCAGAGAGAGAATGTGATGGCCTGCGAGGCATCATTGTTAAAGGATCCCCTCCCTTTTATCCAGATGAATGTTTCCTCCATTACTTTGTCTGCTATTTTTAAAGACACCTGAAACTCTTCTTTCATCCTCCTGTATATACCCTTCCAATGTCCATAGATAGTTAGCTGTCCAGTGATTTGTCATTTAGGCAAGTTATGTGGTATATTTATCTACTTTAATACCCTCTCATAACCCAAACCTTCCAGCCAATTACCTTTTTTATTCCTGGGTCTGCTCTGAACTTCTTCCAGCCGTCTTCTGCTCAGAAGGGAATGCCATGATCTAGGTCTAAACGCACTAAAAATTACTATGTCCCTCTCTGGTATGTGATGGGACCATCCTCAAAAGCATACTGGGTTGTTTTGGGGATTTGTGACAAACTTGCTGTGAATTGTTATACCAGAATTTCAATGGCATAATTCTTCCCCTATTTCTCTCTTTTACTCCCTATCCTGTTCAGATTATTTTCTTTTGGTTGACAATTCTTGCAGTTTCCATCCTGAATTTCAATTTGTGTATTTTTATCCTGATTTCTTCAGCTATTTATTATTACATGTTTACTTATATGCCTTCCTGTCTTGACAAATTCCTGCCATTTACTGTCATTTCAGTGTTCTCCATATACACAGCTCTGTAACGCTTCATCCATTTGAATCTTAAAACCAGCAGCAGCAGAAAAACAAAATGTAGTCTCTTTCAAGTTAATGCCCCTTTTTTTGAATTACCATACATTCAAAAGAATACAATATTGTCTTATGAAGTCATCACTAGTAATCTGTTTCTCAGTTTAAAAGTAATCATAATCCTCATCAAAGCAGTTTAATCATCACATTTTTTTTCCAAATTTCCAAAATTTAATTAGTATTCACTTAGAGTTAAGTGAGTAATAATTAGTTAATCAACTAATTTACTAATAACAACTGACTGGGTATTTACTTCTGTAAGTAAACCATTATTGTTGATCTATTGATAGAATTTGGAGGGGTGGATTGCTATTCCTGGGTCTAAAGTGGCATTTTTAACCCAAGTTACCAAACAACAGCTGAAGTTTTGGAAGTTTGATTCACTTTTAAAATCCTACAAATACATCTTGGATCTAGACCCTTTTGCCCTAGACTTTTTTCTTTTGAAATTTTTATTCTTCAGTGTAAAAACGTCATGATGTTTAACTGTTTCTAAGCACCAAGCAAGAATTTGAAGCTTGCAATTGTTACAGTTAAAGCTCAGCACAGTTTATAAAACCAGGTTAATAGTTCTTGATTTTCTTGTCAGAAAACACTGGCTGCCAAAGTGAACCCCTTCTTCCTGCCGTGCTTACTGAAGCTTAGGAGAATCTTGAGGGGAAATAACAATTCCTACTCCCCACACAGCACCTTTATATCACTCTAGAAGTACTCGGTTTTAAGTTTTTTACATACACAGTACATCTTATTCATCTGCCAGACAACTGTTATGACTCAGAGAGAAAATACCGAGTAGTCCAGCAGACACAGAGGGTCATTAGCAAGGAAAAAATTAGGTAGAAAAACCTAACTGCTCCTTTCCTAATAAATAAATGAAAATTATATTTCCAATTTAAATTCAGCACTATAGTAACAGCTCTTCGGAATTAAAAGAATGTCAAGGAGCACATCCCTGTGTTTGCACTGTGTCTTAATAGGGAACTGTTTGTTCTAGCAAAGCACACTGTTTCTTTTTGATGCCAAGTTTGACAATGCCAGAACAGCTATGTATGTTTTTATTGGCATTATGCAATGCCTCAGATTATGCTGCCCAGCGCACATGCATATAGTCTTGAACTTCCTTCCCAAATTAGAGAAATATCTGTGCCATTTTCTCATCCACAGACTGAAGTGATTGGATGGAAATGCTGGAGGAAAGGAGGAGAAGGAAGGCCAGGAAATAGATCTGCCATCATTAATTTTACCTTCTTTCAGTGCAACAAGCCCCTGGTGCAAATGGGATCCACAAAGCACAGTGACACTCTGAAACCATCAGCACCACACAAAGCCTCTGCATCCCTGTGAATCACTTGGTTTATTGGCTTGAAATAATCTACATCTACATTGAGATGATCACAAGTTCCAAAACAGGTTAATTTAAAGATTTTATCTATATTTTATCTAAAATTTTATCTACAGCCAGACCTGTCAGAAATTAGACACTGTAGATTTCTTATCCAGATTGGAATTTGATCTAGAGTTTCAGACACACCAAATTATTTTTCCACGCTGGACTCTCAGAAAATCCTGTAAGTACATGTTTATGTGGTTGGATGTGCCACAGATATACACACACACACACTCCCTCTCTGTATCTATTTAAGTACATCTGTCCAGTATGGTATGAGCCAGTAACATGCACAAAAAGCAAGGCAAACATAATCTGCATCATAGTGTATAATATCCTTTACTCACAACCAAGAAAGATAAAAGAAACCAAAAGAGAAATACTTACCAGATGAGGTTTTCTCCATATAAGTGGACCTGCTCAGGTTCAACAAATTGTTGGTGATGAGGCTGGAAGATTAAGAATGATGCTTTCCATCGGGACACTCATCACTCCATCACTATCTGGCAGCCAGACACTCTTCTGTATAATAAAGATATCCCTTCGTCAGCTGACTCATCATTTTCTGAGTCCTTGTTGATTCTGGATTTAATTTTCACCTTGCTAATGTTCACCAACGACTGCAATTCTTGGTATTTCCCCAGGACACAGTCCCATCCAGCTCTTAACCATGTGGAAAGATGGCTTGACTAGGTTATCAGCTTTAATTTTTTTCTCTTCTCGCAGATGATTTATCTGCTGACTTGTAATGATGCCTCACAGCTTGCTAGCTGTGACCCTGCTCAGCCATTCATTTGTCTTTGTTTGCCTGAAGGACCGGGGAAATCTGATCTTTCGGATAGTGATAGGCACGTACCTAAGACATAAATGCTACTGCACTGTGTTTTTTGCTAAAAGAGATACAAGATATGGATAAAAAAATTGCTGGAAGTGAGACATACATAAGGTATCAACATCAGGATCATAAAACTTCAGGTGGAAATATGCTGGCTGTGAGCCAGAACTGAAAAAACAGAGGTCATACTCAGTCAACAACTTGTTAGGCAGCAGAGAGCACATGGGTAAGCAAACAGTCATCCTGGAAGGAGGGATGTCATGTGAATTCATGTCTGAAGAAACATCAATCTGGGGCTGAGCACAGATGTGCCTAAAAAAATGTTAGCATAATACTTTCATATGTAGGGCACTTATGTTAGTTTTTAAAACATTCTCAAATTTTTCCCGTGGCTTCAAATATTCTGAGTATGGGAGCTCCACCGTGTTCAGTGCTTTAGTATCCATCGCTGAACAAGTACAGTTAAGATAGTTTCTCCTTAGACGCATTACTTTGAATTTCACACACCAGATTTTGCCAAGGCTGTCAGTAATCAGAAACTCGTTTCCAACTTTACATTCAGCTTCAGATTCAACTGACCTGAATAACCAAGACAACTGCAAACTTTGGCTCTTCACCCCTTTACATCCAGCCAGTTGTTCATGAGTATTGAAGCATGTGGAGCTCTCAGTAGATTTGGCTGGCAGTTGTTGGATGCACGCTTATCTCCCTTTTGCACTGAGGGAGGGTGAGGGCGGGAGTTTCTTTGCGAGTTTCTCAGCACCAACCAGTATAAAATGAAGATATACACATCTTCACAAAGCTATTCAGACAAAATAAAAGTCTTTACAGCTAAACCAGCTACTTGATAGAAATGTGAAATTCTATTTATTTTCAAGTATGCTACAAAATTGGTACTAGTAAGCCAAGGTACAAGAAGACAATGCAAATGACATATAACAGAACCAGAAAACAACTTCGATCAGAGTGATGTTAACCAGTGGTTCCCCACTGATGTTCTTCCCCACCAGGATCTCACCTTGATTGCACAGACCTGGCTACAGCAGGAGTTCACTGCACAGAGCTCTCTCTTCTTAGCAAGAACCATCCAGCATCCAAGCAACCCTGCAGACCACCAGGCCTCCATCTTCCATGTAAGTTATGAGAAGTAAAAATGGATGAACTTCCATATTGAAGGTGCTTTTTGTCAGTTATATGCACTTTAATCTTAGGTGATTTTTCATTTTCAAGTCTGAGTAGAATAGACTGTGCTTGCAGAAAGGCAGCACAATACATCCAGATGTGGCAAATGGCTACTGCACATAAATGCCGCTGTAGTGAGGACGAGCTTCAGCATCTCTTTCTTGGATTTTGCAATAAGCTGAAACAGATAGCAAGAGGCCTTGGAGTGTGAGCCACAGGTTCAGTGCAATCATTTCAAATGGTAATCCAAGGAAGCAGGTAAACTCTGGCTCCTGAAGTGAGGTGCTTTGACCCGACCTTGTGTGCCACCTAGTGCTGCTATTAGAAAACAAATACGCCATATTAGGCAGAAAACTGAGTCATTAAATCACACCTACACCCGTCAAAGATAGAGATACAACAGGCATGTATCAGGCACAGTATTCATTTACAATTGAAATGTAGACTATGTGAGCACTTCCCAAAAAATTTTCTCTAAATACAATCGTGTTTGCAGATCTCTTCTCAGCATGCATTGAGGGATCTGAAAATTTATCTTAATTAAAAATGTATAAAGAGGGCTAATCCAATGAGCATAAATCACACCCAATGTCCAGAGTTTACAATCATAAACCTTCAATCCATCTGTCCTGGTTTGATGTAAAACAGGACCAATTTTGTTCAGTAACTTTGCTTCTTAGATGGGCCTCTTCTAACTAACTGAAATCAACAGCATATTGTGCAGACAATGTTTACTCTCTCAGAGTGATAAGACCAATGTTTATAGCTGATGCCCAGGCATGGTATGCAGAGAGGCTCTTGCTTATACTTATTGCTGTAACAACCAAGGCCAGATAAATTCATTATTTGCCCCGTTGGAGGGTCAGAAGCGGGAAAGCGCAGTGGGGTGCCACCTGTGGGGAGGAGTGGACAGGACAGGTGATCCAAAACTGACCAACAGGGTATTCCATCCCATCTGCCTCATGCTCAGTATAAAAGCTGAGGGATCAAAGGGTCAGCTCTCTCTCTCTTTCTTCAATGGCCGACATCTGAGGAGGACCCTGTCTGTTTGTCTGCCTTTGGTCCCAATCCTGAATGCAGATCCAGAATCCAGTTCCCATCCGTCACTGAGTCCAGTCTGGGACTTCCCCAGTCCCAGCCAGTGACAAGATTGTCATCCTGGGAGCTCGATACGGTTTTGTATATATTTCATTATTTCCTTTTATTTTATTATTAATATTTCATTAAAGTAGTTTAGTTCCTTCTAAACTCATAAGTCTCTTTTTCCCTCCTCTGCCTCTCTCTTTGAAGAGGGGTAGAGGGGAGCATCTGTCAGTCCCATCTGGGGTCCCCCACGTCCCCAGTAGCCGATTTGGCCTAAACCATGACACCATCTTGTTAGGGAGATTATTTGCAATTTATAAAACCAGAGACTCCCACTGACACTGCAAACCAGGTATGTTAAATTCTGTAGAAACTCAGAAGAGTGCCCCTGCTCAGAAAGCAAGGCAAAAATGACAAACAAGTCCTTTTCTTCTGTTGTTATGCTTAGGAATTTGGCACAGGAGCCTGAATGACTCTCACCGGGTTACACATGAAGCTAATGGCCAAACCCTAACTTTAATCTCAAAATCACCCTTCTTCCAGTTCTGGAAGAACTGGTTCATTTATCCTGGCTGTTACATTTCTTTCTTCAGGGATATCTCTGGTAAAGCTTAACAGAATAACACAGTGCCTCACGTAAAAAGGCAAGCATGGAAATTTTTGACAAACTAGAAATACAGAAAATAATTATTCACTTTCTAATAGTATGCTTTCTTTTAGATAAAACCCTATTTTTTTCCCCATGTTCTGTTCGAATAAGTGAGACGCTTGGTCACAAATGACAGAAGGTGTGAGACTGTGATTAGGTCAAGATTTAAGCACATTCATATAATCCATATGTTCCTATGTTATTATTACAGAAGAGAGCAATGGTTTTGTTCTTAAGAATACACATCTCCTTAAGTAACTATCTCTAATCCTAAACACAGAACATCAATATCTATGATTGGTGTGTGAAAATACATAGATGGATCTTCACCCTCCTCTAAACTGAATGGGTCACAAGTTGGAGCAACAGCAGAAGCATCACACAAAAATTTGTAATTTAATACATACACCTACTTTATCTGTGTTCTAGGTTTTATGTTAGTAGCTTAAAAAAAGAACCACCTCCCATTCAATTTTCTCCAGGTTTAGATATTTCTAAAGCTTCTCCATGAGGATCTCACTTGTATTTTTGTTACCCTTATAGAGATACGTGACTCTTTAGAGCTCAGTATGTCAGTTTCAGTCACCATTAATTAATCAGATTCAGCAAGGGAGTGTTAAATTCATGGACTGGACCTTACACACTGTACACACCATCACAATGGCAAATTCATGACTGACCACTTTTCCCCATCATAATTCTGCGCATTAAAGCCTGGGGACAAGGTTGTGCCACTTGCAATGTAGATATTCACAGGATATGTTTAAATCAAAGTCATTCACAAGACCAACCTTATTTTACCTCCAACTTTCCCATTTTTAAGTTGTAATGAGACAGCACAGAGATCCACTAGTTCACAGAAGCTTTCTGAAAGGCATTTAAGGGCTTGGATAAGTAAAATGAATAATAAATTTTTCACTGAAAAATTGGTAGCTAAAGCTTTTTTTTTCTGACAAAGTTAAGCCTAATAAAGCCCAAGTCACGCAAATAATAGGTATGAAAAACTGCTGCTGCCTTTGAAAAACAAAATGTGGAGGAAATAACATTACAGAAACAATGGATCAAAGCTCAGCGTAAGAGCTTATAGAAGGGGAAGGTGACTTTGTTTTAAAGCAAAGCTGATTTCATTTACTCATATTCATACTCTTATACCCACAGGATCGCAAGCACTAGCATGCACGTGTCTGGGTAGCCTGATCAGCATTCATGCACCAAGAATGTGTTTCAGAGTTGTGTGGTCAGGTTTGCTTCAATGACACAAAGGAAAAGAGACGATGGCTATCAAGTCTTAATTGTAGCTCTTCTGTTCATCAGATGTTGACAAGGGTGTGCTGTTTTTTGGTTGTATCTTCTGTACCTTCGGGAGCTGATGGTAATTAGTCTCTATCCTGTAAAATATCTGTAAGCCTTTATGATTTGCTCAGACATTTTCCTCTCAGTCTGGTTGCTCTGAAAAGCTATACACAGATGTGTTGGGGTCTTTATGACTTGTTACTCTAGGTGTTCACATTTTTAAACTCAAGCACACATTCATAGCAAAGTATGCAGAAAAACACCTAGCTATACCCAATAGAGCATGTGTACAAATCATACCTGTACAGTGGATCCCCAGCTATCCACACTTGATCCTTTATCAGATGTCATCATTAACTAAAATAGCAAGTATGAAAAAGGAAAACCTTCATATTTTTACTTACATCTGAGTATGAAAAATGTAAAAGGCTACCTCAGTTTAAATTACACTGCACTAGGTCATACAGGGATACTTGTGTGGACTGTGATGACCTGCATGTAGTTAGACCCTACTCGAATTATCGTAGAATCACAGAATGTTTTTGTTTTAATAAATTAGCTCTCTCTAACTATATTTGCTGGCAAGCAGATCAGTAATCTCTTTGGGAGCTATCAGCTGTGCAGATAAACTTTGTGTCCTCTCCCAAAAATGTAAATTGGTTTTATATTATTTCTTTTTGTTACTCTTTTTTACAATTACTTTTGATTTCCCATGTTTAGATATACTTTATTATGCCTTATGCATATTTATCCAGTGGAGTTCAGAAAACATATAAAAACTGTACATTGCTATTCATGACTTGTACACTCTTATGAACTTCAGCAAAAAGGGACCTGAAACATATACATGTACATACCCAGCTGAGAGCAACATGCTGTGCATTTGCAGTTGGAAAATATTATGAAAACCAACATTTTTCCTTTTTGAAGAGGAAATGGGAAGACAACAGGAGGAGAACCTACAAACAGATGATCATTTTCAGTCTTGCTTATTTTTCACCCTTATTCTCCGGGCTGTCAAACAGACAAAAGAAAACAGCAAGATAAAAAATTATCAACTAGCCATGCCCATTATTTATTAAGTCCAGTCTCTGAACTGAAGACGCTGTCCCAGCAACACAGGAATAACCTGGTCTTGCAGAGCTTTCAGCTCACCATAATCCCCAAGCTTTTCAACAGGTGGGGTTTTTGACAACCTCTGTGAGCTGAACAGTTCTTGTAACTAGAGAATGCAAACAATCCTCTCTCACACAACTCCCATACCATGTCACGTTATATTGGCAAAAGGAAGTGGTGTGAATTCAAAGAACAAGAAAGGTGGCTATCACTACTGCAAAATTTGTATGGTTTATTTTAGGATGAATTCCCTGTACAATTTGCACGTCAATTCAAATTTGTAATCTAATTTGCCTAATGGTACTTTATTCAGTAACTAAAGAAAACATTTATTTCCGCTAGTGTTGTTTACCTTAATGTTAATTATTATCTTTTATTTTTGAAGTTAGCAAAATAAAGTTTGTTTCCTTCCCCCTGAGGTTTTTATATGTATCTTCCCCCTTAGCTGCAATACCCAGCAGGTATACTAACTCTCAAAATAGGCATTTTCAGTTTTGTTGTCACTGGAAAAAGATGAGGGTACAAAATAGAAGGTTGGGAGAAAGGGAGATTTCGGTTATCTACTCCTTTTTGTACAAAAGCCAACAAAATGATGACTCATTCTCAAATTAGCAGGAACAGACAGTTACTTTTGAAGTGATATTTAATTCTGCAAATAAATGAGCTCTTGGCCAATGAAATCCATCAAATTAATCAGGCACAAATTAGCATCAAATATGCTGGCAGCTTCTTGTTCCACAACTTTTTTGAGCACAGGAGGAGAGGAATCCTTCAAATACTCTGTCCAGTGCAAGACATAACGAAATGCTTTATGTGGGTCCTTAACCAAATCCATGCAAGTCAGTTTGGAAGCTCTTCGGCTACAGTTCATCTTATATTTGAAAAACCATGCAGTGCTACCATATCATGATAGTTTTCCTGCTCTAGATCTGCTCTTGGACATAAAATAACAGCAAGTTTTCTTCCAAATCTGTCTGTCCAGCTTCTGTTTTTCATGTTTTCCAAACTGCCTGCTGTTTTCCAGCATCAATTCAAACAACTGAAAAAACATAAGCCATCCTCATAAAAAACCTCTCCAGGGAGTCACGCTTCTAATTTACGACAGATGCATGGAATGAGCAGAGGGGCAAGTCTGTATACCAGACTGGACTAAAACACTTTCAGCTCTTGTCAAAACAAAGCACTTTGTGTATACTCCAGAAAAAGCATTGTGCTGTATTTTAAACAAAAATTATGCAAATGTAGAACACATCGTTTGTCACAAGCTTCAAATATACCCTTTCAGACCTGGATATGAATATGGATATGGCAGGGATCACAACATTTAAAGAAATGTTCTGTAGCTTTCCTAGCAGTGTTCCTGTTCATGAATGCCTGACAGTGGGCTGAGCACTCCAGCCCAAAATCAGGACTGATACTGCTATTGACCCCAGACACTGGTAACTTAAAAGATGGTTAAAAATGGCTATATGAAATGTGAAATTCAAAACAAGAGAAAAAGATTCACCTCAAGACAAGGACATAGCTATGCCAGGTGGAAAAGCCTGTTTTTAATCCACAGGTTAACACTTTATTAATATAAGCATCTGAGCATCTGAGCAAAAAGGAACACTTTAACAAGAAGAAAAATTAAAATTACCCTCCTAATTAAGTTGGAATCAGAACACTCTGGGAAGGGGAGGTTTTGAGATTTTCATGTGGATGAAATCCAAATAGGCTTACGGTATAAAATGAAATACATTATCCCAATCAACACTATTTTTGATGACTGCAAGCCTAAAGTCACAGTTTTTGCATAGGAACTCGTTCCCCAATTACATGGATAGGTAAGTGTTATCTAGCTGACAGGCTGGCAGCAGTGTAAGAAACCTTTTGGTTTTGAAGCTGGAGTTCTGCACGCAGGCTTGTTTCACTCCTGTTCGCCACAAACATTTTAACTGTCCAAATCGTGATGTTGTGATGCCTAAGTTCTTTATTTCACATTAATCTTACACTGCCTTGTACTGAGAAGGATTTCCAGGTAATTGGCAAATACTAAAATATTCCATCCCCAAGATAAGACTCGTAGAGTATCTAAAACATTGCAATGTAAATCTCCATGGAGCTGCAGAAACTTGTTTGGGAGCAGGTAACAAATCAATTGATAACATAATACTGTATGCACTGTGAAGTACAGCAAATAGAAAAAGGATGTTACCCAGATTACCTAGGAATTCCTGCTCTGCCATGTGCTTTGCATTTGTGGGGTTTTTTCTTTCCCATTTGGTATTGCTCATAGCGTGACAATAATATATAACTTCTCACAGCACTGCCTTTATGTCATTTACATTCATTGCTGTTAAAGAGCGAGGGATAAGGAGCCTCAGGCAAGGGGACTAATTATTCTTACCAGCCAAGTGAAACAACAAAATGTTCTACACATAAATACTTCTCCTCTTTCCTGCCCTCTGGAAAGTCTATAAACATTTCAAAATCCCCAAGAGCTAAGTTACAACACCTAAAAACTACTTCGCGTGAAACACTCCATATTTAATTGATACAGGCAGGGGCGCCAGCTATTTCAAATGAGTTCACCGAGAGGAAGTTCACAAGGTCTCACTTGTCACATCCACACTTCCATCAACAGCTACCCTGGGATGCCCATGGGCCTGACCCAGAATCATCTGAGTTCACCGAGTCCAGGAGAGAGGGTGGAGAAGCTATTTGGGAGTTGTGTTTGTGGTTAGAGCAAGCCATGGGGGAGCTATTTGCATAGGAGCTATGGCCCTTCCCTACAAAAATCAAGTCAAGAGGAAGGACACACACTGCAGAGTGTCAGGCGTTTTTTTCCCAGTAAGAGCTGAAACTCTTAAGGAGCTGTAGGCAAAGAAGAAAAGCTCACCAGGATCCAGCAGGGAATCGTAATCCCCATCAACCCTGCCACCATCTGCTGACCTAGAAACCACTGAAGGCCTATCACAAGATTGTGATAGCCTTTGAAATGGTCTGGAACCAGTCACTTCAAAGGAACTGGTGGTGGCTCAGAGAAGCAATGACTCCTTGAGGGGACCAGCACAAAATTAGCTCCCCAGAAAGAACTCTATAATGGTGAAATATACCCTGGTATTTCCACCCAAACCTGGCCTCAAGCCAAAGCTCAGAGCTGACTGGCCTGAGGTCTCTGGCAACTCTCTCCAAAACAATCCCAGGAAAACTGCCATGTGAAATGACAACCCAAAATAACCTGCATTGCCAGAACATGTTGCAAAGCCCTCATTTACTTAATGAACTACCTATAAGTAGCACATGGCAAAGCACAGAGTAGCACCAGCACAAAATTTCCACAGCTGGTGGAAACAACTAAACAAGACAAGCTGAAATGTTTTCAGTTGGTTTTGTATGATTTATCTTCTCTTCACTGAGGGTTAGGATGAGAAATAAATCCAAAAATACTTTAGAGACCACCTCTGGATAAACAGAAAAATAGTGGAAGAGAGTCATGTCAATATTAAACCCAATTTACAATTGCTCCACAAAGAAACACCATCAAAATTTATGATATAGGATGAATTGTGTGGAGTACAATAATAAAAACTGTTCACAAGATCATATGCATTACTCTTACAAACAGTAATGAGATGTTCAGCTAGACATGAGTTAGTCCTTTAACCTGTATGCTGACAATTCAGTATCTGGAACAAATAAACACATACCCTTTTCTGAGAAAACATCCTTTCAGGAGGTATTCCCTCATTTTGTTTTTTGTAAAGGGGTGTTCCTACAGGCAAAAGGTGCTCTGCAGTGGTGTAGTTCGCTGGGTTCTGGTTCACTAACACACACAAATAGAAACGATAAGCGGATGACATTCTTTCGCAGCACATAAGCTGAAACCTGCAACACAGCTCAAGCACCAAAAGGATATGTCCAATGTTTTCCCTGGCAGACACTAAACTCAATGGGCTGTGGGTCTGATCTCTTACAGCCACTGCAGTGTTTGTACCTCCTTAATTATTTTCTGTTTTTATATTTTTGATCGTTATACATTTTCCCTAATTGAAAATTTTAGGGAAAAGAAGTTAAAAACAGCGAGACTTTATTTCCTGATGAGTATCGCAATTGCATGACTTCCCTCAGAGGCTTGCTGCTAAGCCCGGCAAGCCAGCCAGTTTTTTATGCCATTACATAATTGGCTGTCTCAAAAAGCATAAAAGAATTTGAACAATTTCTAAATTATTTGCCTTTGCTTAGAGTCATATGTCTTAGCAAGACATAACATGATGTGATGTCTCCTTCACAATCATCTAATTTCACTTTGAAAAAGGCAGGAGTTTCTCCAGATTTTCTCTCTTGAGACGTACATTTTCTTGGCAGAATCTTCCTGGATTAAAACTCTTGTTCCGACCTGAGTAGTTTAACTTGCAATCTTTCTTAAAGTGCCTTCAATTCCCACTGGTAACTATGAATAATTGCAGCAAGTTACCCACTTGTCTGAGTTTCTAAAGACCTTTTAAGGAAAAGAATCATGTGGAACAGTTTTTATTTGGTCTCTGTGTCCTCCTCACTCAGCAGTAACCAGCTCATTTAATATCATTTCAGCCCTTTGATTTCTTAATTTCTTCCTATTTTTTTAATTGTAAAAATGTATGGTATGTTGGAAGTGAGGCAAAGTGACAAGCCATTACAAGAATATTGAAAACCACTCCTGATTTAATTCTGGAAATGGAGATGACTAGAAAAGAGACATGGGAGTTTGAGCAGCCTGCACTGGGCACAACCTGCTCCAGGAAACCTCTCCACCCCGGTGCAAGCTATTACTATAATTTGTGCGGGCACAGTCCACTGTCCATCCCAAAAAGCTGCCATGAGATTTGTGTCATGGAACATTTTTGTTTGTCTGACATCAGATGACTCCTCCAGCCTCCCAGTTGTGAAGAGCTAGGGTCAGTTTTAATGAACTCAATGTCTTAATATCAACATTTTAATCCACAACTCATCCTCAATGAAAAATATACCTTGACAGCATCTTCTTCTATGGGCACTGAGTGAAGGATCACAACAAGAAGTTGCAGCATGGAGTTGCCCCCTTCTCAAAGCACTGAATGTCATTACTTAACAAGCTGTGTTTGATCAGACTACAACCACCAATGCAGTTAGTTTAAAATTAATTTGCTGATCACAGCAAGTACTGCAGCATCACAGCAACCAACACAGCAACCTTTGCAATACTTGCAAAACAGTGTTTGAGAACCAGAGGACAAGTTGAGGACAGTTCATGTTTCCACAGACTTGCACCGAAATAAATCTCCACTGCATTATTATATGCGTTTAATGCACTATGGATTTATCCACCTCATGATATTCTGCTGTTGATCACTGAAGTCCCATCATGTATTGAAAATGCAAAAGCCCTAACAAAAAGTCTTACTGCACTGTACACATAACCTTTAACAATTATTATTCACATATAGAAAATTTATTGCAATATATTAGACCTCGATGAAAACTCATCCATATCTAAGAGAGTGGAAAATCATTATGAGATATTACACTCGTGTACTTAAGATTGTAAAAATATCCCAATACTTCTATTAAGCATTGCTTTAAGGACAGAAGTTTACAATGAACTGTCTGAGTTAATAAATCCATCTCCACACAGTCACTGGCAATCATGTACCTTTACAGACTGTAAGAGCTGGCAGAACTGTATGACTCTGCATAGCCTCGCACATCAAAGCCTTCCAGGAAAAAATTCAGCATCCCATCAGACAAACGTCTATATTAGAAGAACATGAGCTGCATTTAGGCAGTGCAAATTTTTTTTTGAGTGCTTGATGATAATATTTTGTGAATACAGATGATTTGTAGTTATATATAGTTATATCTATAATTATATATGGGGACTATATATATAGTGTATATAGTTATTTATGTGGACAAATGTTTTAAGTGGAGTTAGATTCAATCTCTATTCAGTAAACCCTACGATGGTTTGTTTTATGCAGTTTATGCTAAAGTGCTGCTGCTTTTTTCCTTTTTCTCCTTTGGCAAGTGATTATATCTGAGATATAATATACGTCTCCATAACAAAAGACTGGGTTTCAGCTACATGACAAAGAAGCATTTGTATCACATCCTGGGTTCAGCTCTTATATTTAAGCATTTGATTAATACACCTATGAATATCGTATCTACAGGACCTGTGGACTTCTTTTAGTGACTACAGGCAGCTCACCTTATGAAACTATGAATTCTTGGAACACCTTACAAAACCCTGTGGAGTGGAGGTTAGTAGATGGAACAGCAGTTTTTACACTGTTGTAAATTGACCTGGTAAATGCTCTTGTAGAAAAAAAATCTCTTCCTTGCAGAAATAATGTTTACTTTCTGTAAACTGAACAAGAAAAGGGACTAACAAATAAAGCTAAATAAACTTTATTACCCCAAAGAGATGTTTTATGTAAAAAGCATTATGCTGAAACAATTTTCTACTCAGTAAAACCTACTAGTTTCCTTTATCCAGTTTAATGTCAGCATGCTGGAAAGCAATGGAAAATTACAAAGTATGGTATTCACTGCACAACAACAGACTAGCTTTCAGCTGCATGACAAAAGAGCGTGAGACTAGATGAAGGAATTTACTAAAAGTTAAGCAGGAAGTAGTTAAAAGAAAATTCCAGCATCTGCAATGAGGAATGTAATATTTGCAAATCTTCTCTTTATGGATGGATTTTCTATGGAGGTTTTCCACAGAAAGATAGCCTTTTGATTGTTTTGATATAGAATGCTTACTATAAGTGGCATAACAGAAGCAATTACCCTCATATGAGTTACAGACGTTTTGTAAGATGACAAAAAGCAGATAAAATGTCAGCTGATGCTTCTTTATGTAAGGCAGTTACAAAATCTGATGACGTATTTTTCAGAGCTAACTGCGATCAAATGTCTACTTAGGAAATACAAAGCATATTGAGGCTGCGTGGAGAAAAAAACAGGGGCTCTGCTAAAAAAAACCCAGAGAACTGAATCACAATAGCAGAGAAGTTCACAGCTTAAGTTCAGTAGCTGACTGCCAATAAAGAAAACTTGGGTTTCTCCATTCAAGTAACAATGAAAAATATTTTCCATTCTAATAGGTACAGTTCAAATAGGAAGAAAATCCCACAGATGAGTGTATCCAAACAAAGTGTCTGAAAAATTATTTGAAATTAAGAAAAACACCTCCGTAGATCTGATCCAAAGCATGGCTGCCAAAACTAATAACTTATGTTTATGGCCTTTTCCTTTAAATTCACCATAAAAAGAAATTAAAAGTCTTGCCACCTAAAAAAAATAGGACAGAGAGTAGCTAGAATGAAATTTTCAGAGTCAGCCTCTGCCTCAAACTCAAACTATCATATGGGATAAAAATGTTGTGTTTCATACTCCATTTGTCTACAGTCCTTGGAAAAAGTTCATCCTAGAGTGCTTTGAGCTGAGTTTAAGTCATTTAGGGCTTGTTTTTCAGGAACTACTCAGGTAGGACTGAATTTGTGACTACCAAGTTTGCAGATGAAGAAAAGAATATTTTCTAATACATTTCATCTGAATAACAAAACACACAGTTCTGGAAGTCATTCTGCTGAGGCTTCATTCATTAACTTTGATTTAAAATAATGTGAATTCAATGTCTTGTCACCTCCCAAAGCAAAGAGCTCAACCTTGCTTTGGGTAAGGCAGAGATTCATATTTTAGCTGTTATTACTAAGTAATTCTTGTGTTCTTTTTCTCTATAGTTTTGTGATAAATTGATGTTTACCCTGTACCACGAAATGTGCACATGCCCTATAGCCACATTATAACAGAGGTTACTGGCAAAGAATTTGCAAAGCAAACAGGCCTACCTGGGAGAAACCTGGCCATAATACATAATGATGAAGATGAAGTGTACAGATGTTTCATTCTACATCTTGTATCACTAGTTAAATTTGACATAAAGTCACTCTTTTCACCTTAGTTTCACTCCAGCCTTTGAAGCTTAACTGAATCTGTCAAGAATGTCAAAGGATTAAAACAAGAACTCAGAGACATTAATAAAAACAGAAGCATGGAAAGAGTTACTTGAACGGGGTTTACTCCAAGCAGATATTAATGATAGAAACAACAATCTTCCACCTTGGAAAGCATCCCCCAAAACTCCTGTTGGCTTCCAAATAAAACACAAGCAGTGGATTTATGTGTCTTCTTCAGTAGCTGGAGTGCAAAGGTAAGCTTCTTTAAAATGGGGGAAATAAAAATGGGGCTCAAACTTGCTCAGGTCTTACCCAAATCAGCCATAGCTTTTCGCACCATCTGCCAATTTTTTGTACACTCTTTTTTGAATAATTCCAGGAGGAAAAAAAAAAGAAAAAAAAAACCAACACCCAAACTGATTTGGATAATAAGGTATGCTCCCACTTTCCTAAGCAATGATCAATGCCGTTAGTTATCCCATTTAACTGACTTCCCACCTCAACCTCATGCTCCTTATCTCCCTGAAGCAGGTTTGTGTAAGCAGCAAGAGGATGTCTTACCAATCACTGTCCATGGTATTTTTGTTGAGTGCAAGGCAGTCCGGTTGCCAGATCTCACATACTCTATATTCATATATATTTGTGACTAGACCAAATTTCTTTTGTATTCCAGACAACAGTAACAAAATTGCAGTCATCTAGGAACTCCAAAAATGAAGCACATTTTACTGGAAAAATAAATAAACCTCTCTCATTTTAAATCCAGGTAATGGAGTATTTTTGTTTTCCAGCAGAACCTAGGGGTGCCAAAGAAACCGGGACCTAAATGACTGGAGTGGTCCATGAGGACACAGAACAGAGACAGAGAACTGGCAACCTAGTTGCCTGGCCAGACAAACCAGGGGGTGATTACCTGAAAGTTAAAGCAATAACTGAACACTTCTGTTAACACATTTCTGATTAGCAGAAGGCAGCAAAAGAAGCTTAAAGATGTCAACTTGCTCCTAAGGTCCTTCAATTTTCTGATTTTCAGAACATCTAGAATTGTTATTGTATCTTTGTACTCATCAGCCTCGGAATGTGTTTTTGATTTGGATGCAACGTATTAAAACTTTCTGTGATAGCAAACTTCAGATTGAGCACATTTTGCAATAAAAGAGCAGAAAAGTACAGACTGAAGAAATAAAACTGGCCAGGAAATTACTGCACTATTAGACATGATTATGAGAATCCCACAATCACAAAGGAAGGGAAAGCATTGGAAACATATTGAAAAGGCTCAAGGATAAATTCACCTGTAAATTAAATGTAAGCAACCCCACTGATTTCAATAAAGTTTATTTCTTTGAAGTAGCTGATACAAGGAGTCTTTGCTTTACCAACGTTCTTTTCATGAAACACATACAATCTATTGGCTGGACGATTTTTCCGTTTTAATAGAAACCTGTACATGCAAACAATGGATAGGGGGAAAAAGTGTTTTCTTTCATTCTGTTTTATAGAGTACCTATAAATATTTCACTCATGTTTCTATGCACATGTCACAAACACCACGTTTCCTTTGGAGCAGCTGTTGTAGATACCTACACCACATGTTACACTTCTGAGTTTGTCATGAACAGAAACCTGACAAAGCGCTGATGTGGATCTTTGTAACTACAAATAGAAATGTGCCTTTATTTAATACTGTGTATCATCTACTCACTGTTTTAGAAAAATACTGGGTGCTCACTGAAGTGGAGATGAGCAGCTCACTTTATCAGCACCTCACTAGGTACCACAAGCAGTCTGCAATCTCATGCTCTCTCTCCAGAATATTCACACCAGCACAGCTCCGTCAGAGTCTTTCTGTTAGTCACCCTTACCTTGGAAGTGGCTAGGCAACTCACTATGCAAGTGAAACTCCGCAGAAGTCAAAATCATCCTGGCATCCGGACAGCTACTTGTGCTCTACTTTGTCTCAACTCCAAAAGTGTACTGTGCAATCAACTCATCAGTGAGCAGAACTAGCGAGATGATGCGGCTTCTTTCCTGGAAAAGGAATTGTCCCAGGGATAGTTTAAGATATGCAACGTAATCCTTTCTGTCACTACGGACACAATTTTAACAGGTCTGCAACTTAAAGGTAGATTATTTTGTTATTTTCACCAAATATGATGCAAAATAAGAATGAACTCACATGCCCTCTAAGAACCTTAATTTCTTAGACTATATAGAAAAGACAGGACAACTAGAAAACAAAACACAAGCAAAAATGGATTAAAAACTCTTAATATTTGGTTTTTAAACCAATTTGGGGAGGTAATTCATGATTATAAAGTGGCAAAATTACAAATGTCTCCTGTTTACTTCTATTTATTTTTCCCTAGAAATTATAAATCCTAGTTCATCTCGCCTTTCAGTTTAGCATATTTCTCTGACATATACAGCATCCAGCTCACAGTGAAAGCCCCTGGGATTCATTCCCATGCGTCTGATGACAAAGTCATTTTTAAAATTATTTTTTAACAGCGCAATATAATCTGGTAATTCAAGTATTTGTTCAATTGCATTTTTTATAGCTATAATTTGAAATTTTGGAAGAACAGAAAATATTCCAAATGATCCCTTTATGTTTTTATATTCAAGTTACTTAAAATGTCTCAATTTTTTCCCTTTTATTGAACAATTTCTAATGACAGCTTAACCTTTCAAAGTTTGGTTACAAAACAAAGCTTTCCGTGGCTTGGATTGCAAATTTTTAAATTAATAGAGCTTATTCTCAAATAGGGTACCATCTAAACAGTAAGAAGAGCAAAAATGAGCTACATATCATCATATGTCATACAATAAGAAACAAACATCCAACAAAAGAGGGCAGTAATACTCAGTGAATCCTGTATTCAGACGTTCTCTGCTTCTTTAAAAGTTGTCAAAAACAGGCCATGCAGGGTTCTACCTACTATTGGGACAAAAAAAAATCTGTATTAGCTTATATTCCATTATGTATAGAATTGCAACTTAATGTCCACATGCAGTTGTTAAGAAACGTCCCAGAATGGCAGAGCCGAATTTCACTTCAGGTGTGCAAATATTCCCTATGAGAATTGAGGAATTTACTGTTTTCTCCCATTGAACCATAGTTACAGATAAAATGAATGAAAATAATTTGGGGGGGGGGGGGGGGGGGGGNGTGGGGGGGGTGCATTTGCTGGAAGGATTTTGTTGCTTTGAAAACTGTGCTTAAAGACTGTACATGCCTTGCAAAGAAGACATGTAATGGGATTTTGCAAAGCCTCAATCTCCCTTCCACAGAAATGCCATCTCAGAAAAATCATTATTATTAGAACAATAGCATGTGCCTTGGATTTTCAGGATTGAGTGCAAAAATGGAGTAGCACCAGTGCTGGGGGACAATATTTTCCTTGCTGCTGCTCTGTCTCCCCTTCTTTTAGTGGCATTACTGAAGCATGTGGATTGTTATGGATTGCTCTATCTTCTGCCAATACTGTCCTGAAACCTTGCCTTAGGGAAACAGTAACCCGACTGAGCTCAGCAGAGGTGTGAATTTGATATATATTCTATATGTAATCTTTCATATGCAGTTAAACCCATATACGAAACAGGTGAACAGGCACAGGAACAAACAGCTTTCAGGGAATCACCTCCTCCAGAAATTTCAGCCAATGTAAAAATGTTGAAGTTGATGAAGCTACTCTGTTCCACAGGCTGCTTTGATCTGGACCAAAGGGAACTTAAAATAACTATCGCAGAAGTAAAAATAATAAAGATTTAGTGCAAAGGCGGTTTATAATCTAAAAAAAAAAAAAAAAAGAAAAAAAAAGAGCATTTGTTAGTTGGTGCATAAAATCTCCACCTGGTGGTGAATCCTGCCACAGCAAACTATTTTGTTTTTAATAAAAATGCCCCTTCCAACATATAACCAGCTCTTTATTATAGACAACCCCAAAGCAACAAGTGGGGAAGGGCATCCTTCAGAAAAACAGCACTCTGATTTTCCGTCATCTTGGAAAGCTGATGAATCCTTTCAGTTATACCGCAGCTATTAGGCACACAAGTGACCTTCCCCAGCCGAAAACAGATTTACACAGAGCTCACATTGTACCATATGTAGGGTAGGGTGGAAGGCGAAGTGTGCTGACCGTTTTTTCAGCTGCAAAAAGTGCCACTTCCCGAGGAGAAGCATCCTCTGACAAGGCTAAAGTTCTGTCCTGTTGCTCAGTTTGCACATTGGTTATTTATAATAATTGAAAACTTTAAGCAGTACCAGCTTACTATATCAGCTGCCTATATCCCCAGGGACCTCCAAATCATGGCATGGTTAGCTTTGTATTATCATTTTAGGGGTAATTCTCTAGCTGCATGCTATTAGTTCAGTTTTCCCCTTAATATTGCTGGTTCTATATCCTAGAAACATTTTCGGGATTTACATTTTCCTATGCATGTTCTTAAAATGTAATGTCTAACTTGCCTACTGTTTCAGTAAAGTCTTACTATCTAACAGCATCAATAAAAGCTTTGTAAAACGGAATAAAATCAGTGTAAAACGGACTGTCTTGGTTTGAGGTAAAACAGGACCAATTTTGTTCAGTAACTTTGCTTCTTAGATGGGCCTCTTCTAACTAACTGAAATCAACAGCATATTGTGCAGACAATGTTTACTCTCTCAGAGTGATAAGACCAATGTTTATAGCTGATGCCCAGGCATGGTATGCAGAGAGGCTCTTGCTTATACTTATTGCTGTAACAACCAAGGCCAGATAAATTCATTATTTGCCCCGTTGGAGGGTCAGAAGCGGGAAAGCGCAGTGGGGTGCCACCTGTGGGGAGGAGTGGACAGGACAGGTGATCCAAAACTGACCAACAGGGTATTCCATCCCATCTGCCTCATGCTCAGTATAAAAGCTGAGGGATCAAAGGGTCAGCTCTCTCTCTCTTTCTTCAATGGCCGACATCTGAGGAGGACCCTGTCTGTTTGTCTGCCTTTGGTCCCAATCCTGAATGCAGATCCAGAATCCAGTTCCCATCCGTCACTGAGTCCAGTCTGGGACTTCCCCAGTCCCAGCCAGTGACAAGATTGTCATCCTGGGAGCTCGATACGGTTTTGTATATATTTCATTATTTCCTTTTATTTTATTATTAATATTTCATTAAAGTAGTTTAGTTCCTTCTAAACTCATAAGTCTCTTTTTCCCTCCTCTGCCTCTCTCTTTGAAGAGGGGTAGAGGGGAGCATCTGTCAGTCCCATCTGGGGTCCCCCACGTCCCCAGTAGCTGATTTGGCCTAAACCACGACATGGACATATAAAACCTACGAGGCCAGACCCTTGATCTACAGCACTGTGCATACCATGCATCCCTTTCTATACCTTGTTCCGCTGGACATTACCAGTGTTTCACAATTAGTCAATTTGGTTCATGACACCTCATAATGAAGCAACAAAACATCCCCCTTTCACACTTGTTAAGACTGAGCAACAGTGACAAGACTTGCATATAGCCACAACCTGCAGTGACCTACGGTTCACACAGGATCAGGCTCCCGGCAGCCATCCTCTGCTTCAAGCATATGACCAAGGCCAGTAGTTTTTTTACATGTATGTGTGTAAATATATAAATATATAATATATGCCTTTTCCTATGCCAGAAGAATCATGCAATTACAGACTTTCGTGCACCATTCCCTAAAACATCTAGGATGACCCACTGCTGATGTATATAAATTATTCACCAACCACAATGCAATTCTTCTGGGCCAAAAATAAGATTTTGTTTAAACTGGACCAAATCCACTTTCTGTAAAGTCACTGATTTGCAATTTAAGGACAATCAGCATTGAACCTCAAAAGATATTTTATTGAAACAGCAATGGATGTTTTTCCCTTTGGTGTTTAATGCTGACATCAAGGGTGAAAGTGCGAGTGATGGGAAGACTGCAGAAAGCCCCCAGCACCACGCTGTAGAGAATTACACAACTGTCTTACATCCTACTTGTTTCATAATGCATTTTCCACACGCAACAAAGATTAAAAATAGTAGTAGAGCATACTGATTAAAAAAAAATAATCTATGACAAAAAGGTAAAGCATCCTCAACTGGCAAAATCTGTGCAGCATTTGAAGGAAATGCGCAAAGATTTGTTTACAAAGAGACTATACAGAGCAGTAGGGGGTATTTTAAAGCAAAAGCACTGGGGAAAAGTCACTGGTCATTTCAAAATAAAATGCCTAACAACAAGATTTGGTCTCATCAGAAACACAAGTATATAGAAATAAAATTAAATACGCTCAGTATTCATTTCTCCCCTCTGTACGCATTCATTTACAATACAAGTGCTTTGCAGCGAGCCCCCTTTCGCACATACGGAGGAAAAAGTCCTCCAGCCACTTCTTTAATGAACACTTTAAAATTACCTCATTTAACAACCTAAAACCCACGTTCCCAAGAGCGCTCAATGCTGTGTCAGACAGAGGGGGGAACCCAAACCCCAGTAGGATACTTATGGTATCGTGCCGGGGGCCCGTTTAATTTCTTCTGCCGGGCGACAGTTTTCATGGCACTTTTTCAGTCAGAAAAGTGCGTTTTCTCCCGCGGGCGNTCGGCGCAAGGCGAGCCGCCGCCCGGCGCCGTGAGGCCCGGTGGAGCCTCCCTGCCCTGAGGAGACGCCGGGGGCGCCGACGGGCATGGGGGTGAGCCTGGGCGCTGAGGAGCCACCTCCGCGAAAGCGCCTCTTCCTCCTCCACCTTCCGAGGCCGCCGAGGCCTCGAAAGGGACGGGGAGCCCCCGCCACCCCACCACCACAGGCGGGTGCTCCCCTCAGCGCCCGCCCCCCGGGGCTCCCGCCAGGAAGAGCCCGGGGCCCGCCGCGGCGGAGGCTTGGCTGAGGTACGACGACGGCGGCGCCGCCGCCGCGTGTCCGCTGCCACCTCAGCGCCCCCCGCCGCCGCAGCATGACGGCACCCGGGGGCGGGCGGAGGGCCCCGGCCCGCGGCAGGTGGGAGCGGGCGGCAGCGGGGGGACGGACCGCGGGAAGCAGCTGTCGTGATCGCTTCCGGTACTGACTCATTCGCGGCAACCAGGGATATATAGACGGGCGCCTACCTGGGAGCGGCACTGGGTTCTCGACGCCGAGCACCCGCAGAGCCTGAGCCGCAGCGAGATCCCCGCCACAGCCCCGCCGGGACATGATCCTGCCCTGCGCCCTGGTGGTCGCGCTCCTGGCTGCCAGCCACGCAGGTGAGTCCCGTCCCCTCGCCTCACGGGGGCAGGAGCGGGTCCGGCGGCGGGGGAACGCGATTCGATGGGGGCTTTCTTTTCAGCTGCGGAATGGATTTAATTTTTTTTTTTTATTTTATTTTATTTTTTATTTTAAATTTTCTATATTCTCTTGTGATCTCTCCAATACTTGATGTATGGTAGAAAGGATGTCAGGCCTCCATTGGCCTGTGTGAGATAATCCAACCCTTCTGAGGAGGTTTATTGCTGCCAGGAGACACAGACAAGTTCCTATGCTTTTGTTAATAACTATTGCCTCCAGTAGCCTAAAGGCTAGTGTGAATGGATACTTGCTCTCTGTCTTCCTGATAAGCATTACACACAGGGCATTGTATACTTACGTTTGAAAAGTCAGCTTAGTGAGATGAGAATACCAGTGTATCGATACAGGATGCTAATCAGGGCATTTGGTTTCTTTCTAGCCAACCCTTGCTGCTCAAACCCGTGTCAGAACAGAGGAGTATGCATGACAACAGGATTTGATCAGTATGAATGTGACTGCACAAGGACAGGGTATTACGGGGAAAACTGTACAACACGTAAGTAGCTCAAATCTCTTCTCATGGAAATGAAATTTGGGAATTCAATTCTAGGATTGCGGATTATTCTCAATAGCTAATTTACAACAATCTTTCTGTCAATGCTCACAGCGGAATTCTTAACGTGGCTGAAGCTAACATTGAAACCTTCGCCAAACACTGTCCACTACATCCTCACCCACTTCAAAGGAGCCTGGAATATTGTCAACAACATTCCCTTCTTACGAGATGCTATTATGAGATACGTATTAACGTGTAAGTATGAGTTCTCTCATCTAGTCCTCTTAACTGGCAGAAGTTACTTGTAGGACTCCAGAATATTGCACTTGATTGGTCCATTTATAAAGTTAGCAAGCTAAAACGTACAAAGGTAAAAACACTCTAACCAACACTAAGATTTCTGGATGATGCAGACTCATATGAAACAGGCTTTGAAATGGAAATGCGTTTTGCTCTAATCTCTAATAGAATGCCAGAATTTTGCACCAAATTGATCATGTTAATAGTTGATAATCCAGGACCTAGTCCTGTTGTTCAGTAACTGTAATCTCATTTAACATCAGTAGCTGATATGTGTGGAATTTGTGAATGCAACTGCTTCCAAAATATATGGAAAAGGTCTGGCCTTGTGATTTACTTTTTGAGACTAAAATGTACGGTTTAAAAAGCAAATCAAATACTTTTTTCTTTTTCAGCAAGATCACACTTGATTGACAGCCCACCAACTTACAATAGCGATTATAGTTACAAAAGCTGGGAAGCTTATTCCAATCTTTCTTACTACACAAGAAGCCTTCCACCAGTAGGACTTGACTGTCCAACACCAATGGGTGTTAAAGGTAAGGATTAAACCAGACACGTCATGCATAATTCTAGGAATTTCTGCTTACCCTCTTAGAAAATACCATGAGACCTGCTTGTCTATAACCTCTTTTGAGTGTAGTTGACTTAAGAATAGCCATGTTTTGGGTACACTGTGTAAAGACCTAAAAGATAACTATTCTGGTTCTCATTGAGTTACAGGGAATATAGAAGTTTCTAATAAAATCAAGAAAGTGAACACAGAAAAGCAGATAATTCCTCTTATTTGTATGCTGTTGTCCTTCAATAATACATTGAAAGTCTTAAGCCTTTTCGTTGTTATCAACAAAATTAAATATTGCATAAACACAGTTGACTTGAATATCTCAGTATTTCTTTCTCTCGCAGGTAAGAAAGAGCTCCCAGATTCAAAGCTGATTGTGGAAAAGTTTTTGCTAAGGAAAAAATTTATTCCTGACCCACAAGGCACAAATGTGATGTTCACATTCTTTGCCCAACACTTCACTCATCAGTTCTTTAAGACGGACCACAAGAAAGGACCTGGCTTCACCAAAGCTCTCGGCCATGGGGTACGATCATAGCTCTGTAACTTGAACACAGCACTTAGTTCGTAGGAGCTACTGAGCAGCTAGAATGGTGTCTTACACCTTGTCAGGGTACACAAACAACAGTGCAAATACTGTGTAATGCTGTTTGCCACAAACTGATGGGCTTAACCCTTCTGTAACTTCTCCTTCGGGAAAATTCCAGCACTTGATAGTGTGAAGCATGTGGTTCTCTTTAAAATATCTGCACAGTGATCTCTATGATTTTTTTTTATTATTCCCAAGAATCTGCTTTCACCTAAAGCATGTTAGATCTAGTGAGTATCCAGAACTTCTTCTGCACTCTTTCTGTCAGTTGCAAAGAGCTGTATCCAGCACTTTAAAGTATTTTATGTGCTGCTAATTGAAGAGACTTAGTTTAAAAAGATCTTCAAAGGCAGACTTGGATTTAGGATCTTTACCTACAAAACAAGCAGCCTTTGGACAAAGAATTCTTCAATATAAGTGTAATGTGTATGTCTAAAACAAAGCTATAAAATATATTAGTATCTACAAAGAGCCGTCTGCATAATAGAAAGCTGCTGACACTTTAAACAACGTCCATTTAAATTGCCAGTGAATTTAAGGACTTGCTCTTATGTAGAGATGGCTCCAGATGCCAAGAAATAATTTGGCTTCATCTTTAAATATCAGTGCATGATACTTACAAGGTAACAATAATATAATTAAAAGGTAAACATCTAAGGGATGAACTTCTATTGGTATCCATAGCAGTGGGACATATCCTAAAATAGCAAAAAATGCAGGTTGACTTCATGTTCCAAATGCTTTTATTTTATAGGTTGACTTGAACCACATTTATGGAGAGACTCTGGAGAGACAAATTAAACTGAGACTTCTAAAAGATGGGAAGCTAAAATACCAGGTATGTCTTATCTCAAAATTCCTGCCTTCTTATTGTATGACATATTTCCTAAAACTAGTGCTCTGTGCATGGTGTAGCTGATCTAAAGTGTAAGCTTAATGTCAGTGCTAACAGAGTCAACACAGCTTAACTCATAAGCATCATAGCTTATGACTCTTGTTTTGTTCTTTCTCTCTCCCTCTGGCAGATGATTGACGGAGAAATGTATCCACCAACGGTGAAGGACACTCAGGCAGAGATGATCTACCCTCCTCACGTACCTGAACACTTGCAGTTTTCTGTCGGGCAGGAGGTGTTCGGTTTGGTCCCAGGCTTGATGATGTATGCTACAATATGGCTGAGGGAACACAACCGGGTCTGTGACATCCTGAAACAGGAGCATCCAGAGTGGGATGATGAGCAGCTGTTCCAAACTACTAGACTTATACTGATAGGTGAGTGTCACTTCTACTACGTGCAACTCTAACCTCCTCTTGAGTGAGACACTTCTACCCATTATCTGCTGCTGTAGGTGTAGTAAGAGGGAAAGCTATTACTTAAACTGGCATGTGAGGGCATACATCTGAGCCTTCACGACCTGTCACTGAGATTGTATTGAGATACAGCTTCCTCCCAGCTGTGTTAAAGACAAAACTAAAGAAAACTGAGCTAAGTGATACTTAATTCTCTTATCTAAGGGAAACAGAACTGAAAGCAGTGAAAAGGCTGGAAGCTAAGTTTCATTTCGCAGAGAGAAAGCATGTGAGGCTAGATGACCTCAGACTGTCAGATCTTGTGATTAGTTTTTTTCCCCTTGGGGTTGGGTCAGTTCAGGTATGCTTTAAAAGAAAGGCTGTGATTAAGTCGAAACTTCAGGAAGTCATACAAAATATAATTCTAAATACTTTTCCTGTCTAATTGTCTGTTCAGTGGTATTTCGTCTTATGTAAATGGCAATGTACACTAAGTTTGAAAAGACCCTGCCCAAACTGACTGAAACAATAAACCAAGACTATTGTATTAAGCAGCTCGGAAGCTGAGAGTTGTTTTCAGATACCAACTTTCTTCATTATCCCCTTCCTCTGTCCTAGAGAGTATTGTGTAACTGAACACAATGTAGATACTGATGTGTGCTGTTCTGTGGAACATACAAAGAAGCGTATCTTGAGGATGGAGGCAGGCTATAAAAAACACTTCTCTACCACAGCCAAAAACTCTTGGCATCTTAAGTACTGTTCGACCCCTTAGTCACATAAAGTATATGAATTATTTTCTAGAAGAGATTACAGAATGTTGAAGTGTTTGTTATCCCGATCACTAGAATTTTTTTAGAACAGTTCAGAAATGGTATTTTCTCTCAGAGCAGGGTAACCACCTAAAGTTTCTCAGGGAACCAGTACCAATATTTTCTCTTGTTTCACTGACCAACAGGAGAGACAATCAAGATTGTTATTGAGGACTACGTGCAACACTTGAGTGGCTACCACTTCAAACTCAAGTTCGATCCTGAGCTGCTGTTCAACCAGCGATTTCAATACCAGAACCGAATTGCAGCTGAATTCAATACTCTCTACCACTGGCACCCACTTTTGCCTGACACTTTCCAGATACATGACCAGGAGTACACTTTCCAGCAGTTCCTCTACAACAACTCTATAATGCTGGAACACGGCCTTTCCCATATGGTGAAATCTTTCTCCAAGCAAAGTGCTGGCAGGGTAGGTACTTTCTCAAGTTGCTAGTGAACCAACAGAGACATAAACTGGGAGTGGGACAAGGTGGTAGAATAAAGCTATCCCAAACTAATCATATGCTATAAAGGCACAACTTCCTTTTGATTCTTGTTGGGAGATCTTACTACTTTTCATCTTTATTAAATAGGTTGCAGGTGGGAAAAATGTTCCTGTTGCAGTACAGAAAGTAGCAAAGGCTTCAATTGACCAAAGCAGACAAATGAGATACCAGTCCTTGAATGAGTACAGGAAACGCTTCATGTTGAAACCATTCAAATCCTTTGAAGAACTTACAGGTAACAGTTTTCATCCTTTCTAACAAACAGGGCACTTGTCTTAAAATGGCTAACAGAGTCCTGCAATGCTATTACTGGACTTCAACAAGATAGTCTTGCAATGAGAATAGGATTTTTCCACTTACAGTTTTTACTCATCAATAATTACAGGAGAAAAAGAAATGGCAGCTGAACTGGAAGAGCTTTATGGAGACATTGATGCTATGGAGCTGTACCCAGGCCTTCTTGTAGAAAAGCCACGACCAGGCGCCATCTTTGGTGAAACAATGGTGGAGATTGGAGCACCGTTCTCTCTGAAGGGACTGATGGGAAATGCTATCTGCTCCCCTGAGTACTGGAAGCCTAGCACCTTCGGTGGAAAAGTGGGCTTTGAAATAATCAATACTGCCTCCTTACAGAAGCTCATCTGCAACAACGTGAAAGGCTGTCCTTTCACTGCTTTCCACATCTTAAATCCTGAACCCACAGAGGCAACTATTAATGTTAGTACCTCAAAAACAGCAATGGAAGATATCAACCCCACACTACTACTGAAAGAGCGATCTGCTGAGTTGTAAAAAATCCATCTATTTATTTATTTAACTATATAATTTATTCTATTTATGGCTTAAAGTGTTTAAAAAAAAAAACCAAACAAACAAAAAAACCTTGAGCATCTTCATTGTGGGGTTTGCCCTAGGTTCCTTACTCAGGTAAGGCTTCCATTTACAAAAGGGATTTTCTGTGTTTGAGCTCTACAGT
This sequence comes from Anarhynchus alexandrinus, assembly GCA_008711295.1. Classification (NCBI taxonomy): domain Eukaryota; kingdom Metazoa; phylum Chordata; class Aves; order Charadriiformes; family Charadriidae; genus Anarhynchus; species Anarhynchus alexandrinus. The sequence goes on from VUYV01000113.1 coordinate 676,424, forward strand.
GGTGAATCCCTTGTTTAAAGTCTTCTGTAACAGAACTATGTATTCCAAAGTGGACAAAGGTTCCAACTTTTTTTTAATGTTGTTTGAATACTTGACAAAGAGTGTTGGTGGTTTTTGGGGTTTTTTTTGTCTTTTCACGTGATAGGTCATATAACACTACAAAGGCAAGTAATTGCCTCAGCAACTTCTTAAACTTGAAAACAGGCAATTGAACTAAAAGTACAAGAAAAATTTGACTTAATGAAAGGTGCCAGAAAAGATTATATATTCAGTATGAGCATTCCAAGATTAACAAAAAAAAATAGTATACTTGAGACTCACTTGTTTATGTAAGGTCAGAAAATGCATTGCATTTATTGTTGATACTACCTCTCCCTCATTGCAAATAAGGCACTTTGTATAGTAACTTATATGTTTGGTTTTATGTGTAGATCTACTTTCATGTGGCATTATACTTACTTTAATTTAATTATTTAAAGAAAATAGAACTTCTTTTGGATCCTACTTGTTTTTGAAGCATATGTCACAGAAGTATTATTTATGTAAGAGGATGATAATAAGGTACTGAGCTTAGAAATAACTGACTCTCAGGCTGCAATGCAAGGCTGCTTGTATTTTGATACAGATGTTTTATTGTGCAAGTTTGGGGAGGTCTTAAACTTAGTCCAAAGTATTGGAATTCTTTTCATAGCTGTAGTTCTCTGGTCTACTTGATAGTATAACTTTAATCTCTGTCACTTTAAGGACAATCGGACAGTATAGCTTTAGTTCAGGATGTGACTATAGTACGCTTTGTGTACCCAAAACACAGAGATTATTGGGGAATAGTGAAAGCTGAGAAGCTGTGTAAACATACACAGTAGAGAAATGAATGCAGAATAGATCTAGCAAGACTTCAAGGCACCAAGATTTGAAGTTAGCTTATGTCTATGTACACAAGCCATACTGGTAACTTACAGTTCTATTTACTGTGGGAAGGAGGGATAATGTTTTGTTTATAACTTATAAACAGAGGCATTTTAAGTAAGTGACTTAAGCTTAATTAAAGCTGGCAAGCTAGCACAAAATCTCCTAGACATATTTGTCCTGATCCAGCACCAAAATATCTAGTCTCATCTGGGCACATAAGAAGTTACACAGGATCTTGTAGCAGCACTTCAAACTTTGCATATAAGGGTATCTTTTTTTTTAAGTTCTAGAGAGGAAATGTAGAAGATGATCTTCCCATAAAAACAGCTGGGGAACTATAGGTAAAAAGAAAAAGTCACTTCAGACTGGAATAGAGCAGCAACCTGGTACTCTGTGCCCCTGCCCAAAATTCCTTAACTACTTGTGGAAAAGGACTTGAGTTTTATATTTCATCTGAATGTCTCAAACATTTGTAGAGGCTCATGCATTGTAATGGCTATGGCAGTACTATGGCTTGACTGGGACTTCTGTTTCTGTTGATTTGTTTAGAGACACTGGTTACGTTATGCTGTGTAAATTTGTAGCTGTTAGCATGAATAGCTGAATCAAGGTGTCCTATAGCGATCAATACCAGTGACTGATTTTAGGTGGTCTTTGGTATGAATGCTTTGGGAGAAAGAAGGGCATTTGTTTTCCTTTTTCTATTTGAAGCACAAAGAAGGGAAAAACTTTAATAACCTTGTATTAAAAGGTGGTCAGTACTGTATATGCTAGAAAGTGAAAACTGCTTGTACACTTGGTAAACATCAAATCATGTTTATTGGATGGATCATTCAGATCCATCTTGGGAACATGCTCCTTCAGAGCACCCTTCTGCCATTAACAAGGAAAAGTGTTTGGGCTTAGAGTCAAAGGGAGACAAGTCTGAACAAATCTAGTTATTTTGGGGTAGGTAAAGAGGAATTCCTCAGACCATGTCATTCGAGTTAAGTTAAAAGCTGCTTTAGAAAAGAATCGCATTCATTCTGCGTTTTGTACTCTGCAGACACATTTCAAGTCACTTATCTGTGATCCAGCCTGCTGGGTTTGGCTGGGTTCAAGTTGCTCATGATAAATGTGTATGTTTGAGATTATTTATTAAAAAATCTGTGAATTGTTTTTCACTTTATTTTTGTAGGACAAGAATGTTTTTAAAATGCAATTGTTTATATAAATAAATTGAAAACATTACCTGTATGGGCTCATTTGCTTGTGCTTTCCTTCAGCAATATTTAGTATGAAACAATTCAACTCAAGATTAAACAGACAATTCCAGGGAATTACTAACAGCATTAAAGTCTCTCATATCTCAAACCCAAGATGCCTATAACTTAAATCATCCAAATATGGGGGGCGGAGGGGGGGAAGGTGTCACTGATGAAAAGGGATTTCCCTATGACATCCCCAGAGAAGCCAGCTGCTCTTCACTATAGTAAAGATGCCAGCAGTGCTCTCTCTTGAGTACCCAGTCACTTTAGAGGGGAAGTACAATATTGGAGTTGCACAACACCAAGTTGTCCCTTCACCACTATCGAGTGCTAAGACTTTCCCAAGCAAGAACAGTCAATAGATGTTTCTCTTCAAGCTTAGCATACAGCAGAAGGGGAAACTGCTTTGGGGTACAAGCAACCACTGCTCAAGGTCTTTGCACTTGAGCATGTTCTTAACAGTGGTAGCTTGTTCCTGTTGACAGCAAACTGAAGCTGTGACAGCCTCTTCTTCATTGACCACCTTCCCTCTGCACAAGGGTCTTGCTTTGTTATCTTTGTCACAGTTATTGACTAAATTTGCAGAGTGATGCAAGCTGGAGAGATGGGCAGTGGGGCTAGGACAAGAGCAGTGGTGTGCTTAATAAAAACAAAAGCAGGAACTGCATGAGTTGGTGCAATGTGTTCCTCTCCTACAAAGAGCACCTCTGAGGCCACCTCTTCCCTACATTTTCATCTCTGATAAGAAATGAGGGGAAGCTATGAAGGAGGCAACCAAGGGGTTCATGAACCTTGTACTGCCTCCACCCAACCACTGACCAAATGTCACCCCCAGCACCCTTCTGTATTAAGCCCCCGACTATCATCCCACTGTTGAGTGTCTCCAATAGTCTCCCATCCCAACAGCCTCTTCCTATAGTGACCTAGTGATCCTAGTGACCAAACCCATAGCCACAGTCCTTCACGCAGAGTCACCTTTCTTACAACCACCCAAAATCCTCTTTGGTCCAAGGCTCATCCCAGTGACCCACAGCTCTATATTCCCAACAACCCTCCAGCCCTGAGAATATGACAGTCCTGCCTCTGCTCTGTAGCTCCACCTATCTCCACCAGTGTGCAGTTCATAGAATCATAGAATCATAGAATGGTTTAGGTCGGAAGGGACCCTGAAGATCATCGAGTTCCAACCCCCCTGCCATAGACAGGGACACCTCCCACTAGACTAGGTTGCCCAAGTCCACGTTCAGCCTGGCCTTCAACACCTCCAGGGATGGGGCCTCAACAACCACTCCAGGCAACCCGTTCCAGTGCCTTACCACCCTCAAAGTGAAAAACTTCTTCCTAATGTTTAATCTAAACCTGCCCTCTTCCAGTTTGAAGCCATTCCCCCTCGTCCTATCACTACATGCCCTAGTAAAAAGTCCTTCCCCAGCTCTCCTGTAGGCCCCCTTTAGGTCCTGGAAGGCCGCAATAAGATCTCCCTGGAGCCTTCTCTTCTCCAGGCTGAACAGCCCCAACTCTTTCAGCCTCTCCTCATAGGAGAGGTGCTCCAGCCCTCGGATCATCCTCGTGGCTCTCCTCTGGATGTGCTCCAGCAGGTCCATGTCCTTCTTATGTTGGGGACTCCAGAGCTGGATGCAGTACTCCAGGTGGGGTTTCACGAGGGTGGAGTAGAGGGGTTCCCTTATATTCCTATTGTACCCAGTCACCTAAACCTCCAGCAGCTCTCCTCAACTGAAAACCCAGTTCTCATCACTTTAGTGACCATCTTCAGCCCCAAAAATTCAAGGTCCTGACGACCCTTCCAGGAGCATCACTCCAGTTCCTCTCCTGCCCACATGCAGAGGCCGTGGGTGAACTTAGGCACATGCAGACCATGTGTGAGCAATGTGGATTTTTTTCTTTAATAACCAGTCAACTCATTTGCTCTACAAGTTAATACACTTTTGACATGTTTCTGTTTTGAGGAGAATTTGAGCAAGGGAGAGAGTGAAGATGAGGCTGATCACTTCAGTGGGAGGAGGATGGGCTTGGCTGCTGCCACCAGGATGGAAAGGCACTGTGCAGCATGGAGAAGGCAAGAGCAAGGTCATCCGTGGAGAAGGTGTTTCAGGTCACTGCTGCCCTAATTAGGGAAGGGCCAGCCTGGATGGATTCAGTGCATAATGGATGAGATAGCTCGATCATGGAGGAGCTCCTCCTTCCCTCTGAGCAGGGGCATGTCCTGATGATACAAAAGGCAAGAATGTTTCTCAGAGGAAACCTGCCCTGCAAAATACTTGCTCTCCAGCCTGGGTTAAGGTAACTGTTTCACCCAAGGCAATGCAATAAAGGAGGGGAGCTCAGTGTTTAAGTCATACCTTTGGATGGAAGTCCATCAAGGAGCACAAGAGCTCGATGCTTTGGGAGCAGGTCACCATACACCATCACCTTTACTGAGGGCTTTTGCCATACATCATTTGCTCACTTGCCCACTGTGTAAGAGGTTTTTACAGGCACTGAGTCAGAGCCTTGTGGGCATCTGACCAGATTTATTACTTCTGATACCCCTGCTGGAGTGGTGCTGACCTTTACACTGGAGCACTAATGCTCCCAAGACAGCTGCTTTACCCAGATTTCAGGAGACACTTCTATCACAGGCGGCTTCTGCTTTGCAAGAAAATACCTCTACGGCTTTTGACATCAATCCAGAAAAGCCAAAAGGTAGTTTGACCAAGCTGCAGGAAGGGTAGGAAGGAGAGAGTGAACCTGAGTAGGGAGGAACAGACACATCACTTGTTCCTTGCCTCTTTGCAGCTACTGAAATAGGTGAACAGCTCTGGAAAAGCTTATTGCAAAGACGTGCTATTTCCTTTGGAAGACCAGAAAGGAAAAATAAACCTGCAAGTTGTAAGAAAATATGTATATATATAGGACAGAAAGGAGCACACTGTAGCTTTATACTCCAAATGTGGAAAAGGAGGTGAATGGAGAGATCCTAACCTTTTTGCTAAAAGGCATGAAAGGAGCTATGCAAGGCAGAAATGCAGCAGCATCACAAAGAAACATATGGAAAAAACTCTCATTGGAAAGACCTGAGTGCTCCTCTTCCTTTAATCTGGAGTTCAAGTTTGGAAATAACATTATACTGAAAGGCAACATGATTGATTTCAAATTGTACTTCTCCTCTGATACTTATTTTTTAAAATTAGTATGAAATCTTCTGTAAGTCCTGTGCTTACTCTGTAAGTCCACACATTTTTATGAATATTGGCAAGAGGCTGATCACAAGCAAAAAACAAAAACAAAACCCAAAACCCCCAACCACTACATTCCTCCTCTGCTGTTCAGGAGCAAGACAAACAAGAAAGTAGATTGCAAGAATGTGAGAAAGAAAAAGGTAGCACAAGAAATTCACAAATTTTCCTTTCTGGGATTTTCTTAGCTGAAAATCCTGCGACCACGCTGAAAATCTCAGCATTCACTTACAGCCACACTAAAGCTTGAGAAACCAGACAGTCAGAGGTGGCCTGGGCAAGTCAGGAGCTGAGCACCGTCAGTAGAGAGAGGATATTAAAGCTTGTGAGATCTTCGTAGTTTACCATCAGGAGAGGGCAGGGTACAAAGCACTCAAGGTTTGACTCATGTGGGTTGCTTGTTCTCAGTTCTGGGCAAGCCAAGCCATTTTATCCAGCAGGTATTAGCCATCAGATAGAAAGGAACACACAGAAACCCCAAATCTGGGGGAAGGCAGCAAATAATGTTCAAAGCATTTACTTTTAAACCAACCCACGGCATACCAGCTGAGGATCTAGCCCATCGCAGGTCATGTCCACATAAAGTTGACAATCTTGTAACCATCTTGTAACCAACTATAATCCTAATATTCTTTTTTCTGTTAATTAGTAGCTGTTACCAGAAGGGCACTAGGAAAATACAAAGTGTCACATAAGTATGAGCTCGCAAAGGTCTCAGATATTTACTTAATACAGTAGCAAAGTAGTAGTTCATGCTTCTGTTTCAGGGTAAAACAAAAAATACTTGCAAAAAGTAAAATAAAAATAAAAATAAAAAATAAAAATAAAAATAAATAAAAATCCTGCAGCTAATGCATTCTTGCTCTGCACTCTATTTTTTCACGGTAACCAGGTGTAGCTCATTACTTCAGGCTTACACAGTAGTGGATATAGGTGTGTGCAAGCATCCTTGTTCAAACCTGCCCTGCTGACAGGTAATTTTAACACCCATTCATTTTCGGCAAAAGGACTATGTTTGTGGTAGACTTTTCTATGAAACTTTTTAAACACAAATGCCCCAAAGTGGGCAAAAAAGTGAAAGCAATGCCTGTCACACTGAGCACTGTGGAGCAGTCAGGTGGCAGTTGGAGAAGGCATGTTCCCCAAAAGGTGTGTTGTCTCATCTTGCTTTCCCCTATACCATGAAGTTTTATTTTCATAAGCATTCATCAAGGAAACATTGTGCAAGTCATCCTGGCGTTAGCGTAACGCCAGAATGTGTGGCTGCTAATAAGGATATTTCTGAATTTATGCTGTCAAGTCTTCAGAGATGGGAGGTGAGACCTAGACCCTGAGAAGCAACACAGGTTTGGTGTAAAAACCCAGCTCTGCAAGACTACAAAAGCATTAATTGTTCAGTATGATTTTAAGCCCTGAAAAGCTTCAGTGAACCATGGCAAAGCAACAAAACACAGCTAAAACCCATGACACTGACTCCAGAAATGTTCTCCAGCACCTTCAAAACCTTACCCTGAGAACTGACACAACTTGATATCCTTTCAGTTGTGGCTTTCCAGCCTGTTGCCTAGACAATAGTAAATAATCCTGCCTAACAAATGCTGGCAGAATTGCTAAGTAGCAGTCACAGGTAATAATTAAAAGAAAACTGCGTTGAGCTTGCTCAGCTCTGAAATAGTTGTTCTTACATAAGACTGCGATGTAACACAAGATGAACCAATCATATCTTAGAGAAGCTGTTAAAAAGGTATTACATTCAGTGAGGCAGGGAAGTAGGGACCACTCCAAGTAAATCAAGGCTGAGATTTTTATAGTGCAGAGCATTTCAGTGAAAGCAGAAAAAAAATCCATTTCTAAATTAGAAATGGACAGAATTTTCTCAGTGTCAAATACATTGGTAGAATTTCAGACAAATTCAGGATGTATTTCTGGCTCTGGAACAATAAAACTAGCTTCTTTTCACTGTTTGCTAGGTGAAATGTTTCAGTATTTGCCATCATAACTGACCCAGTCTTAATGGCAAACAAAAGATTTCACAACCTGGCCATGAAAAGGAAGGACCTTTTACAGATCAAGCAAAATACATAAAACAATACCAAAAGCAAGCTGTCATTACTGTATAGTAAATAAGATTGAGTGTTCTCAATAATCTTCATTTTATATCAGATATGTTTTTCATTTCATTATAAAAGCTCTCCTACTCAATAGACAGAGATGGATAAGACACTGTACTGAAGTTTCCACACATTCTTCCTCAGTCTGAAGAAAGAAAAAAGATGCTTGCCTTAATTTGAGGTAAATTTAAGACCATATGAACACCCCCCATGAAGACTAAATTAGTGTCTCCCATAACTACAAAACAAACATCAGAGCGTTTAATGAGAGATGAGACTTTGAAAAGCGACTCTGCTTTAGTAAAGCCCAGGGTTTTGGTTTCTGCAACTCTTTGGCGCTACTGAAAGCGTCTCTGGAGACCTTCTGTTTGATATTGAAGTCCAGGGCTCTCACTTAGTGCCGGCAAGTGTTCTGTATCACTTAGTAAGTAGGTGCCAAATGTGTAAGGCTTTTCCTTTAAAATATCACTTTAAATAAGATATAGAAAAAGTGAGAGCAGGCAATGGCTTACCAATAAGCCAGGATCAGTAATGTTTCACAGATTAATTTTTAAAAGCAACAGCAAAAATAAAACCATTTCTCATTGAAGGCTTTGTGAATAGAGAATTAAAATCCCCAAGGTCCCTTGTTTTTTTAGGAAGTTGATTTCCTCTTTAAAGTCACTTCCTCAGTCACCCTTTGTTGCAAATATTTCTCATAACTCCCTTTAAACCTTCTATGCAAACAAGTGAACATTAACCACTGTCTTCTTAAATATTTGCTTATTTGACAGTCAGGTCTACAATGACTTCAGCCATCACATCAAATTTGGCATTGGTGAAGTTGCACATGATTTGAATAACGTTGTTCTGCTGCAAACATCATTTGCAAAGTTTATGTCCTTTCCTAGGAACAAGGAACAGCTATTTTAGCAGTGTTTTCCAGTCTCCATCTTCAGTGGGATGCAATGGAAAGACAGGTACAAAGCCATTTTCGTATGTAATCTCTTAGGGAACCGAAAAATCTTCAGGCATCATTCAACATAAAACAGCACCTTGGGATGCCTAGTACTATAAGGCAATTTGAAAAAACTCTTCTGTAACTGCATATCAGATTTAGAACTGAGTTCTGAAAGACTGAAGAGCATATCTGCATCTCCTGACTTAGCAAAAATGGACAGAGAAGCTCACTAGAAAAGGTTCCCATGAGATTTTTGTCACTTCTATTTTCAGTCATAGTGAGATACTACAAGACCAGCCTCTAATACAGAATTATTTTTTTCTTTTTAACTTTTTCTCTTCTTCTCTACATACCGGGAAGCAGAATATAAACTGAGGAACTATTTGCTTCAGCACTTTCATAATGGTTGGTCTGAGAAAAAATCAGATTGAGAGAAGGATGTACTACATCCCATCACATTGAATCTGCATGCTCATTCTCAATAGCTATAAAATTCATTGGAGGAACTGGAAGTCAAAAAAAGATGTAAATTTTCTTGAGCGACTAATAAAATTTTTATTTATTTGCCTCTAGCTCCATTTTCACAGGAAGGTTCTTCCTTTAGAAAATAAGTTACATTACTTATGATTCAGCACATGAATGGGTAGGCAACACAGGAAATTATGAATAAGACTACTTATTATTAAATGGCCATAAATGCACCCACTTGAATAAAGCTTTGACAGAGCAATCCATCATCAGATTTTAGACTAGTCTAGATTTGCTTGACTTGCACAAAGCCAGCCCCACCTTCTAGTTCACAGCAACACTCGATTCTCCTCAAATCAGGTCAAGTTCTCCTTACTCCACTATTGACGTTTAATCAAAAAGAATTTAATGACTGCACAATTTCAGTTCCTTAACAAAATCCCCTCCTCATTTCCCTACTGTAGTCCCTGCTTCTCATAACCCGTAGGGCACAGACTCTAAGATTGTGGGAAGTGAAGTGCCTTTACTTGAAAAAACGAGTTGCATAACAGTAAATTTTTCTGAACATTTTCATTTTTAGCTTATTTTATTCAGCTGTTTTTTACCAATCTAAATCTAGCTAAAAGCTTGCATCTTCTGCTTTCAGCTGCAGTCCATAACTGTTCCAGTTGTCATTGTCCTCTACCGAGAGGAGAAAATCTACAGAAATTTGACAACCAGGCAAGGACTGAATCCAAGGTTGAACATGGTTTTTTATTCAGCACTGTCACACTGTTACAAGATTACTGCTTGATGTAAGCTATGTGAAAATTTGTATTTGCAGCCCATTTTTTTTTCCAGACAAAGCTGGTATGACCTAGATTGGTCTAACAATGGCCAAGTCACATTTATTATCAGAAGGTGAAGGTGATCAGCTGGAGTCTTCTGCAGGGATTCAGACTTTGGGCTTCCTACCACAAACTACAAATCTCACAGCACAGCGCAGAATACCTTAGTATCAGTTGGGCAGAGGGACCAGGGTGGGTTTCCTACAATAGTAGTGAATTTAAAAAAATGAACATTTTCTTCTCTTTGCTGCAAAGTGGGAAGACATCCTTCCTGAGTAATGAAAATCTGTCTAGCAACTCAACTTCTGCTTGAAATGCTAATGCAGCACCTTCTTTGCATATGGCATGTTCTTGTTATTTAGAAGGTATGCATTTTGCATGTACCTGACTGAAAGAAAAATCTCATGCTCATGTTCACTTACCAGAATAACTGCTTAAATTTCATATACCAGCAAATGTCATCAGATTATTTTTGTGGTATGTAGGTATTGCAGCTAACCATGATTTGCTCAAATGCTTTATGTGTGATTTGCAATACAATAAGCAATGAACACAACTAGCAATGGTAGAATCACAGGATAACTTGGGCTAGAAGGGACCTCTGGACTGCTGGTCCATCCTCTGGTTCAAAACAGGGGCAGCTCTGGGGTCAGACACAAGATCTTCCATCCATGACAGGTTTGACTGTGTGTCTCTTTTTCTCAGGATTATGGGTACCTTCATTTCTATTATAAAACTACTACCCTGCCCTAAAGGTAGTTCCTGTCTTCAGACCTATTTTTAAGAAGGAATATGATGACCATTCGTAATGGAAAGGGAAAAGACAAACCAACCACAGATGAGAAACTTTCCAGTTTTAAACCAGAACTACGAAAATGGTCTCTGTAAAAGCTGCCCATTCATCCAGAGCTCGTCAGTAGATGTCAAAATAATATGTGTACACGTATGCACACATGTATATACATGCCTGCATCCTAAAGACACGTTATACCACATTCAGGAAACACAGCAACGCACCAAGGACAAGCAGCAGAAGAAACGAGTCCGATTTTATGCTATATTTAGAGCTATTTGCTCCCCTGGCAAAACAAAAATCAGTTGCAAAACCAGTTTAACTGTTTTGAGTTTATTGCTTTGTGAGGTTAAAACTGGCATGCATCTCCGAATCTAATTGTAAAAGTTATAATAAACTTCTAGCAAGTTTTAATCTTCATAATTTAAAACATTCCAGAGCAGCATATGATATGTTTTAAGCTTCTTGTTTAGTATTTACACAAGAATGTATTATAAGAAAAAGAACAATTTTAATTTAGAATAGAGTATAACATAAGAATGTTGCAATGAATACAAGTAAAGTTAATGGTTAAAAGAATTATAAGATAAAATTATTAAGATAAAGAAATGCATATTAGGCAATAAACAGTTTCAGCCTTACATCACAATGATATCAGAAGTCAAAATAGGTGAAATGAAACCAATTTAAAACTAAATATATTAAAGATAACAGGGGGCCACAACAGGAAAAATCCATGAAAGGGCAGTGCTAAGATTCCCTTGGTTGAATTTAACATTTAGATAAGCAACGTGGTATTTTACTTTCACTTTTTAATTTTTTTTTAAACATAATTCCAATCTACTTATAAAGTCCCTACATAGGTAGCCAATTTTTAACCCTCCCATCAACAGAGTCCTTAGACAAAAAAGCACTATTTGCAGACACAATAATAAAGTAGCTCTTTCCAGACGTTGCGGGCCACGGCCAGCGCTGCAGAAACTCACTCATAACCTTTTGCAAGCTGGGTTCTGGACTTCTCCTGATCTCAAACAACAACATCTTTAATGGGAAGTTTATTTTGCTTAATAATATTAAGCGTATTGAGTGGACTCATGATGAGTAAGGAGTGGACGTGTTGAGCTACATTTATTCAGAACTGGAAGACACTTCCCTCCCTCCTGCATCTACCCCCGAAAGTATGAGGTTATTTTCACCTCTTTCGTACTCTGGGAAACAAGGAAATGTCTCCACTCGAGCCCAGTGGAAATTTTTGGACAAATCTGTCCTTTGTTGGAAAGTAATATTTTTACGGAAACAAGCCAAGTTCAACTAAACCATCCTTGGGAAATATTTCTCAGGTCTAGCAAGGAATTTCTTTGTCAAAACACAGCTGAGACCTTCCCCCTCCCCTCCATCTGATAGATGTGTGGAGGTTTACCCTTTCATGGAGACTCTTGAACAAGTGCTCGGGATAAGGTTTTGCAATGCCTTAATCTTCCAAGTAAGTATGTTAACTACTACTAAGTTCACAGTTGCAGGATCACTCTTCCTCCACCGATTCCTTCCTTGGTTTTTCATTTTTAAAAAAATACAACTTTAGGTTTCCATTTCTCTTTCACCATAAAATGGGAGAATTTTTGTAGGATGACTAATCTTTTCATACCTACCGCTAGCCCATGCAAATTTTTTCACACTTCATAACCAGCCTCATACTTCACAGAAAGGAATTTGTCTACAAAAGCAGCTTTAGTGGAAAAGTAAAATATAGAGTTCAGCATGAACACTGATTTTGGGTCGGAAAGTTAAGGAGCCATTACAGTCATAGGAAAGATAGAACCATCAAATGGTTGTCCCTTGCTGAAATGCTCCAGACAGTTGCTGGTTGTTGGTGAACCTCTCACAATCTCTTCATCCTCAAAATTATAATGCGGTTAGTTGCTAACCAGGTCCAAAAGATAGCAGGCAAGTAGCCAAACATTGCCTTTATTCTTCTGGCAACCAGACTTGCCTTTCTTATGACAGTATTTATACCTGGAGCCTTTCCTTCCCAGTGGGAACTACCCCATCTTATAAGTCTTGAAGACCCACCTGCTGTATCCTGGCTTTCCCCTCCCTTTCCTGTCCTTTATGATCTACTGGAGGGTCAGAGGCAGTAGGGGAATTTGGCAGATTACCAGATGCGGCTCACCCACCTCCTGTGAGGAAACCCGCCTTTTGAACAGAAGCACTGAAGAGCGGAGTCCAGAGCAAAGCAGTGCTCACGCTGGTTTTGTAAGAGGCCAGGGAAACTTTTTGGCAACAAAAAGAGGCTATGAACGTCATACAAGGAGAGCCTGTAATAGAGTTATTAGGGCCAGTTGGCTGAGATAGAATTGTCTGGACAGGGCATCATACTCCCAGGCCCATTATGCTCTAAAAAGAAGGACCCTGGCCAAAATATGATTGCACCACTTGAATCATGTTCCTTAAATTATCACAGAAAAAAAAAAGATGTTTAAAATGGTATGTGTAAGTTGTTTGGGGAATGGAAGCCTAAGGAAATGCTAGAGATATTTTATACTGCCCTCGAGTGAACTGGGACAAGGAGAAAGTTTTTAAAATTCACCCTATATGCAAAGTAGTCATTGTCAAGCACAAAATGTCATGCTGGCAGCACAGCAAAAGTGCCTCTGGGAAAAAAAACAAATATATTTAAATTGGCTAGGGAAAAGAAACCCTATTTGTTCTAGGCTATTATGCTAGCCTTTCTTAAGTAAGCTTGTGAAGTATAGTAGCCAACCAGTCGACTGTTCATACCAAACCCATTTTAGCCATACGCAGCATATCTGACGCACTTCAGGGTGCACAGGAGCAGGTCATGAGGAGCATAAGCTTTGGCATGTCATCACGTCTCCCTCCTCCCCCTTGTTCCGAGAAGCTGGTGGAAAACAGGGAACTGAAGTGCTGGGGGGTCAGGCCAATCATGGACCCAAACCGTGCAGTCACTGCGCAAAGTTCAGCCACAGAGCAGCCCCTGCACAGGAAACCAGACAGCCTTTTGTTTGACAGAAAATGGAGACTCAGGCTGCCTGCTTGGTTGAATATTATCTGAGTTACAAGAAACTTGGGAATATAAACCCCAAAAAACCCTTTACGTGATGCCATGGTCCTTAGGGCTACCACCACAGAGCAACAGCAGTGCTACAGTGTTGGTGGTGGGAACAGCATGGTGTTACAACATGCATCAAAGGGTCACCCCAGCACATCCAAAGTGTGAGGAAATCCCTAACACCTTCTATACACCTCTCAAAGGACATCTATACAGCACACCAAGTTAAGCATATCACCCAAGGGTCAGGCAATGGTCACATGGGCACAGGGAAGATGGGGAGAACCAGAAATAAGAGACCTACTGGTGCCTGATAGCAGCGGGGCTATCTTGGGTGTCATTGCAGCAAGACAGTGCACTGACAGCCTAACTGTGCTGTGTAGATTTAAATTAAATGCATTGGGTTTTGATTGTTAATCCAGGAGCCTGGAGAAAGGAAGAAGCTCCCAGTTGAGGGTGGAAGAACCCCCTGCTCCCTCCTGCTATTCCCCCACGTCTCCTCACTCCCCTCTCCTCTAGCAGAGCTCTCTGCAGGCAAAAAGACCTCAAGAAGTAAAGGCTGTGCAGAACAGACACATGTCTTAATGGCCAGCTTTCACTGTGTGGCTCAGCGTGTTTTGAAGAGTTCCACAAGCACACTTGGTGGTGCATCAGTGAACGTCACCTCAGTATGCTAAAGAAAACCCAGAAATACCTCTTTTCAGGTGGGGATGTTTTGGAAGAAAGATATAGGAAAGGGTATTGCATTGTAAGCTTGTTCATCATGTACTGCCAACAGCCATATGTTGATAGACATTGCTGTATGGAAAAGCAATTTAGAGTCCTTAAGGCCTTGGCTGGTGTTTACTTTGGCCAACAGCAATTGAGCAGACCTTGCAAGGACCTGGCCTAACGTGTTTATTTCCATCTGCAGCTATCATTCATTAAACTCGCTTATGCATAGATTTCTTCTATATTTAAATACCCGTAGCTCTGTGCCTAGCTTGTGTGTTAATGGGTAACTCCTGGGAGTTAACACCAGTCTGTAGCGCTAAGTGTTTCCGCAATTGCAGGAGAAACATCTCAGCAGCCTTTTGTTAATGGCCGTATATGTTCCCAAATGTCAGCCCAATGTCGTCAGCTCTCCCACCTCTTCCGTACATGCAGTGCTCCATTAAGTATTGCTATTTATATTGTCATGGTGCCTAGAGGACTCCATGTGGAGCAGCTTTTGTGATCCAGAAACAAAAGAAACAACACAGACCTTCATGTGAAGGGCTTCCTTTTCAGAAAGACACAACACAGCAGAGAAGAAAAGCATCAGCAATGTGGTGGATTACTTTCCCTGTGTAGGCAAAAAAAAAAATCACAAGGAGGCAGAGTCTAAGGTGGAGCAAAGGGACGTGATGGGGTAATGGGAGGAAGAGGAGAAAGGGAGTGATGGAGAAACAGCATAGGAAGAGGAGAAAAAAAGGAGATGGTGAGAGCAAAGGGAGGATGGCAATGGAAGGGCCCGGGAAGGGAAGAAACAGAGGAGGCGTAGCATGAGCTTGGGAAAACAGGCAATAAGCACGAGCAGCCATTAGTGGGCAGTACTCAGTGTCCAGACTCCTGGCTGTGCAAGGAGCCTGACATCATGCTCATCTGGGGGCAAGAAGGGGCGGCAGATATGATGCAGACCTCTGACTGCATCCAAGGACAGCCCCAAGGGCAGGCGTGTTCACCCAGCACATCTGCAGGGCTGCAGTGGGGCCACGCTTCCCACCCTCCCTCCACTGCCTCTGCTTTCCAGCTCTTTCCCCTGCTTCTTATTTTCTTTTTCTTTCCCTTTTACTGAAGAGCCCTTTGTTTTGATTGCTCTACCAAGGAGGTTTTTCCCCAGAAGATGACAGCTCAGCTCTGACCAGGAAAGTTGGACCACGAAGGCCATGAGGAAAAAATTTAGAAATGCCTCTCCCAATAGTGGGGAAAAAACACCCCAGGTTATGTGTTTTAAATGGTTTTGGAATCCTGGAGGTGCCTGCAATGCCCCACAGAGAAGTTTCATACTTGAGTGCTTAGTGTATGGCACTCGCTCTGCTCCAAGCTCATGACTGAGATTGCCAAAGGATTCAAAGGCCAACTTATCTTTTTAACAGACGTGTTTCTGTCACGACCTAACCAAATCTCTTTCAGATAAAAACCATGTGACAGGCCCTGAGCGTTGTAGTCACTTTCCTATGAGCACAACAGGTTTTCCAGCTGCAGAGGACATCTGGAAGAGCCCTTCATCCCTCTGGGGGCTGGGAGCTCCCCATCTCCGTCAGCAATAGCTTTTCTTTTTGCAGCTTACTGGCAAACCAGCTGAGTGAGACATGCTAGAAGAGTGCTGTAAGAAAACCCAAGATTTTGGAGTCACCGTGCTCCAAGATAGGGCATAAGGGGACACTGACGATTAGAAAATTTGTGGAAAAGTTAGTAGGAGGTGTTTGTTACCTTCTGGGCTCTAGAATAAGCTGGAAGTATCACATGGGGGGCTGCATAAGTACATGGAAAAATTAATTATGGGTTACTGTTGGGAAATCACATCAGGCTGGGGGGAAATGGCTTGTGCTGTTCTTCCCAGCCACAAGTGCAGGAGATGTGTATGGGGCTGGAAGGACCCTTGATCTGAAACAGCACATCCATCTTTGACTTATACCAATCAGTTGCGAGTGCTTCTGCTGATTGCTAGAGACCATGTCCCATAAGAGAAAAATTTTGTGTTGTGAGCCCTGTTTGGGGCTTCTTTGCTCTGCTGGCCACTGAGTTCTCACATGATGTCAGGGCCAGCAGACCCCCCTTTGACAAACTCCAGAAATTTTTCCACCCTGAGGAAGGAGGCAAACCCACAGTCCCCCTCCCAGCTGATCATCCTCCTCCTGCTGCTTTAGGAATCCAACTGACCTGTGACTCAGAAGACCAAAAAAAGAACCTTTTCTCCCCAATGTAGTCACTGGACAGAGCTGTGCACATATAACGGATGATTCAGAGCATCTCGGATGTCTAAAGTCCTTTGATTTTTGGAAAAAACTTCCCAAATTGTCTAAAATTGTAAAGCTTTCTATGGCTGCCTAAATTATCTATGACTTACACTAAAGCATAGGAGGGAGAAATATGGACTGGGTCACTTGGTAGTGGCAGAATAAGATAAAAATTTCATGACTCCTCCTTACATAATATGGAATAGCAATTTTTCTCACTTTTAGAGGGATTTGAATGTATAGAATAACCAAAAAGGGTACAAATTGTAAAGGCAGAAACTGTTTCTGTCTTCTCAGGTATTAATGCTCTCATTCAAGCAGGAAGAAACTGCCCAGAGTAAAGCATTTCATAAGAAGAGTGTAATCATATCATCACAAGCCAGAAGGACTGTGACAACTCTTAGAAAGTGAAATCTCTCTGGTTTACAGTGAAAACGCTGCAAAGTGAAGGCTAGGAAGAGTTTGTGAAAGGTATGCAGCTTAGACAGCCAGGAGTTGTATTGTGGTGCTTGAAAACCTTGTCGCAACCATGTCTTTCTTTGTCTAGCTCTTGAGTAGTGGTGTAACAGCACACTTGTTCCAGCATTTTAGAACAGCAACAACAATTTCTTTTTTAATTCCTGGACTCTGACATCATCTGGAGATTGTTGGTAAAAAAGTTTGACTTCCAGAAAAATGCAGCTATACAGACTAATTGTTTTTCCATTTGCTTCTCCGCTCATTGAGATACAGCGCTAGTGCAGCAGCACCCGGACCTGGCTGAGACTTCAAGCACTGCTATAAGACAAAGCAGGATTTTTCCTTCAAGCCCACAAGAAAGAAAGCCTTTAGCGACCTGAACTAATTGTAGCTGTCTGGCTTCATGTAATTTTCTATCATACTTTTGCCCATTATCATCCCCATTTGAAATACTGTCTTTCCTAAATGAGAAGTACAGTATTATAGTATATATCATAAGGAGTACATACACATTATAGACTAAACTAAAATTCAAACAAGCACTAAGAGCCTTCTAACAATGACACCTGAAATGTTTTTGAAGATGTAGGCATAGTGGATTACATAAGTAATGTAATTACTTTACATATGTAAATGTAATCCACTGTTCCTGACCCATTTCATTTCTATGTGTTGCATACACTAATAGCCTAAATTAAAGGAAACTTTAACTTCCACAACTGATTCATTGGTCTTCTGTGAATCATTAATCCTGAATCTCTTTCTTTTACCAGAAGCAGCTATCAGGTCTGTCCAACAGACAGCTTAGGTGTGCGTAAGCAAGTTTAGCAGAACAGGGCAAGTCTGAATCTAAAGTCTGAAAACCATTCAAATACTCCTACTCTAATTCCTGATAGGAAACCCTAGTTCATTGGTATTTATGCGGCATCTGTGCAGTCATCCCACATGATAAAATGGAATAATCTATAACTGCTTCTTCGTAAGCCTTAATCCCTAAATGAAATACCAATGTCTGGCTAACATTTGAAACTGATGATAGAGTAAAAAAAATTCCTTTGCAAGATCATGAGTTTAAATGCAGGAGAAGCCATTAGAGACCTAAAGTAATTTAATTCCAGGCACCATTATACAGTCTGTCTCTGCACAGTTCTCCAGGTTAGTTGTCTATGTGAGCAGTGTCTATGTTAACAAGTGCAATTAGGACAGGACAATCCTTCAGAGCAAAGTTTTGGCAACTGAATTTATTTTCATAAGCACAGTTTTGCCTTGCTCTTTTGACGCAAATGCAACAGTAAAACTCAGGATATTGCCTGAAGACACCAAATCTCAACGTTGGCTGCTAGCCAATCTGCAGGAGTAGACAAATGATCTGTATGGAAGACACCTGCCATGGAAAAGTAATACAGGTATCTGGGACTCTTGGATTTTTTACCAGTTTCCCCTTCCATGATAAAAAGGACTGGGGGGGAAAAAAAAAAGGAAAGGCAGAAATACAAGGATGAAAAAAATACAAAACAGCTGCTACAAAAGGAGAGATACAATATCATACGGTATGATATAATACAATATAATACACTGTAATGCAATGTAATATAATATAGCTTGGAAGAGAGCAGGATGGTGGGACAAACAGGCTCACAAGAAAACTTAAGCTGGTGGGGACTTCAGGAGGTCTCTGGTCCAACCTCTGGCTCAAAGCAGGTCAGCTCTGGGGTCAGATCAGGTTGCCCAGGGCTTGATCCATGACGCAGATATGACCGGATGGTATTTGGAAGGTGACTAGCACTGAAGTAGTCACTGTTTCTCACTACCCAGCTTTAGAGCTATTCAAATTATCTGATGCAATTTTAAAGCAAAAGGATGACTTTTCCCACACAGCTTATAAAACTACACAACATTTTGCCACGGTACACTGGAAAACCCTAAAGTATAAATAGATTTAATCATTACTCAAATTACTGGAAGAAGGGTAATTCAAAAATTAGTAGCCATAAATAGAAGCAAGTCAATATGGTCACCCTTATACTATGGCACTCTGCTAGTGTATCCCTCAATGTCTGTGGTGGGTTGACCCTGGCTGGTGCCCACCAAAGCTGGTCTTTCACTGCCACTCCTCAACTGGACAGGGGGAGAGAAAATATAACAAAAGGCTCATGGGTAGAGATAAGGACAGGCAGATCAGTCAGCAATTACTATCATAGGCAAAACAGATCTGACATGGGGAAATTATTTTAATTTGTTACAAATCAAATCAGAGTAGGATAACAAGCAATAAAACCAAATCTTAAAATCCACCTTCCCCCCAATCCCTTCCTTCTTCCTGGGCTCAACTTTACTCCCAATATCTCTGCCTCCTCCCCCTCAGAAGTGCAAGGGGGTGGAGAATGGGGGTTGTGGTCAGTTCATCACACCTTGTCTCTGCTGCTCTTTCCTCCTCAGGGGGAGGACTCCTCAGAGTGTTCCCCTGCTCCAGCATGGTGTCCCTCCCATGGGAGACAGTTCTCCATGAACTTCTCCAGCATGAGTCCTTCCCAAGGGCTGCAGTTCTTCATGAACTGCTGCAGTGTGAGCCCCTTCTATGGGGTGCAGTCCTTCAGGAACAGACTGCTCCAGTGTGGGTGTCCTGTGGGGTCACAAGTCCTGCCAGTAAACCTGCTCCAGTGTGGGCTCCTATCTCCATGGGGCCACAGGTCCCGCCTGGACCCTGCTCTAGCGCGGGCTTCCCACAGGGTCACAGCCTCCTTTGGGGCATCCACCTGCGCTCCGGTGTAGGGTCCTCCATGGGCTGTAGGTGGAGATCTCCTCCACCGTGAACCTCCATGGGCTGCAGGGGGACAGCCTGCCTCACCATGGTCTCTACCATGGGCTGCAGGGGAATCTCTGCTCCGGCGCCTGGAGCACCTCCTCCCCTACCTTCTTCACTGATCTTGGTGTCTGCAGAGTTGTTTCTCTCACATATTCTCACTCCTCTCTTCAGTTGCAGTTGCTGTTGTGCAGGTTTCTTTTACTCACTTAAGTATATTATCGCAGAGGTATCACCACCACTGCTGATTGGCTTGGCCTTGGCCAGTGGTGGGTCTGTCTTGAAGCCAGCTGGCATTGGCTCTATGAGACATAAGGGAAGCTTCTAGCAGCTTCTCACAGAAGCCACCTCTTTAGCTGCCCTGCTAGCAAAACCTTGCCACACAAATCCTATATAATGTGCCAGGAAAACCAGGCACACAAGGCACAGCAAAGTATCAACCCTGGGATGAGAACAAAAGAAAAATCCTGCTAAAAAGAATTGCTGGCACAGATAAAGAACGAACAAATTAAAGTGTCTGCAACATCCTCTATTATGATCTCCTAAAAGCTGTTTTCAAGGCAGAGAAGAGAGGGCTAACACCATCACTGCACCTGCACTGTGCAGGGGTTTCATTTTCCAAGGATGCTTGTTCACACATTTGCAAACAAGCCCTCCCTGCATGAGAACAGGCCCGAGCGCCGTACCCCAGGGAAAGTCCATTTTATGCCACCAAGTTATTACAGAACTCACATTAGCTCACACAAAACTTTACAAATACGTATTTTTAAAGGGCTTAATGTGTTCACAAAAGTATTGTTTATGGTGACGGGCTATAAAACTGTGAAATAACCTCCAAGGGAAATTTCAGAAATATTCTCATCTGAGTCATCTCCGTCGAGGTCATAAAATGGAGAAAGCCTTTGAAACGAATTATTGGTTACTGGGATGGAAAAAAAACACCAACACCCTGCCATGCACACGCACACCAATAGACAAATAAGATCTTTCCCATCACTTACTATTGTTTTTCTGTCGTCACAGAACTGCAGTATTGACTCAGTCTTCTTGTATGGCCAAGAGAAAAGACTGCCACAAACGACACATCAAAATTCAGCATTTCCAATTTGCAGAGAATTTCAACATTTTCAACTTGTGTTCAACTTGGTTTTGTTGCAATTCAAAGAAAAATAGGCTTTCAAGTTTTTCTGTGGAGTAGAAATTCTGTAAAAAGTGCTTTCAGAAATACAACATCAGGAATAATATAAGAAATAATAGTGGCTGGCATCAGTAGCTGTTAAAAGATGTATTTCATCATCTTGTTGCTATGGTCATGCAGTAATAATGCAACTCTACGCTCTCTCATAACAAGACTTGCTACAAAAAAATTACTTAATTTAAATTCCTATTTACATCCATGCATTCACCCACAACTCACAAAGACAAAGTGAATTTTAGGAAGCTGTTCTAACATTGATCAAGAAATTGTGTATATTTTTACATACAATTTAACATTACACATTATCTGTATCTCACAGTTCTGATTAGAATATATTTCACATAAAGATACTGAGCCATCTTCTGATAGCCCCCCGCCCTAACAGATATCAATGGGTAAACAAAAATGTCTAATTTCCAGTATTTACATGGTTATCTGTGCACATGGAAATTGATTCAAATCCCTGTATATGAGAATCTAACAGAAATAAGTGCCTAGCAGTGTATGAAAACATATGAATTATCTGTCCAAGCACCACATACTCAAAAACTCAAGGAACTGAAATAAAATGTTTATAGGAACTCATTCCCCCAAGAGATGGAAGGTAAAAGAGCACAGAAAATCCTTTATTCCTTTAATCTGTTCAATGCTTGAGCACTTCCTCCTTGAATATACCTTGTTTCAATACAACAGAAATAAAAATATCACACACCAAGTAGCAGCACAGGACTGTTTACCTTGAAAAGGAACTTTGCAAAACTGTGAACTATTATATTCTGTTCTCAGATTTTTGACACTTATCTGGTGACTGACAGATTATGTATGTAAACATGGATTAATCCATTATACCAGAGTGTATGCAAATAATGTCTCTTTTTCTTTAATTTGCCTTTAAACACAGCATGTAAAGGTCACCATGACCCAAGAAAGAATGTCCAGGGATCTGCCCAGGCCTGCAGAATATCAACAGCATCATGTAATCATATTAGAGTTGAACTCTGCCTTCTAGAATAAACACTTTTTAAAACTTTTTTTTCATGTGTAAGCAAAGTTTCCTATGTTTCTTCACTTCTATAAACATTAATGGCAGCTATAAATACTCTCTCTTGGCAACTCATGATTCAGTAGCACTACTTACAAGCGAACACTCATCCAAATATCATCTTGAATATTTGGCAGGGTTAATAGCCAGGTAAGAAGCTGAAGACACTATGCTTTCCCTGTACAACAAGAAAACAGAAGTTCAATAGTCACAATGTGCTCTTAGATCTAAACACAGAAGGAAATCTCTGCCTTTGCACTTTTTCTTTCTTCTTACCTGAAAGCAAATTCTCACAAAAATAGGAAGCATGGTTTGGGGATGCAGTAATCCATGTCAGTCTTGTCTATACTGAGCTCCAAACCAAGAAGGCAGCGTACAGAGGTGGTAGCAGGGACAGACTACAAGGGAAGGACTTGGAAACATGGCCCATGCATGCAGGAATGGCATCAGGAAGGCCACAGCTCACCTCAAGCTGAGACTTGCAAGGGATGCCAAGGACAGTGAGAAGAATTTCTACACCTACATGGGCAGTAAAAGGCTGAACAAGGAAAATGTGGGCCCTCTGCTGAGTGGGATAGATGATTTAGTGGCAATTGATTCAGATGGAGATGAGGTACTTAATGCTTCTTTTGTCTTGCTGTTCACCAGGAAGGTCTCCCAGGCTCCTGAGCTTAAAGACAAGGTTCAAGGAGGAGAGAATCTACCAGTGGTGGAAGAGAATCAAGTCAAGGACTCTTGAGAAATCTTAGCCCATACAAGTCCCTGAGACCTGATGGGTGACATTCACTGGTGCTGAGAGTGCTGGGTGGTGTCCTTGCAAGACCAGTCTATCATCTTCGAAAGATCATGGAGATCAAGGAAAGACCCAGATGACTGAAAATGCAGATGTTGCTTCCAGTATACGTTATACCCATCTGCAAAAAGGGAAAAGAAGATGGGGTAAGTAAATGCCAGTCATCCTCTCTTCAGCCCCTGGAAAGCCATGGAGGGAGCCTCTTGAAACACATTTCTGAACATGTTGGGGAGAACAAGGTGACTGGGAACAGCATGGCCTGACCAAGGGTGAGTTATGCCTGACTGTCCTGGTTGCCTCCTATGGTGAAATGCTTACATCCGTGAATGCATGGAGGGCCATAAATATTCCTCTGTCTTAAAGGCTCCTGCAGTGGAATACCACAGGGGTCTAGCCTGGGACCTGTCCTCTTTAATATCTGTTTCAGTGACCTGAAAGAGGAGACAGAGTACTCAGCTCACAGAGTCTGTGAATGAGAAGATGAAGCCAAGCCTTTCACAGTGGTGCATGGCAGGAGGAAGAAGGACAACCAGCATAAATTGAAACAAGAGATGTTAAGACTGGATTTAAGGAGAAATTTTTGTCCATGTGAACAGTCAAGTATGGGAGCAAGTTGCCCAGAGTGGCTATACCACCTCCATCCTTGAACGTTTTCAAGGCCCAAGTGGATAACTCTCTGTGTAACCTGCTTTGAATTTAGTGTTGACCCTTCTGTGAGCAAGAGAGACTTCCCAAGTCCCTTACACCTGGAGTGGTTCTATGAATTACTGAGCATTCAACATCATCTATGACCAAAACAAGCAAAAGTGATGGATTTTACCTGAAAGATTTTCCAGTGTTTGAACTATGAAGGTTTCTACTGTGGTAGAAAAACTACTGTGAATATCAAAGAAGAAATCCTAGACTTCATTTTCATGAAGAGACTACTCAACTCTTTGAAAGTCGATTTTAGTTCAGGTTTAAGCCAGTATTAGTTAAATACAATTCATAAGAAAATTGTTGGGTTTTCGTAAAGTTCCAAAGCAAAACTCATTCCTACTTGGAATTGATTTATATTTTTTAAAAACGAAAGTGAGAATGCATTCAGATATAAGCAAAGCATCCCTAGGTTTTGGAAGTTAATGAAAGGAAGTATTTTGTTGGCCTGTAATCAGTAATTTAATCAGTTTTATTAGGGAAATCTTGATTTCAAAATAATGCAGAAAGGTTGGTCGTTGTGCCAGTAGTAGCTGACACACAAAAAAAAAAGAATTAAAAGGAATAAAAGCAGTAACAGAAAAAATGCAAAGCATTTTGCAGTGCACAGCAGCCAGTGAACAAGTAGCCCTGGCCAAAGCTCTGACAGTACAAAGCTGAAGAAACAGTGTGAACAGTTTAGTAAACTGCAAAGAATATTTTGCTTCCATGGATCTGCCTCTCCAGCCCTTCGACCAGCAGAAAAGCCATTGTGCTCAAGAGAATTTTTGTTTGCTTACATATGCTGTAATTAGGCACAAAAGATTTAAGTAATTTCCAGTATTTCCATCATTCTAACAGAAATCTTTGCAGAAGAGCAATTTGCTGGAGGGCCATTGAAGAAGCATTAAGTGGCATTGAAGTGTCATTGACAACTTGAGTAACAACATGACAGCTTGAGAGCTATTTGTTCATTATGGCAGTTTTGTAAAAGTGTGCTATTTTAACTGAGTTAAAGCTGGGAATGAAATGAATTATTTTGGGTGGAGAATAAATGGTACCAGCTAAGATACCTTCCTTACTTGAGTTTATTTTAAAAAGTTTACAGCTTGGGAATAAGCCTGACTACCTCATATATCTAAAATAATCTGAAATATAGAATCTAGCTTGATTTGGCAGTAGCCACGGGGAGTCTGAACAAGCAAAAAAAATCCTTTCAAGGGCAGCAGCAAGGGTAGCAGAGCATCCCCACTTACCAGGGTGTTATCCCACCACACCTGACCAGATTGAACAGAGCACACACCTAGTGGCCGTGGTCATGCACAGCCTGGAGACCACCAGACAAGCCCTTAGAGATAGCAAGGCTGGGACAAGCCTGTGGTAGTGATCAGATCTGTCCTTGTAGGACCAAGGGTGGGGGCCTGAGTTGAAGTCAAGCTCCCTAGCAGAAGTGGAGGAACCTCCCACTTTTACCAGCTTTCTCCCAGAGCTGCTGTCACCATAGTCTAGTCCCTATGGTTGCACCATATCAGAGCTGGCCTCAGTATGGGCAGCCCAAACCTGGGAAACATTTCACTCAAGGTCCTGAAAATTGAACCTCTACAGGGTGATCCTGGGAATACCTGTCCTAAAGTGGCAGCAGGAGGCAGTAAGAGAGATCAGAACAATCATTCCTTGATCCCCAGCTCTCTACTGCTGCAGAACATGTCAACTGATTCACACAGGACAAGGATCCATCTCTGAATAAACTAGCTGCTCATGACTACAAAGTAGGCTCAGATCGCAATTCAGAGGCGAATTAAAACTGACTGATGTTTAAGTTGTTACAGTCCAATTCCAGAATTCGTGTCAAATGGCTTCAGCCAAAATACTTCAGGAACATTAATCACTTGTCCCTACATTCAGCACCGAACACATGCTGGATTTCATTGTGAAGTGTGCCATTGTGAAAGTTACTCCTTCTTATTTTAAAGAACAAAAAGTCCTAAGATTTAAATTAAAGATTTCAGGTCCAAAGTGTTTCATTCAAACTCAGTCATGCTGATATTAAACCTGAAAAATGCTTTTCAGATTGACCTGAAATTTTTCCAACTTTTAAGAAATCCATACATGTTACAGCTATGCTGATAAACATGTTCCCAGTGGCAACATCCTGAGGCCTCTGAAACACCCACATTAGCAAAGCTGCCCAGTAGTCCTTTCTTAAATGTTACTACAATTCAAAGGGACTAACTAATTTAAAGAAAATACAGTCTTATTCTTGGCTGTGCAATTTTAAATATATTTAAATATATAGTTCAAGGGACTTAGTTGATTTTAAAAAAGGATTTGAACAGACCAGAAACGGCACCAACTCTTTCACAATTTACTTAAGCAATATGACAGCATCAAAAACAGTTGCAATCAAAATAATGAATTTTGCTTTAATTTCATTGCCTTGAGCAGTATGTTGCAATGAGTTTCACTCTGTAACACTTCCTGTTACATTAGCTAATGTAAATCACCTCAATTTTGTTTATACTGTGCATAACCAACATTTTTCACACATAAGAATTCTACAAATGGCATTGAAAACAGGTGAATTTCAGTTTATTCCTTGAACAGTTACTGACAACAATAAAACTGACCATAAAAAGAATAAATAAAAATACTTTGATCATCTCCACGGTCCCAGCAAATCTTTTTTCTTTTACATTCTGCCTAGGGTGGGGGTGGGGGAATTTAATTCAAGTGGTTTTCCTTGAAGACTTTAGCAAAGACAATAGGAATAATGTAATGCAGTTATGGCCTCTGAATCTGCAGCCTCCTTAAAATAAACAGAGAAGAACTTGATCTTGAAAAGAAACTCTGAAAAAAATAAAAAGAGTATTGTCTCAAGAAGGAATAGTTCAGCCTGTAGATCCTATTGCCTGGCACAGAATGGAGAGCCCACGTCTGCAAAACAGATCCTGACATGCTTCCCATCTCTCCTCCTACCAACCATTGGTGCACTCACCAAGACCTGGCTTTGGGATTATCTTGGGGGGAGGGTTTCATATTACTGTACAAAACACATCACAGAACATTTTAGTGCATAATTTTAGTTTTTTAAGAGTTTACTTAATCTACTTAAGAGACGACCAGCAGAGCAACGACAATGGATTTGGGGCCAAAACATGCCATATGGATTACCAGCAAAGGAATTGATTTTAGAAACAGAGGTTGCAATGGCGATTTGGACAGGAGTTACTGACCTGATCCTCACCACTCATTCTGGACAGGAGGAAGGTACAATATGCCACACATGCTCACATTGCCCAGGGAGGTTGTGCCATCTCCGTCCTTGGAGGTTTTCAAAACCCAATTGGATCAAGCCCTGAGCAGCCTGATTTGACCCCAGAACTGAACTATTTTGAGCAAGAGGTTGGACAGGAACCTCCTGAGGTGACTTCCAGCCTGGGTTATCCTGTGACCCTATGTCACAGAAATCGTACTTTCCGCATACATCAGTCAGGAAATATAGTATGTCACTGATCTTTGACACAATTTTTAAGACTTCCTGCACTTATGCAAAGATATTTCCCTGCAGGAGATATGATCCATGAGATCTAGTAGGATCATCACACTGACCACATGAACAGTTTCCTCACACTTACACAACCAGTGACTTAGTAAAGAATTACGCACTATAAATTCTTTCATCTTCATGAATGAAATACCTGCATTCTTGGATTTACTGTGTTTTTCCCATGACAAAATGTAATCACTGTTTAGATGTGTTAACCTATGCCACAATACTAAGTGCATTACTGTTGGTCATGCAGTTATTAGCGTTGTGTTAATTATGCATCCATTTTCATTGCAATTGAGAAAAACAAATGGCTGTATAAAGGTCAGATCCTGTTCTGCAGCAGGCGACAGCTCTGATCCAAACAGTGACACTTTTTTCCATTGTTATAACTAGCTTTGTACAGGAATATGATCTGGGGAAACCTTTAAAGAAATACTGAAATTGCAAACAAAAGAATTCCTCTGGTCTCTGAGAGCAGAAAGAGCAGCCTCATGTTGACTGTTGCAAAATGTCCATCTACCTTGACAGGGACAACGCCACGCGTAAGCAGCCCTGTGATGAAACCTGTGCAAGATCCTTCATTCACCTCAAGGTTAGCACTCAGCCCTAAATCCATGCAGAAATGCTCAATATTCAACATTATCATTAGAGTCTGTGGGTATTTTTGCAAAATTATTAAATTCCTCCTCACTGTGCGGCTCACTGTTTCATTGCAAATAGCAGACTCATTCTTCTTGTTACGAGTGAGCAGAGGGGAGACAATCATGAGAAGTCTTATGCAGAATGATCACCGAAAGAGGGGTGAACTGTTGAGTGACAGCTCAACTTCTGGCTCATATATGTGCTCCTCAAGCTTATGCATACACACCACAAAAAGATTAGATATGCCAGTATTACAACAGACACATTTGCTTTGGCTGAGGGTAGCTACATTTAAATTTTTTTTATTTTATGATCCGTTGCATTTTGCAGCTTAGGATTTTCCTGTTCTCACTAACTGCTATTGTAATTTCAAGGACGCTCTATTCGCATAGCCCTCATCATTTGGTAATGTACATTGGCTTTGCAATAGCAAGATCTGTGGATAGAAAAAAAAATGCTTTGTTTCAATACCTGAGAAATCAAGATTTGTTGCCTACCATGGTGTGCGTTGGCATGTAGGTCCCTGACAGCGTCATTGCAACAGCCAGAGAGGGGAGGAATTGCAGTGTCTGAGTTCCTGCAGCCAATATCCATGTAGAAAGTGTTCATGTGATCCACCTCAGCAGCCAACACCAGAGGGATTTTTGGCTAACACATGCAAAAACCTGCAGAAATCTGTCCCAAAAAGCGGCATTTGTGCTTGTCTGAGACAGCAGGTTGGCTCCAACAGGCAGTGGGAAAGAGGGAACGCGCTCTGCTTCGTCATAGCTGTGGTTTTGCTTCCATATGGGGTGGTGATAGTCAGCCCTCATCTTTTCTCAGAGGAAATGCAAGGCCATTAATGCATGGCTCAGATATGAGAACAGAGGGGGAAGTTTCCCGCAGTGCCACACACAGCTGTATTTCATAGAATCATAGAATGGATGCAGCTGGAAGGGACCTTAAAGATCATCTGGTTCCAAGCCCTCTGCCACAGGCAGGGACACCTTCCACTAGACCTGGTTACTCAAAGTCCCATCCAGCCTGGCCTTGAACACTTCCAGGGATGGGGCATCCACAACTCCCCTGGGCAACCTGTTCCAGTGTCTCACCACCCTCACAGTAAAGAATTTCTTCCCATTAATATCTAATCTAAATCTACCCTCTTTCAGTTTAAAATCATTATCCCTTGGCCTATCACTACACTCTTTGATAAAGAGTTCCTCCCCATCTGTCATGGTTTTAAAGAGGTTCCAACAGGTCCATGTCCTTCTTATGTTGGGGGCTCCAGAGCTGGACACACTACTCCAGGTGGGGTCTCACCAGAGCGGAGTAGAGGGGCAGAATCACCTCCCTTGACCTGCTGGCCACACTTCTTTTTATGCAGTCCAGGATGCAGCTGGCTTTCTGGGCTCCAAGTGCACATTGCCAGCTCATGTTGAGGTTCTCATCCACCAACACACCCAGGTCCTTCTCCTCAGGGCTGCTCTCAATCCATTCTCCACCCAGCCTGTATTTGTGCTTGGAATTGCCCTGACCCACATGCAGGACCTTGCACTTGGCCTTGTTGAATTTCATGAGGTTCGCACAGGCCCACTTCTCAAGCCTATCAAGGTCCCTCTGGATGGCAACCCTTCCCTCCAGCATGTCGACTGCTCCACACAGCTTGGTGCAGTGGGCAAATTTGCTGACGGTGCAATCCATCCCAACATTCGTGTCACCAACAAAGATGTTGAACAGCACTTGTCCCAGTATTGACCCCTGAGGAACGCCACTTGTCACTGGTTTCCACTTGGACATCAAGCTGTTGACCGCAACTCTTTGAGCTCAACCATCCAGCCAATTCCTTATCCACCAACTGGTCCGTTCATCAAATCCGTGTCTCTCCAATTTAAAGACAAGTATGTCGTGCGGGACAGTGTCAAATGCCTTGCACAAATCCAGGTAGATGATGTCTGTTGCACTCCCCTCATCCACCAAAGTTGTAACGCCATCGTAGAAGGCCACCAAATTTGTCAGGCATGATTTGCCCTTAATGAAGCCATGTTGGCTGTCACCAATCACCTATTTAATATTTAGCTCTCCCATGTACCTCATGCACTAGGACAAAGAGGACTGCTTAAGATTTCAGATAGGAACATGGCACCTGGCACAGGGCTGGTCAGGTGTGCTCTGGTTTGGGGGAAAAGAGGAAAATAGCACCAACAAGCAAGGTTTGACATGGCGATACGCAGGTCTTCTGAGAGGAGCATGAGCTGAAATAAGTATTTGCTCTCACTGAGCTCCATCATGCACTGCAACCACATTTTGAAAGGGGGTTGCCCGCACTACACCCAAAAGTATGACTGAGGTGCACAAATTCTTGCATCCTCTTTCTTTGCTACAAAAAGCTCCCTTGATCAAGATGATAAGCTTAAAACAGACTGACCAGATCAGCCGAACTTGATGCAACTTGACTCCAGCCCCACCAAGGCTCATGAGCAGTAGTATCAAGCCCACATGGGGTTGTTATCAAGCTCAAGTTACGCAAAAGAACAAACTGTTTAATTATGCTCGTTTGCATCATATGTCTCACTCTGCCCTTCCTCTCAGATCCTTTCTAATAAAATGCTAGAAGTATTTTCTTATTGATGAACATGCTGTTCTGAACCCCGCAATTGCACTTATTTTGCTTTTCAAAGTTTTTGATAAGATACATAGAAGTGTTTCATAAAACCCAAAACTTTCATTAGGTCCTTCATGTTATTCAGTAAAGTTAGTGGATAAGTTTGTTCCTAGAGACGAGGCATGAGATATTAAAAGTGGTCCTTCCCTAATATATGTATTCAATCAAGTTATTCACATCATTAAATGTTGAACTTGCACAGCAAGTTCTGCACATAAGTAGAAGTGCAATAAATCATTTTCTCCATCTCTATTCTTAACTAGAGCAGACAGTATAGAGCAATGCAAGTGTTTTGGACCTTTTCAGCAATTTTTATACCTTTGTGTTGCTGGTGCTTGACAATCAAATACATTAATGTTTGACCAAGGCTGTGTCGCTTCAATTTTCCTAAATATAGAAAGAACCTCAATTGGCTGGTTTTGTTATTAAAATCTTCACTGTCATTTAATGCAAGTTAGGATCAGCTTTTAAATATACTCTGTGCACCTGAGTATAAAAGAGCCAACTAGTACTCTGAATGGAAGTCACTGAATAACTAGCGGGGTTTAAAGACCCCAAACCCTCTCTGTAGGTTATCTACTATAGTTTGCCATTATACAGAGTAAACCTTTTCTCTCCATTCAGCAGGTTATGGGAAATAATAGCAAATACCTGACCATTTTCAGTGTCTGGGACGGTGGGACAGTGATCAACAGGCAGGTGAAAGCTTGCTGAAATCAACTGGATAATGCAGATTTTAGCAGGATTTTAGGAGAGCTGAGTCTCTATGCATCACCTCTGCTTTCATCAAGCAGGAGTTAGAGGTAATACTGTTACCATTTCGGGGAAATAGAAACAGTTCCTGGACACAATGACAGCATGTGAACAGTGACTAGAAAAAGGGGAAGCCCTAAATTTCTTTGACCTACAAGCGGACAGGGTTTTCTTTTTAGCCAGTCTGATGCAAGATGCCTGAATCATGTGTGCGCTACCAGCCCACTATTACTCTGCTATGCAAAGCACTGCTACATGCCTGCACACTCACAGGGGCATTTTCCGGGGCCCTTTGTGTTTTGCAAGCCTTCCTTAATCACAGCAAGGAGAGGAAACAGCTTCTTTCATTCAGCCTTTAACCTGTTGCATGTGGAAACACAGGGCACGGGTGGGGGAAGCAAGTGGAGGCTGTCAGGCTTTGCTGGGCAGAAAGCACCATAGTGGGATGGCGAGCAAAGGGTGGCACATTGGGGGTGGCAGAGGCATTGACACTGGCTGCTTAGTTCGGCTATCGTATGGTCTCTGTTATAGACATACTCTAAAAAAGCATCCTTGTCCCAGAGACAAAGAGGACTCTAAGAGAGCATCCTGTGGACTGTTCCTGGCTGGAAAAGCCACAGACTAATATTGTGCATTGGGAGACCCAACTGGAGAGGATGTTTTTGACACAGAACCTCAGATCAGCCGCCTACATGAGCCTCAAAGTTGAAAACCTCACATATTTCCTTGAATAGTGAACACCAAGCCACATTACAAAGGTTATTTCCAAAAGGCTCTAGTAAATACCTTTTATTTAAGCCTTGTGTTTGAGACATCACCAACATAAAGCATGTCTGAAAGAGGAGGGGAAGGTGCTTGTCAGCAAGTCAGATACCTCTAGCACTACTGAATTTGTCACCAAGCCAGTCACTGTATGGAACATCAGCAGTCAGTGGAAGCTGTTGTGCTGAGACCTCAGATACACTCTGCAAACTTTCCATGTTTTGGAGAATTGTCTCCTGAAGGCTGATGCAGCTGAAGTGGTGTTTTTTGTAAGTCAATCAACATGAAACCTTTTGCATTGGCTCAGTAAAAGACTCATCAACAAGGGATGTGCCAAGGCCCTTTCTCTCCCACTGGAAATGGGAGAGTCTGCTCGTCTCCTTGTATAGGCACCGTGGGAACAGTCCTCACTGCAGACAATAAGTTTTACCCTTTTTTCCCCAATTTGCAAACACTTTTCATACAAGAAAAATTCTAGTGTGTGACTGTCACCACAAAACTTCATATAAGATATTGATGTCATAATCCTATGCTTTATCTCAAGCTTAACCCAAAACTTCTGGAAGTTTACTGTAAATGCAGCAGTGGGGAAGTGAATACACCTTAGCTGACATGTTGCCAAGAAGAAGGGGAAAACCACTATTAGCAAGTGGAGGATAACTGCTGCGGTTCATGCAAATTTTTTCCAATAGGAAGAATGTCCCTTTATAGGAAAGGTGTTTTAAAACATTCACTGAGGCCGAAGTCTGAAACAGAAGTTATGCCATGAGGTCCCAGGGGAAAATGTCCAATATCAGTCTAATTGTCAGTCCCCAGAGGAGGCTTTTTTCTTAGTTGCCCTTCAAATGGAGACTGTGTTTAGGGATGGGACATGCACACCATCCTTCCACATCCACCTCTCCCACTATGGCACGGATATGACACCCCACAGTTTCTCCACATCTGGGTCCACCCCTGTCATCCTGTCCTTCCAGAAGCTCTCTTCACTGAGACAGAAGTTGTTTTTCTCAAGCAAAATGTGAGTTATCTTGCTGTCAACTTGCAAGTGAAAATAAGATGTATAAAGCTAATGATTAATAAAAATACAAAAATCCACAAAGATTCTGGGCTGCTGCCTTTCTGGTAAAATTCAGACTAAAAGCTAGCTTGAGAACTTTTCAAAACCAACTAAAGTAAAGATATATTGAATCAATGCATGTTTTTATTGTAGAGAAGAGGTTTGCTCACTGTTATTTCTAATAAGTAGGATTTTTTACTCCAGTCTGGGCTTAGACCACATACAAATACAAATGCATGTCTATCAACAAGTGACAACACATTCAGCACATTAGAAAAGCATTTGACTCAAAAGTTTACAGCCAAATGTGGATTTCAACCAGCAACAGCTTCCCATTGCTGACACCTACAATGGTTGGAAAAGGAAGTTATCAAACTAAAAAAAGTGCTTTGGGTTTCTGCATCAGTTTGCCTTCAAACCCCTTATTCAAACTGTTTCAAAGTTAGAGAATATGAACCAATCAAATCAAAAGATATTTATGGGGCATGATATGACAAGAAATTTGCTACTACATAATATCAGCACTGTTGAATAAGACCATTGTATTGCCAATCACCCATGACAAGTGCTGCACAGATTTTCACCCTTCCTGGACTAGACCAGAAAAAAAAAGTCTGGCAGTTAAAATAACTCCATTTACATTCCTATTATACTCCTCTTCCAGGATTGGAAGCAGGTGAGGAAGAAAGTCACCTATTAGTGACTTTTACTTTCCAGTAACACCAGCAATACCTGGGTTACCGCCACCTAACATTGTGCATCTGAAACTGCCTCAGCTCCTCAGGCAGATGCTCTCACAGGTCAAATCTATTTTTACTCAATTTCACCCCCTCACAGAAGAGAAAAAGCTGCCTTCCATCCTTGCTCCTACAAGTACCAGCCGTAAATGAAGTCATCCCTCACTGCAAGCGTCTGTGGCACTAAGACTATTATTCCTGCAGGTATTTAATAATGTTGGGGGGTTTAAATCTTTTAAAATAAGTCCTTCATTCTAAAGCTCAAACTTAGAAGCATGGAGATATATGGTGACTCCAAAGCCATAGGGAAAAAACCCAAGATATATAGTAAATTTAGTTACAGATCAAAACTGCTCAGAGTGGAATTTAAGGTCAATAATTTTTCAGAACAAGACTGAGCATCTGAAGTCCTGAACTCCCTTTCACAGAGTGTGGATTTGGGGGTAAAATGCTTAGGCATAATGGTCACATACACCCCAACCTTGTGATTTATCCTGCAACATCCATCCTCTGGTTAGCTGACCTTCTTGCAGATATGCTGAAATAGAAGACAATAAATATCAGGTAGCATGACCCAATTTTCTGACAGCTGGCATAGACAAGCAGCCAGAGCAATGAAAACCTGAAGACCTCTCTAATTATGTGATTTGATTCATATACTACATTGCAGTGTGTGCTGAAGAAAAAACTTCAGCACTTCTGAGACATTCATCCATCATCTACCTGTTAATCCAAACAGGATTGTCAGGCTGTACCAACTGCACTTTCTTGGTCCTAAATTGCTCAGCTTGTGCTAGATTTAAACAGTGACTCAAAAGGTAGACTACAACTTCTTAGATGCTGAAAACCTGCAAAAGGGGAGAGGTCAAATGATCCTACACCTGAGTACTCTTATCTGGCAAAGACTCAAAACAGCAAGGTAGTTGGTGTGGGTAGAGCATGGAAAAAGCTTGTGGGAGATGAAACACCAGTCACACCTACACAGATAGTGACTTGCCACAAGCCTTCGCTGTCCAAATTGATCCAAAGCTTCCCGCACCAAACTTTCCAGGGGCTCCAAACTCCCTGGTCTTGGAAAGCCATGGACAGGAACAAGACCACCCAGTCATTTTCAACCACCAATACTCTCTCTCTTCCAAGAACTGGACACCCTGTCAGGTCTGGTTCTAGCTCTCTTCCGAGAACTGGACACCCTAACTGGTCCAGTTCTAGCTCTCTTCCAAGAATTAGACACCCTAACTGGTCAGACTGGAAAGCAGTATGATTCCCAGCCTCCCAGTCATCACCATGACAGCTTTCCCAAAACCACAACCTCAGATCACTGGGATTCCCAGTGGCTCCCTCTCCCAAGGGCAGGTTGATACCCAAACCCTGGCTGCTTTGGCCATGAGTCCCTCAGAAATTACATCTTTTCCTGAATTATTTTGGGCGTCAGGAGCTCCCTTCTCCATTGTGGATTTCTTTGGTTGAGACGCATCACAGATGCCTGCCTTCTTTCTTCAAAAGCAGTCTTCAAAATTTTTCTAGTTTTTCCTCCAAACTTTTTCCCTTGCAAGTGAATATACCATTTCTGAAGATAGCCTCATATTCCGTATTTATATTCCATATAAAAGTGATTGTTTCTACAGCTGCCTTGTGCTGAATGAGAACCAAAATCAGAGGAGGAAGCTGCATGACCTACAATAGGAAATCTGTGTTGAGTAGCTTTGCAGAGTCCAAAAAGCAGCTTGTAACAGCCCAGATTGTATTTCTGACTGATAAGAAAGAAGATAAACCTGGGCAGGATGTTGTTGCTCTTCACCTCCTCTCAGAAGATATAAACTTTGTAAAACAAACCCCAGAACTCTTACACTAAGGAAAACATCCAAAAGACCCAGGAAATCTAAAGGAAACCCCAAGGAAACAACAACAAAAAACCTTTTTTCCTAATGAGACATTTGATTAGCAAGTTGTGTACAACGCTCCCACCCTATCTGTCCCTGACTATGTCTGACTCAGAGGCACTTAACTTTCTGGGAGGATTAAGATACGTCTGCCCTCCAAAAAGTGAAATAGAGAAGTCTGCTTCAGTGTTTATCATTTATTTTAATAACAATGACAGTGAAATAACCCTGCAGATGCTAAAATGCTCTTTGACTAGTACTATCTCAAATTTGTCGTGGGAAAGGAGCAAACCAATGTGAACCACAACCTCATTTACTACCTTTTACCTTTCCTTATTCAATTCAGAGCAGGGT
This sequence comes from Anarhynchus alexandrinus, assembly GCA_008711295.1. NCBI lineage: Eukaryota > Metazoa > Chordata > Aves > Charadriiformes > Charadriidae > Anarhynchus > Anarhynchus alexandrinus. The sequence continues at coordinate 712,358 of VUYV01000113.1, forward strand.
TAAGCTTCTCATCTGTATATGTTTAACATGCCGTATGAATGTATACAAACATGACAAATAATCTAATTTAACCTAGGTCAAAAAATAGTTTGTAAAAATGGATGATTTTACATTTTACATCTGCAAACATAACTTCAACCCAGTAGAGCCAAACCATGCATCATGACCAAAAGACAAAAGCAAAACCGAAATTTGCTGCCTGGTTGGTGCTGTATCTGGTTGGAAGAGACCCTATTCTCCTCTTCCTGGTATTTTAGAGTGCTCTGGAAAGAAATTATTATAAAATTAGGTACAAATTATTTCAGGTGTCTCATTCAACTTCAGAGTGATAAAAATGGAGCAGGGAGGAGAATGTTATACTAATTGTACTTTCAGGTCATCTAGGAAAAGCATGACTGACTATGATCAGGAAGACAGACAAAAGGTCAAATCCTTCAGGAAAGTTTCCATTACACTCAATGATTTTAGGATCAGCCTGTTAGAAAAAGGAAACAGGCCTTTGAAAAAACGTGGGTTGGTGGTTTTTTTTTAATAAAATTGCCTTTTTCTACTGTATTGCTGGCATTTTCTGTTTCCTGAAAGTGATTTTGCCTATTAAATTAAGGGTTAATATGATGGAGGAAAGAGGAGGAAGACAGACACTGAAACAGGCATAAAGAACACTTGAAATTTCCAATTATTGTACATACTTGGAAAAGTATTTTTAGAAAATCATCCCCTGCCACAATTCCACCTTAAACAAGTCCAGCAAGTCTGATAATAACTTCAAATAAATAAATCAACATCCTTTTCTAGAAAAATATGAGGTCAAGCTATCATTTGCCATTTTACAGTATCCTGACGACCTTAACCTTGACACATAAGAGTTCAGGGAGAAAAAAAGGAAATTCATCAAAATATGCAGCCTCCAGAAGGAGGAAACTACTTTTCAATGCTCATCAAATTAAGCATTAGTCTTAATAACATACACAGAAGAGGAAATTTAGGAGCTGAAATTGCACTTCAGTATTTCAAATTGATATACGTCAAGTTTCTGTTTCAGAGTCACGGGGTTTGGGGGATTCCCCGCCTCCTCCCAAACTGAAGGTAGAAGTTACGGAGTTTGCTTTATCTTTCGGTTAGGGTTCCATTTAAAGCAAGCATTTAAATATAATTATGGACCAAAGACATCTTGTGACACATCAAACTGCTTTTGGCAAATCCAGAAATAGATTTTAATTTTATTTTGTGCAGCTATTAGGACACAGAAATACAACTTGACCAACCCTACTTTAAAAAAGCACAAATAGCAGAACTTCAACAAGCTGCCCCAATGTGATCTAGACTGGGGCTGTAGAAACAATCTGCTTTGATTGGACAGGTCCAGAAGCATTGGGGGTCTAGGAACACAGATCAGTTTGCAGCGTCTATACTGCTTGAAAGCCTGTCCAAACCCGATAAAAAATACAATAACTATATAAATACAAGCTCTAACAACCTTAGAAAGTTCAGATTTACCAAAGACGGCTAACTAGATCACTTTATTTCTCAACTACTGGAGAATATGTGATTTGCAGATTCACACAAGACACACCACGCATCACTGTTAGCCAGTGAGGTTAGAGATGGACCTTCTCTCATTCCCACAGCCCCACCAAAAGTAGTCTAGCTGAGACTTCATTTTTTCCCCATAAAGACTCATCACATTTTTATTCCCAGCCTATGGCTGCAGACTCCAACTACAGCGCAAATCAGTTGGAGGTGAACACATCAGAGGAGGTGATGCCATGTGCCAGGAATGCAGTGCCATAGGATGGGACAGAGCTGGTGGCACAAGCTGCATCTACGACTTCCCAAGCTCCCTACGGAGCTCTACAGGAGTATCATCCTACATTGATGCAGGACTACTCTTCACCAGCCACTGGGCTACATAAGGCAGGAAAGGGGAGAAAAGATGCTGTCAGAGCAGCACGAAATAATTAGACATGAGCTTCATCATACATCAAAGGTCTGACTGCTCGCTGAGTCTGTGCCTCCAGTGTCAGCCTCAGGCCTCTGGGCCCTATAGGCAAGCATGAAGGGAAGGGCTGTGGCTTTTGGCAAATGGTGTGGGGCCAGGCTGGAGGAGGAAGGTGGCTGATCAGGGACCCTTTGTCTTAGTTCTATAAAGATTTAGTTGAGCTATATTTACTGTGTCATTATATTCAGGTGCATATGTGTACATTTAATGTGTACGATATGAAAGCAAGCTTTTTAAAGGTTAACATCTCTGATATTTTATCCACACTAGAAACTATTATAACACATAGCAACTTTGTATTACAGTAACAGTATTTTTTTCTGTAAGAAAGTTAATTAAAAACCAATTTAAATGGTAGGGAGTGAAGACCGCTAATTTAACCCACCACAAAGTCAGCCTTCAACTCACAAAAGAGCAAGAGCTCCAGCAGCGAGATTTTAAGCTTTACCGTGCCTGACTCCAGTGTTCCAGCCCACATGCAAAATGAGAAAAGTTCATGTCTCTGTTTCCCACATCCACAGCCAGCATCTCCCTAGATGACAGATATCCAGCATGCACTTTTTCTACTGTCTCTCTCTCCTTTCTTCCCCCATTTTCAAACAGAAACATCTCAAATCATTTGCTTTCATAGATGTCTCCTGGCCAGAGTGGAAAAAGCACACACTTCCCACCAGTCTTGACTTAAAAGCGTTGAGCTTCTTGCCAGAAAGAGCCCCACGGACAGCGAGATGGATTTCTGCATGGAGAAGGATGTGAAGTTCAAGCTCTGAGGCAAAACAGGCATTTTTGTTCCAGTGAGCCAAGTTTAGTTATTACAGGCTGCCTTAAATTGTAAGAAAAGTGTAGCTCTGCAACCACAGTTTTAAGAGGGCCTTTTTGCAAAGAACTCAAAACAGCTTTCTGGCAAGCAGAAGTGGCTGCAGTGCTCAGTGCACACTAGAAGATACCCAAACACGTGGAAGAAATGCACTGTTAGTAAACACGTTGGGTGGGATTCAGATCACCTAACTTTATCAGTGCAAAAGTTAAACAATTTGGTCATCCAGGCTCCATCTATGGTCAATAGATAAGAGGTGGATGTGTTCAGAGGATGAGTCATCTCACTCAGATGTTCTAGATGTGTGGTATGAGCCTTGTTTAGACAAGACTTTCTTTCAGATGGCTAAATTTAGACTAAATTAATTCTATCCAACCATTATCTCACCCCAAACCTGTGAAGTCTTGCCCTTCTTACATTAAGACTGCAGTAGATTCACTCATATTCAGATGTTAGCATTTCATCATCACTGAATAATCTGTTCACAATCCAGTCTTAATTCCATTCATGCCACATGCCGTTTACCATTGGTGAATTAGTCATCCTGAAGATTTCTGAGGCAAATACAAAATTCCCCTTTTCTACACCAGCATGCACCAAACTGAACTTGATTTCCAGTAATATTGACTATCTTAACGGCTCTAGATTAAGATCTTTAGGAATCACATAATTTATTCAATCCTGCAATTAGCACAAATGCTAAAAACACTAATAACCACCAGCTGGATCACCCAGGACCCACCATCATTTTCCTCTGACAAAAAAACTGCTGAAGGAACAGGCCATTTTTAAGACCAAGCCTGGATGAATATTTTCATGTAGATTCCTGGCCCAGTCAACAGTGATAAGGGTTCAGCACTCTCCTCACTATCTCAGTAAACAAAATATACTTATATTGAACCCAACTGTTTCAGGAAAATAGTTTGTTTCAGTGAACTACCCTCAAAGCAAACCAGCACAGGGAGCCTGTGTGGTCGTGCATTCTCCCACCACCACCACCTTAGGCCTCTCAGTACTTGGTGTGATGTCTTCCCCGCCTGCGCCACATAAGAATACACTGGGCCTGAATGTAACACAATGGTTTAACATGAAAGAAAGAAAAAGTGGAGAGCAACGGACCAAGAATATAATAGTGTGCCTGGTTCCCATGGCTCCTACCATTTGAAGATAATAACTATAATTGATCACTCCTGACAACATATGGATTATGGCCACAGAGAGGAGGTTACCAGGACCACAAGTTCTAGCAAGTCCTAGGCTTGCATAACCAGTGGAAAGTACTGGAATATTCCATCGTCTGAGCTGGGCCAGAGTGGAAAAGAAAAGTACGTGAAGAAAAGTCAATTATCTCAGATCTTATAAGTAGCAATTTTATTAAAGGCCCTTTGAGCTCTTCTGTATCGCAGCTGGCTGCGGCCAGTATCTCCCCTGAGTTGGGACGCTGCTCAAGCAACACCTCAAGGACTAGAAGGCCAGGACAAGACAGCCCCTCTCGAGCCTCAATTATCAACTGTTGAGGAATGCCAGCACATTGTGAGTATTTACTCTAACTCAGGGAAGGGAAATTGTAACTATAGGCTAGTCTCTCTGTTATCCACCTCTCCTCTTATATGTTTATGATAAATATACATTAGTTTTATGAATGTAGGTGGTCTTCCATTTGTCCATGCATAGGAGTTAAAAGAGGTACCCGCCAGCTCACTAGAGTCATACGATATTAAGAGATCTTTGATGTCAGCAGTTATAGACTGGTATGTGTGTGTGTGCGCGCGCGCGCATGTGTGCATGCATTTATATGCTTTGCTTATATGTATATGCATTAATCAGAGATCTGTGCTTTTGTTTATATGTATATGTATTGATTTGGGATACTTTATAGTAAGTTAGTGTGAATCTTGCCATTTTTGAATCTGTAGTGAAGTCATTGTTTAGTTATTTTGTTAAATCACTCTGTAAACCTTTAAATCAGTAATTGACTAAGTGCTGCTGGGATTCAACCTCTTTCTCTATCTCAAATTATTAATAAATTTTGACTTGCTGCTAAATTATAATTGTGTCAAATACTTCCATCCGCAACAGCCTCACAGCTTTAAAGCTCCACAAACCAGTACACAGCTCACCCTCCTCCAAACGAAAAAGAAGAGGATCAACTTGGGGGCAAGGAGGAAGTTTTATTCTTTTCTAGCCTGTGTTTAATTAATAATAAAATCTTTTTCAAAGGGCTCAAGGTTTCCATGGAAGAGAATGGGTGTGTTTTAAGCCAATCTCATGGACACTTTGACGTGCATGTGGATGAGGTGCTCCAGCCTAGCCAGACACTCCTCCTGCAGTGAGTTGCTTGAAGGGATGTGAGGTTTTGTTTTAAAATCGAGTTTCTTTAGTGCAATCGATTTAATATAGCACTGAGAAAACACCAGAGCTTATTATTTATTTTAACCACTGACTACTTTATAGGAGGCCTCCCAGGAGATGAAAGCAAGTCTTCAGTGAGAAGAAGTGACAGAGGATTTCTTTCTTTCCATTCCTTCAAGAGCCTCTGCCAACTTGCATGATTACGGTAAGAAAAGCCACTGAGAAGAGGGAGGGCTGTCGAGCAGAGGCTCCCTGCACACTGACACAAAAGGAGGGTGTTTTTTCCTCATTAGAATCTGATTCTCGTCAGAGGGGTTATGTACTGCAGTGCCACATGCAGAAAACCAGAATTAGAACTCTTCCTGACATGGCTTACACCTATCCCTTCCCCCCCAAGATATCCAGCAGTATTTTTGGATTTGTGGACACGTGTGCCACTAGGAAGCAGCTTTGCACCCCACAGTTAAAAGTCGACTCCAGGTCATGATACCAAGTACACTGAGAACCAGAGCTGCGTATCAAATCCGTGATGGATCACACTGAGCACCAAAGACAAAGAGCATGGCTGCTGCCACTCATCCTCAGGGTGTGGTCAGTGCAAATGCACAATATCACGCAAAGATCAGATCCATTTCAGTAAGTTATCATCTCTAGTTAACATATCAGCCTTTGAAAGGTCTTACTCAGGCACTCAGTACGTGCAAGCCAAAATCTGGCTGGTGGTGATGACTGCCATTTCTCATCTGAACACGTAGAAGAATCTGTCTGGTAACTGCGAAATTGTTTCAGTGAACAGACAGCAAAATCTTATTTTAATTTTGCTCACAGCAATTAAGGAAATGGGTTAATTGTATAAAATTAATTACTAGTGCTTGAATCATTAAAATCCATGTTGGGAGCATCAACACAGCTATGAGATATATTGTATTTCACATCTTTTCATTGCTTTGCTTTTCAGGGGGAAAAAAGGAAAATTAAGTATGATACAAATGGCCAAAAAAAGAAACTATCTAGTGCCAGAAAAACTTAATTCTGGAACTGTTTCTGAGGGAAATCACCTGGGGAAAACTTATCTTGGGTCAGATTTGACAATAAGAGTAAGCAGTAACAGGAAGGTGCTGAGCTGCTGAACTTCAGCATTACTCTGAATTTCCCAGCTCTGTTGTTCATTTTCTCAAATTACAACCCTGTCGAAACCAAAGCAGACTCGTGTCAATGAGTCCATCCATACCTCTTCAAAGTATTTTTTTTCCTTCTCCCTTTCCCTCCACTTTTCCACAGCCTCAAGCTCCAAGCAACATGCTGTTTATTTTGGCTTTCCCCCACCCCCTTTCTTTTCTAATTTTTTTGTCCCCTGTTGAAAGAATGTGTGCAGGTTGAGAAACAGAATTTCTCAGATGAGTTTATAGAGTTCACCCTCTCTGTTGAGGGCTAAATGCTGCCAGTTTAAGAGGAATTTTTTTTCTACTCATTTTCCCATCATCTGGTCTGCAAGTAACTCGATGACTGAAACACCCACTGCTGGAGGAGTCAAGGGGAGAACCCGTATTTTATCATCTCGCTCATTAAAACAAACAAACAAACACACACACTCATCTATGAGCTGTAGGTTAAAACTGGTCAGACCCAGTTTGCTTCCCCCCATGAAACTGATGCTGTTGCAGTCACAGGGTTTCTGCACAGCCAGCAGTGCACGTACAATATGCCTGCCTGCTCTGTCTTCTCACAACCACATCGTACCCCCTCCCTGGGCGTGGAGGCTCTTACGTTGCCTTTACAAGCAATGAATTAAGGAAACCCCAAGTTTCCCCTGCAGCACATATTGTTGCACTAAGGAGTGGGGTTTCAATAGCACCCGCTACAATACTAGGATCAAATAAACATACCCCCCTCTCTAAACTCACATGCCATGCCAGAGCTTCCTGGGGGTCTCTGGGCATCCTGCAGTTTAAGTAATAAAAATTTACAATCAGGTGACAACAGCAAGAAAAGACGAGCAAAAAAGGGGAAAGGGATGACAGCTTTCTCTTAGGTAAACATCCCCTTAAGAAAACAGTTTTCTGCTAAGCTACAGGTGCTCAGATCTATAAAACTCACACGAGCAACCAAATATTTGCTTATTCCCCCAACACAGACACTAAGCCCAGGTTGGGGGCTCTGAAGTTCACTGCTTCCTCTATTCTCACAAAGACTCCTTACAGCTGACTTAAGGGGCAGGGAAGGGAGGTTTTTCTTCATGTCAAAACGTAACACCTTGTTTATTTGTTTGTTTGCTTGTTTTATTACCTTAGTATTAATTTACTTAAATCACACGTTTTGTGGCAAGGACAGGCTTCTTGGAAAAGTGGTGAACTGAGTAGGTTCCCGTACTCGTGGTTGACTGCCACACACAGTAAGAGCACTCATCCTGTTCTCTTGCAGTGAATGTAAAGGCAAGCACCCATTTTTCAGCAGTTACCATAGAAATACATGCAGCAGAAGAAGCAGTTCATTTCACCATAAACAAAAAACACACTATACATCAATAAATGCTTAGTTTTGAGGCCCCAGATGAGCAGGCACAGCAGAACTTGCCTGCTGAAGTGGAGGCTGAAAAACGTGTCTTTGGACATATGAGAAGTCTGGTGGACCTCATCCCATCCCCTCTGAGAGATTCAGGAAGAACTGGTGAATAGTAAGCTCTTCCCTACTTCTGGATGTATCCCCCAAACTACCAAAATTGTCAACATCAGTCCCAAGTCTACCCAATTGCTGTAATAGTATTAATACCTACAGTTGATTATGGTCCTCCAGTTGGCGACAACTTCACACTACAGCCTCTTACAGGCTTCAAACATATCAACTATGCACGCTTCTGGCAAAGAAACGTATCCCCTCCTTCTGGACAAAACTACAGACATGAAGAACTCCCGTGATTTGGTTCAAGTCTTTAAAACAGTCATTGTACACTCTGAACTAAAAAAAATGGAATAACATTTAGAAACCAGGGGTTTTATTCTATTGCAACCATAATTGTAAGGAAATTTCCTATCATAGGTCCTGTGGTTGCTAATGAACTAGTTTCTGATGAGGAGCAAGCATAGGCAAAATAAAAAAAAAAAAGGGGGGGACACAGAACTCAAAGCAGATAGACTCTGTCAAAATCTTATGCATGGAGGAGAGCAAGGAGCTGGCAAGAGCTAGCCTTATTGGAAGTGAGGAACCAGATGCATAAGGAAAGGGAATGATGTTTATTTCCTAAGTGATGCTCAGCTCCAAGGCGGCTAGACATGGTCCCTCCCACTGCCCCAAGCTATGATCAATTCAACCCAAATAATTTCACAGATACTGGTCCAAGCTATTCTTAAAAACCTCAGCAGTGGAGATACCACACCCTTAGACCCATGCTTTGCTTTCATCAGAGAAAGGCAATGAAGTTTCCTACTGGAAATTAAACCCTCAACTTCTTGCTCTATTGCTTGTGGCCAGGAAGAAACAGCTCATTCCCTTAATCCCTGAAAGAGACTTTTTCAGACTAGAGGACATCCTTCTTTCCTCCAGTCTCCAGAAACCTGTCCTCCATAAAAAACAATTTAAAACTAAGTCTACAGAACAAAGTCCATAAAATATAGCTTAGAAAAGCAGGACTATAGTTACAGGATTCATGATTCTCCATATCCATTGAAAAAATTCTTGGTTCAAAAAACTTTTAAAGCAGGGTGTAAACTAATCCATTTTTCCATTTTTCTTTGGTGATCAAAGTTCTCCAGACAGTGCTCATTCCTGCCAACGTCCTCTCTACTTTAACCGAGCCAGACCTTCTTAGGATCCCTCAGCCAAAACATTCTGAGTACCCCAAACACAAAGGCCCCTATCCACCAGCCAACACTTAATGCAGCATCAGGAGTCAGCCAAGAAACCACTTAGAGAGACAACTCAGGAAATCAGCCAGCAGTGCCAGGGAAGGAGTGCCACCACAGAAAAGGACGTACCCTTCCACAACAGGACTTCATGATCCTTTTCTCTTCTCCAAACCTTACCCAGAAACACAGGAATTTTCAAAACTCAACTAACTGGCACATCTAAGATCAAACTCAAACCAGGACTGAAGCTCCAGGGCTGAACTTAAATGGAGCTCTGGGGCCACAGGCAGGGATGCAGGAGGCCCCAGCTGAGGCCACCCAGTGCCCCGACACACATTACATGTGAACATATTTGTTAGCTTTTAAATTCAGCTTTTACAGGTATTTCCACCCTTCTCAGTATCTGGGTTTTATTAACTTAAATATCCATCTGTCTTACTTATTATAGCACCCTATAAAATTTTTCTTTTCCTGAAAACATTTGCTGCACCCAAAAACATACTTTAAATTGGCCTGTCTATTAAAATTCATCAATCTTAATGCTTAATTCATAAAATAACAGTCATAAATGAAGAGCTGCACTTAAGTTGAAACAAAGCTTTCAGGAAACAAAGTGCTTCCATTTAAGAAATGTTTAAAGAAAGAGCACCCGGAACAGCAAACTTAATAATATGCTTTGCTGCATTATGAGACTGTACTTTAGTCTCACAGGCAGTTTTACTGGCTGACTTGTCTTCAAAGTCTGAGCTAGTCTGAAGTCACCCCACGCTTCTAATGGGCTCATAAAACTTCAAGCCAGCAGGTTGATATTCCATAAAAATCAAACTGCCTTTGAAGCACTATAGGAGCATGTCTTCTTTATCCTTCACCTGCCTGTGTCCCAGGCTGGCAGCATCCACCCTGATCATCCTGTTTCAACAGGTACTTAAAAAAAATCCTTTTGATAAATGGAGGTCTACATCTCTAGCGAGAACCACAACAAATCACGTGCATGCGGTGGCTTTCCTTGGAGGAAATACTCCAAAGCAGTAATCAGGGCCATTCTCCACTACTGTTTAGGTGTGTAGTGACACCAATGGAAACGTTGAGGCTGGTGGTCTGAAGGACACCCTTAATGAGAAGGAGACCTTGGTGGGCCCCAGCAGAATGTTTCTGAACACAGCTTCAAAGCTAGGTCAGGTTGCTGTGAGCCTTCCCAGTCAAACTTTTCACATCTCCACAGATGGAGATTGCATAGTCTCCAGTGCTAAACCATTTTCTCTGTGAAAAACTTTTCCCTCATGCCCAGCTTTCCCTGTCGCAGTGTGTGCCCGTTGCCTTTTGCCATCATGCTATACAGCCCTGAAGGCAGCGAGGAGTTTCTCCATACACCCTCTTTGACATGGCTCTCTGCACCCTCTGTGAGTGGCTGGCAGCCCTATCTGAGATGCTGTCTGCTTGCTGGTGGATAAGTGCTCCAGCCACAGCAAAGATCTGGGAGTGAAATGAATGAGACAAGAGGAATGCGCTGAGCTGCACTGGAAAAGACACTGGCAGCTATGTGCCAAGATAAAGAAGGAATATTTTCCAATTTTTTTCTCTGTGTGTCATCTTTCTCTCCCAGACAGCCAAGATGTTTTCCTACTCTTCTGCACCATCTACAAAGTTGACATCTCCAATTGTGCTGTGCCACACGGCCTACTCTCGCCATGTCCTCTTCTGTCCTTTTTTTGCCTTTCCTGGGCTCTCTGGCCTTCACCCAGGAAATCTCTCTCAAGCATCAAGAAGCTTGCTAAAAATTGCAGGTCCACACGTGTGGCATTGATGTAAGACACAACCACACAAGGAAGGCTTCAGATTTACCCAAGAGGTCTCTCCAGTTTGTGGCTTATACTGCTGACATCAGGTTTTTAATGTATCTTATTTTATGTATCCTGAAGACTGAACAGGTCTGGGTAGACTGAATTTGCAGTAGAGGAGAGTCCAGACCAGTCACCTACATACAACTGGACACCAGCAGCAAGAATGGTATTGATGCAGAGTCTAGATATAGTCTTAAAACCTATATTTTTGTTACAAATCACCTGGTGTTGTAAAGGCATGTTTAAAGCCTCCTTTAAAAGAAGTTTTACTGAAATATGAAATGAAATTGTCTTTAGCAGAAGGTGGCTGCATCCTATATCTGGAAACAAGGAGTGGATAAGCTAATACTTCCCATGAGTACTGGGACATCATTGGTACAGCTCAATCCTCTTGCAACTATTTGTAACTCTTGATGTTGTCCATCTAATGTGTATGTTTTATTCAGATCTGTGTATATGAGGTTGAATGTGTATGTCTGAATCATTTGTTTAATACTGCATTTATTGAGGTAGTCTCATACAAACTAAACAGTGCCACAAGTGTGAAAGGGATTTTCTGGAAACTGATGATTCAACTGGAGTTCATGTGTAGGTATGGAGACGCAACTTGTGATCAGCTTCTCAACTTTTACTAACAAAGCTCAAACAGGCACAAAATAAAATGATGCTTCCAAAGACCCTGCTAAAAAATACGCTGTGTGTTGTCTGCTCAGTGCAGTACCTGCCCAACAGTGTTTGGGCTTGAATCAGTTGAACGGCTATGCTTGTCTTCTTTAAAGATTCATTTCAAGCAAAAAAAAGACATCAGCAGGAAAATAAAATCTCTTTTGAGCACATAAAATAAAGAACTAAACCTTTTGCTCATTCTTTCACCATTTCAACAGCTATTTTTCCCCTCTCATTTTTAAAACCAAATGTAATGAACGCCTTGAAACTCAGGTTTTGTTTAGCTTAATGAAATAGCTAAGGAAATAAATTCATCATTAAAGCTACAAGGCAGGGCTGGGCAGAACACTCATCTTTAAATTTTTAAAGAGTTACTTAGATAAATGCTTGAATTACTTAAAAAATTGATTAAAATTATGCTTCATAAGGAGAAGCACGGGGGCAAGCTGGAATATCAAATGATTATTTAGCAATTTACTAAGTACTTTACTTTTACTTCAGTGTTAGGTTCACCTAAATTCAAGACAAACATCATGATGAACCTGGAGATCAGTCAGGAAAATAAACAGGATGCTAAAAAAATACAGGTAGCTAGCTGTGTACAGAAGGCCTGGGGGCCAAGACACCGGCCAAAAAACCAAAGGTCTTGTGAAGACAGCATGATCCAGCATTTGGACTAAGTAGGCTTCAGAAAGGAAAGGGAAAATATTACCTGCAATGAAATCGACATGTAAATTAGTTGATGTCAGTCATAAACCTAAAACAACACTGTATGATGAAAGGCATGCAAAAAAGAGCAAGTTCAGAGACCAGGCACATAGTCTAGATTGCCCCCAGTGAACCAGCTGCCAGATTAGAAGTAAAGCTGGCCGAAGAACAGGGATTTTGTCCCAGGTTTTGACATTCTTTGTGAACACGCCTACATGTGTATGTGTGCATGTCCAGCTCTGTTTGCATGCGTGCCAGGGTAGCTGCCCCCCAAAAAGGCAACACACCCACAACTGTGGGCACCTCCCAGTTGAGATGCTCCACTGGGCTGTTGAGAGGTCACTCTTTCTTTCGATTGGGAGTGGTGGTAAGAACCTCCGCCTCTTCTCTTTTATGTGCCAGGGGAGGCAAATGCACCTTCCAGTTGCCATCAATTACATGTTATTGAAAAATAATATTTTTTTTTTCTATTCCTACATGAACTTGCCACATCCTCCAGCCTGGACGGTCCATCAGGAGCCACACTGGCTTCTCCCTGCCTGTGCATGCATTTCATCTCAGAGGAAGGCTTTCCCATACTCCCACCCCCCAGCTGCTCACAGAGAAAGATGGTGCATGCTCCCAAAATCCCCATCCAGCCCCTGTGCACATCTGGAGTGGAGGGTGGAGTTCAGGGGCATGTGCAAGTTTTGTGCTACAAAACCTCCCTAAGACCCCAAAAGCCAGGATTGCTTTCCTGGCCTTAGCACTGCTCTGCAGTTAAACCCCTCAAAATCACTTCCTCTTCATTCCTCGTCTTCCAGGTTGTAACATGGAGTGACACTGGACTTCCTTGTGAACCTATGGGGACCTACATATTGGTGGTGACCCCAGTGTCACCACGCAAAGCTGGATGGATGGAAACAGCTCTTGCATTTTCTGTAGGCCATGACAGTGTTACACCATTCAGAAGTTTTTAGAGGGGAGATAAAACTAAAAAAAAAAATCAGTTTTCCACACAAAAACTCCTTTGGTGTGGTTTGCCTTGTGTTGTGGACTGTTCAAAATGTCAGGGATGGACAGGTTAGATGAAGGGGAACACAACATGTGCTCCACAGTCAGAGCTGTTTTGGAAGAGCTTAATTCATCTTTGCATTTTTCCCTCAAAATCCTCCATCTAAAGCATAGATGATCTGCAATGGATTTATTCTGCTTTGTCGGCCCCTTCTCCCAGAGGAAACAGTGCAGGATTTTGCTCTAATCAAATCCATTCCACTTGGTATGAGACTCTGGAAGTTATAACTGAAAGTATAACTTTCAGATGTACTTTCAGCCTTCTGGCTAGTAATTTAACAGATTTGTTTAACTGAAATCTGTTTTTAACCGTAGCTCTACCTGACCTCCCTGGTGATGTTACCATGTCACAGTGAAAACAGGGGTTTGCACTGAGACACCCTCTGATGTGAGAATTGTAAAATCAATAGTTCGGAGGCCAAAGACTGATGTTAATTTATATTGTGCAAGGAATACAAGTGCTGCAACCCTCCTGTATCCCTTGTACTTAGCAGAGATACTGGGACCAACACTGGGGTGAAGTAAATTTTTCGTGCTTCCAGTCATCGCCTCCAAGTTATGACATTGCCCAAACTCTCCATAGCTTTGCAATGCTACAACTTGCACCATTCATGTTGCTCAGAGGAACACACCTTACATACAAGGGATTTTTCATTAGCCTAATTAAAACTCTGAAAGATGAATTGCAGAGTCACTGTTCATCCTGTTACAACAATGCTTATGACGTCTCTTGTCCCGCACCGACTGTCCTCTGCTGGGGTCACCGAATAACTGAATTACCCCCTGCTGTTACTAGCTGTCAGCTAAGAAATATGGCCATGTGACACCACACTGCATTGCAAAGCTGAGCAAACCCTACCACGAAGCAAGCAGTAGTCGCCTGGTCCGTGGAAAATTGCTTTTGTAACAGGACAAGCTGAAAGCAAGCTCTGTGTGGGCCATGGCAGACCCAGATGGGACTGAGAGGTCAGTCACTGCTTAGCACAAAGACTTTTATGAGCAGAGGTGACCACACATTTAGCTGGGCTATGAGAGCTCATAGGAGCAGAAAGGCCCTTGCAGGAAATCCCCAATTAAAAATTCTCTCACTGACTCATTACCCAATGCTGTATTTAAAGGCCAAAGGGGAAAGGGGCTGGGGCTGTTCCCTTTAGGTTTCACCTGCAGTCAACAGAGGTCCGAAGAATTTCTGTTTCAGAGAAAAGACATTGTTTTGCTCTTTCCAATTCAGAATAACAGTGACCCATTAAATACAAGCATTATGTGGTTTGTTGTGTTTTGTGTTTTAATATTTTATTATTTTTATCCTAACGATGCATGCTGAGTAGTATGTGATGTAACAGATCAGCCAAAGACACAAAGAGAAATTCTTCAGATAACAAAGATGTTCCAGTCTGTACTATTGGCTACCTTCTTTTGTAAAACCTAACTGGATGAAAAAGGAGAGTATTAAAACATATGATCATAATAATGAGAAAAATAACATTTCAGTGCTGGCACTGACACATCATACAGAAAACAAAAAATATGAACATGAAGAATGAATAAATTGAACTCCACCTTGTCAGTCTTACATGAGAGTTATCTAAAACCTTTTCTTCTGCAAATATTTTCCCCAGAGGAAAGATAAAAAAAAATTGCAATTTCACAGGAAAAAAAAAAAAAAAAAGGAAAAATTAACCAAGATAGCTTTTAACAAACAAATAATTTCAGTAATAACTTCTTGTCTGGGTTTTGAGGTGGGATTGTTAGCAGCCCTAGCATTGCCCTGCTGGCACATGCACCCTGGTGCTTTGCCACTGCTGCCATGCGCTCTTCCCCATAATGCTCCATGCCATGGCCAGCACACACCAGCCCAGGCTCATAAGCCTCGCCAGCAGCAAGCATGGTCAGTGGGCACAGGGAAGAGGCAAGCTCTGGACCACCCCAATCCCAGGCGTCTTCCTTCCTGTGCATTCGCCCCCCCTCCATGGCCTCTCTCCCTCGGCTGACCACGTCCCCGCCTGGGATGCAAGCCCTGCCAGAAAGCTGCGGGAGGGCCGGGTTAGCATCAGAGGCTATAATTAAACTTCAGAGCTCTGTGACACCACTCTCTAAGCATGTCTGACAAGAATGACGCTGCGGGTCCTCCAGTACGCAGTGGCTGGAGATGGATATTTCCGACGGTGCCTTGGAGCAGAACGAGCTTGCGTGGCGGAGAGCCCTGCTGACATATGCGGCCCTTCAGCAAACCCCTGTCATTATGTGCTGCCGAGACTGTGAAGTCAGTGCAGCACCGCAGGAGGGTTGTTTTATTTATTTATCTTATTATTTAAAATTTTTTTTTTTTTTTTTTGCAAATGGACAATGTGAGTCTGTCAGGGAACAAGGGGTATGGTTTGCAAGCACGGAGCAAGGGAGGACGGGCAACCTAATTTAGCCCAGGACGTGCCTCAAAATATTTTGCAGAGATGTAAGAGGCCACTCACACTTGTAATTATTTTTTTTTCATTTATGTTTAGGTTCCTTGCAGCTTTCTGGTATTTTTACGTGTCTTGGACCAGACAGGCAAGTAGATACAGCTGTTTGTATGCTCAGCACAAGGAAAATGCCAGGCTTCGAGGGATATAAATAGACATCAGAGCTGGGTTTTGGTGTTTCTGATGCTCACCTGAAATACTAGGGGGGAAAAAAGGCATCTGCCATCATGTTTCATTCATAAATGACGCTTTTTCTGGAGAGGGATGGCGGAAGAGTGAAACAGGTTCGTGAAAGCCAGCACACATGTGTCAGTTTCTTCACTTTCTTCCACATATCAAAGAAATTTTATGCATTTCCCTATTTTGACCCGTTTCTAGTGCTTCTCCAAGCCTATGCAGTTCTTCCTGGTCAACCAGAATAAACCAGGAAATCTTGTTGAAAAATACCGATCCCCTGAAAGGTCTCAGCATTTCGCACATTACAGTGGACAAACATCATACCACCCCAGCGCTTCTCACTCCATCCCCCCTCACAGCCCCAGCAACAAGGAGGAGCCTGTGAAAATGCAAATAAGGCCATCAGGAAAGAGAGTTTGTTTTCAGATCATGTTTTGGGTGAAGTTTGCAGTTTAAATCTATCCAATTTCTTCCTCTTGTACGTGCTACCCTGCTGAAATTTGGAAATTATAATGTGTAATCATTTGTAAGGGAGATAAAAATCACATGTAAAGGAGGTACTTTTTAGTAACATAAGTGAAACAGAGGCAGGGAAGTGAGAGAAGAGATCCACAAGAAAAAAAAAATCCATCTCAGTAGTTATTTTCTAGATCGAGATGGTCTAAATACTAGACTAAGTTCCTGGTGGCCTAACGGGGTAGAGGTAACTGTGCAATTCAACACAAGAAGTACAGACTCCACTGCAAATGCTGTGCCTCTCCATGCCGTGCAGTCTGCAATCACTTGTACACACAGTGTAGTCAGCACATCATCATCCCACCATGAAGGTATTTTTTCCTGTATCCCTGTGGCCACCCCACGCTATTTAGAAAGGCAGGCACCCGTGTAACAGCCAGGCACGCCATGGGATGAAGGCACATGGGCTTCTCTGCAAGGGGCAATGGCATTTCCCTCAAACCACAGGCTGGAGTCTGAGGGGACAATTGTGAAAATGTTTTGTCATCTTCAGCTCTGCCCCAGGCTGGGAATAGCCCACATTACAGAATTCGAAGTGGTTGATGAAAAACATCATCAATAACGTTTTATCATTCTTAGCAGGGAGACTGTATTTTCAAAACAGCCTACTGCCCCTAGCAATGGAGGTTCAGACTGAATAACTCCTGTGACGGTTTATCTCATCCCATCTCATCTTGTTTTTGTCGGTCAGGTTGCCTGCAGAACACAGGTATCATGGAGGACCAAGGCAAGCACACAAACCCACAGCTGCCATGCATTAACCAGTCTGGAGACTGGCCAAAAGAGGCTGATAATAAGATGAGAAGTTTTCTACTTTGTATTTTTTGTTAACTTCTCTGGAGGACCATTCGCATTCTACCAAGTAGCACAAACTGATCGGAGCAGGCGGAAACTTCAGGATGCCAAAAAGCCAGTTTCCTAGAAATCAGGTGAACAAGTATTTCCCTTTCTATATCACGGCCACAGAAGAGAAGTTGTCCAGGCAACATTTTAGGGAAATAAATGCCTCAGATTACACAAGCCTTACAAGGTTTTGGATACTGTGCTACAGAGGCAGCACCACAGTCCTTGGGAAAGTGTATTTTTCTGCAGACAACAGCAATCCTGGCTGTGATGTTCCACCTTCCCCATCTTCTCCCTTCTCTTCCATATTTCAGCAACCATCATCTCCACCTCATTCTCTGTCTTTCTCTCAGTTGGGACACACCAACTCTTGAACTGTCTCATCTCCTGATACCTTCCTCCAGTGTAGCCTGCATATGCATCCATTAAATCAAGAAAACTAGCCCTGGAGCAGACAAAGAAGTTTCAGAAATCCCTGTTTCTAAATGATTAGTCATGAATCTGTAGCAAAAGAGTGAACTTGTTGCTATCATGACCTAATACTGCATTTTCTCCTCCTGTGCCTATGGAACATGGTACAAACAAATTTCCAGGACCAGCTCCAGGTAGATGCTGGAGGGACACCTCAGTGAGGAACGTGGATGAAAGAAGACCCATGTGTCTCATAGGCATATGTAGAAGGTACGCGTGTATCAGACTCCAGCTCACTCCTCCCTGCACCACTGTTTGTGTTCCCAAATAAACAGGAAAACATATATGAATGCTGTCTATTTTGAGATACAGTAAGCTGGGTGAGTTGTTTCCCTCCTTGCTCAAAAAAAGGCTCCTACCCACCTTTCAAAAAAAGGCTGCTTGCCCTATTTCTTTACACTTAATGTTGCTCTGTACAATGAGGGGGGTGAGACCCCTTTGATTTCACTGTTCCTGAACTACTAAGAATAGAGTATTTCTGCCCCCTATATGAGCAAGAACCTGTTAAATCACATATGTTTGAGTATTACGGTTGCAGAATCTGGTATCTATTTCCTAGGCAGGAAGGAAGCCTTTTTCTTAAAGCCTTCCAACATTTTATCTGTTGAGCATGCCACTCTTGAATCACGCTGGAGTTGAGGCAAAATAAACAATCTCTTACATAAAGTAAGAAAGTCCAGAGGGAAAGCTAGCATGAGTAGAAAGTAAACTTCCTTGTTATGCAACTCATCTTGCTTAACTTTTTGAAGAAAACCTTAAGAACTGAAGCTAAAATGGCAAATGCAGAATGATCTTATTTCCTGTTGAACATTACTCTCTCCAGCCACACAAGGGCTGCGTGCAGCTGATCATTGACACAGACTGCTCCAGCTTGCAAAGCAGCTCTAAGGAATTGCTGTGGCTGGTTCACATCATGAAGGGAGGTACTCATGCACACGCAGCACTCGATTGCATACAGCCGTGTCAACATTGATTTAATTGTGTCACCATTTTAACACCCTTTTCTTCTCTCCTCCTGGAAAATTGAATAACTTCACTTTTTCTTTTTCCCCTAAGTAGGGTACATTGCTTGCACACATCTCAGCAAGCCATTCAAGCCAATCCACTTACAAAGACAGCATCACTGCGCCGAGTGCAAGGAGTGAAAGTCTCTTTTCAAAGTCCATATCTGCACACTGGAATTCTCACAGGCATGCACGTGCCTGCAGGCACCACTCACCAACTACCAAAGCAAAGCCAGCACCCCCAGTACAGAGTGCCAAAAATAGACTGCAAGCACATTTTGAGTACCACATGGCAGAGCTGGGTTAACGTCAGGAGCAGTGTGGTTTTCTTCTCAATACATGATCTGTGAGAAGCAGGGCTGGGGCAATACTGTCCTGCTCCAAAGCCCGGTGCTACCCATGAAGTGCCTGGAAGCATCTTACCTGTTCATAGAGCATCTCCCTGTCTCTGCTGAGTTTCCAGCAGCACACTTAGCCTCTAATTTGAGAAAGTAAAAATACAGTCTGGCACACCACCCTTGAAATACAGACCACCCATCTATTATGCCAAAGCTAGTATTTATAGTTTCCCTCAAAAAAAGTCACTGAGTACTCTGCAGCAGTACACAGCATGGGACTGTGTGTCCACATGGGATGTCAGAAAACTCACTAAAATGGGAACCTAGTTCTGTGCAGAAGAACCGTATTTCTGTAACTCACAAAACCTTCCTTAAAGCTATGGATTTTCTCCTTCTCACATCATTCATTCATAGGAGAAGTCCTATAGATCTCTCATGATGTCCTCTACAACCTAACCACCATACTGAAGCCTGCAACTTATAACAAAGTCAAACGAAGCCCTTGTGATGTAATGACTTTAAGAAGCTACATGATGAGCAAATTTTCTAGCACCACTTGAAGAGGCAAACAGCCTTCCTTGGCACTTTAATACCTATACAACCAGAGCTAGAAACACACGGACTGCAGGCTATGTACATGGCCCCACAAGCCAGCTGAAAAAATTTGATGTTTAATATTAAAAAATATAAAACCTTGAATTTAAAGTAGTAAAAATGGCAACAGTAATTTGCTAGAACATTTCCAAATTTCAAACTGGAAAATGCAATTTGTCTTTCTCTGTGACTAAAAAAAATATTTGGATATACTTCTCCACAAGGCTTTCCTCACATGTTCATCATCATCATCTTCACTTTTCTCCTGTAGCAAGTTAAGACATGGAGTCCCCCCAGTCAGCAAGCCCAGAAAACACTTTCCCATTAAAAGCTTTGGTCCAAGCCATTAAAATGCATGAAAGTGAAGATCTACCTCAGACCATGTTTTATTGTCCATAGATCAAATGAAAACTGGCATTGGACTAGATAAAAGAGATGATGGTAAGACCCCACCACACTTCCTATAACATCTGTGTCTTGGGATCATGATGGAGCTCAGCCTCATGCTCCCAAGCTCTCCAGGGAACAGAAATGGCATGGTCTGTCTGCACTGAAGTTTCTCGAATATTTCCCAACTCCTGCAGACCTTTGCCCACCTACGCCCCTCATGCTGGGCCTTGCAACCAGCCCCCAGCAAGAATGGTGATCTCCCATTTCATCTTGTTTAGAGAGTTCCTTTTCAACTACATGTCAGGTTTTTTCAGTCCCCGGCATCAATCAGGCCCTTTTACTTTGAGAAATTAGGTCAGGAGAGGAGAAGGACTCCCAGCCACAATTCACCATTTCAGACCATAGTTGACTGCTTTGTGGGTTCTTCGGTTCCTCCGGCAGAAAATCACTGTAATTAAGTGTTAGGAGTTTGATGAGGAAATCTTTCCTTACACCAGAGGCGGGAGTCTTCACTGGCCTCTTTCTCTCACTTTTTGACAATGCACCAAAGTCACAACATAAAAAGCCTTGGAATTTTCCAACATTTCTGTTCTCTTTAAAGGCAAGAAAAGAACTTTTTAGGAAAAAAAATGTACTTTAGTCCTCAGACATTCAAAATGCAGCTGGAGGAACAATTTTTACCAGTTTCCCTCCAGCGAGGAACTTGTGTCAATGGTGTTTTAGAGGAAAATGGAGCACAGAAGATGAAATAGATATTAGCTGTTGTAACACGGGAAACCCAGCCTTAACTTGCTGCCTTTTGTCTGTCTGGCTTATCACACTTATTTCGGCAATTATGCTGGAAAAAGTGGCTGAGGGAGTGGGTTTGCTTTCTGCTTTCTTTGGTGGTTTTGTTTGGTTTTGTTTTAAATGTTCTCACTTTGGAGGCATTTCCAGAACTTTTTCTCAGCAAGTGGAAATGGGTTCCCAAACCTTTGGAAGAGAAAACATGGATGAGGGCCTCTCTAATTCATGGATGCTGGGAGTAACAGTTGTTCACACATGGTGGCTTTTGTAGACAACTGTCCACCTGAAGGAACCCATGACTTTGCACCCCAAGTTGTCATAAACCCCTTTCATTTCACAGAACCCATGACACAGTAGTGTGATGACCCAGGCTGTCACCAGCTCCTTAGCAACAACAAGAAGACTTCTTGTGAAAATTTTTAACAGCTCTTAGAAATACATCCCCTCTCTGGTTTCTCTTCTGCCTTTTGAAGTTCCTTTCCTCAATCTGAAAATTCAAGTTCATGTCAAGTTCACTTTTTATGTCAGTATATTGACCTCAAGTCAGGAAGTGTGGCAGGGAGGATGCACAGTGCTATAGCACCATGACACTTTTAAATTTTCCAGATACAGTGCAAAAGTGTAGGAAAGAGAAGACTGCTTACAGTCTCTGACACCCTTGCTATCATACACAACTTAATCTTCAACAGTAATCTTCATATGAATTTGGCAGGAGGTCCAACAGAGATTCATAAATATGAACATATAATGAATAATTAATAAAAATTCATAAATATAAATGTATAAATAATTAAAATTTCCCAGCGGTTCCAACAGAAAAGCAACTTATCAAAAGCAGTCTTTTCACCAAAATGTGCAAATCTTGGGAAAAAAAAAAAAACAGTTCTAAATTAGTGTTTAAGGTCAAAATAGCTTCCCCATCAGGGTTATTGTTCCTTGCAGCAGCCAGCTCTTAGGTATTCTCCTGCCACTCTATCCCAAGCTTTCTGTAGGAACTGTTCCAAAACGTTTCAATAATTGAGCATCCTGTGAAGCAAGAATTTATACCTTTTATGCCATTAATTTATACTTTCAATATTCCATTTAAGGACTGTAACCAATGGACCTTGCACTCTGCTTTTCTTTAATCCACCCACTTTGCCACACACAGAGCCACATTAGAAGTAGAAATGACCCAAAAGCTACAACATGTGTTTAGGATACAGAGATTTGACATTCAAGTCCATGTCTACATAACACAGGAAAACCAAAAATGTTTGTTGCATCCCTAGATGGAGGATGAAATTTTTCAAATGCAAAAATTCACAGGAAATGGGAAAATGGATACCTCTTGGCTGAATCTTTATGACCAGACACAGACAACTATAAAGATGCAGTCGTATCCTTCATCTGAAATACAACACACATAAACGACAAGCCTGAGAGAACAAAAACTTAGTGTTTCCACCCTCAGGTCATAGCTCAATTTGGTAATTAACACCATGTTTGCACTCAGGGACTCTCTCCCACACTGCAGCCTTTCCTGTCTGATTTGTTATTCCATATGATTGACAGTTTCTTTATGGTCCTTATTTTACCATGAAATATCTTTTGCCCTTAATCATGTATTGGCACGGAACACATGCTACTGATTACAAATTGAGCTGTATTTAATAGGCATGCAAATATTTGGTTTTGGTGAAGTGCAATGAGCTTCCAACCCCACCTATTGGTGTACAAGATGTCATTTAAGTGAAATTCAAGAGCCGTCATAAATGTCAAGGATGGAAGAACTCATAGTGAAGGAATACACGATCATCTCAGCGATTATCTCCGTAATTCTTCAAATTGATCAAAATTTTACCATCAAACAAAATCATGAGAATTGTGCTTTGGTTTGAGGAAAAAAAGAGAGGAAAGGATGGCTTTCCATTGGGTATTTACAACCAAAGATGATGCTCCCAAGCAAACATTTGTCTGAAGTTATATATCTCCAGATTTTATATGTAAAGGGAACACAGATGTAGATGAGTGGAACCAGAGACATTCATCAGTATACAGAAAGGAAAAGTCAGCTACCATGCTGAGCCGAAGCGGCTCCTGGAGGAAATTAGGGAAAAATATAGACTTTCTTTCTGGTTCTTCACGTGGTGAAATTGGGAAACAGGTTCCTTTGAGGCATTTATAAGAAGCTCAATAGAACACTGAGTTAGCTTCAAGTGTTGGTTGTTTGCTTGGATTTTTTTTTCCCAGATGAAACAGAAACTCTAATGAATCTATGAAAAAGAAACTTTTCAGAAAGTTGTGCCCCAACACCTTTGACACTTGAAAATTCCAAGTATTTCATTAGCTAATATTTTACACCTATTTATAAAGGTGAAAGACAGGAAACAGAAGCATAAGAGGTATTTTAAGATTTCCAAAAGTCCAGAAGTGACAAAACAAAAGAGTTAAGACACCTAGGCAGAAACTGTAAAAGTCCAGTGCTACCATACTGATGGCACATTCAATGATCCGAGCACTTCAGCAGTCCATCCTGTTCAGTGACCACAATGTACTTGTATTAAGCTTTGGGAAACTTATGAGAAATAAACATCTTTACCCCTAAGATATTTTTCAAAGACGTCAAGTGGTTCACCCAAGGATGGAGCAGCAGATGTGAACAAAACCAAGCTCCACAGAAAACCAGCAGGTCATTTCCGTGGACATTCCTAAGAAAACAGCAGGAGAATTGGTCTCAGGGTAGCAAGAGAGACATACAGACTGGCATAGTCATGGGCTAGTTAGGGACAGGCTGTTTTAAAAAGAACTATTCCACTAAGATTGCATTTTATGGATTAAAGCTGCATTTATTATTTATTAGTGCAGAAAAAAGATCAGATAAAGTCAGGCTGCATACCAATTTCACTTCAGTTGTGATGTGCAGTACCCAGTGATGATGTTAACCACATTAATTTTCAGTATGATTTGGAGTTCTAATAATAATATCAGGTATCTTATAAACTGATAGTCTAGAGATTGCCTAGTTCATATACCAGATAAGCTAAACTACCAGAAGAAAAAAGGAAGCCCCGGATGCAGTTGGTTAGGAACACTTGGTAAAGCAAACTAGATCCAGGCTTCATGTAGGGGTTGCCCCATCCCTGGAAACATTCAAGGTCAGGTTGGGTGGGACTCTGAGCACCCTGATCTAGTTGAAGACATCCCTGCTCATTACAGGGGAGTTGGACTACACAACCT
Organism: Anarhynchus alexandrinus; assembly: GCA_008711295.1. Lineage (NCBI taxonomy): Eukaryota > Metazoa > Chordata > Aves > Charadriiformes > Charadriidae > Anarhynchus > Anarhynchus alexandrinus. The sequence goes on from VUYV01000113.1 coordinate 736,433, forward strand.
TTAAAGGTCCCTTCCAACCCAAGCCATTCTATGATTGTATGGATTCTCTTAATCTTTTTCTAGAATATGCATTTCAACATGTGATACTTGTATCTTGCTCCTGAGGTGTACAGGAGAGCACCAGACTCTTTGCTGTTCTCTGGTCACAGTGATCCGTTATCCTGGAGGACAGCAGAGGTCACACTGTGGAGAGTATGTCAAAGCTGAGAAACATAGATGTCCTGATACAATTATCTAGTATTTCTAGCTCTTTCTCCCTGCAAGGATCTTAAGAGTACCAGCTCCTATTGCCATTCAAATAAGTCTGTCCTCTGAAAGGTCTTACATTGTATTTATCCTCCAAATATCCACCTGGAAGCAGTGTTCTACCCTTGACTTATTGATTTAATTGCATCACTACCAAACAGCTTCTGTTTTGCATTTTCAAAACAGGAGTTCATCCCAATGGAACTTAGAAGTTCTTCAGGGGAAACTACTAAAAGTAACTTCTTTGCAAAACAACCTGCCCAAGATTTAATCTTCCTCTATTACAATTACTTCTGTTTCATGAGAAAAAAACTCATAAAATTGTTATAATTGATGCTAGCTCAAATCACACATTAATTAAGAAATGAAGGAATATTTCTATTAATACTGCTTTTGTAATGCAAGGTCTACCTCTTGAAATGAACTGCAAGCAAGTAAAAATAGCAAAATGAAAAACCTTTGGGGCAAGTATTGCCTCTGAATTATAAACAGCCTCAGATTTTTATTCAGCACACAAAATTCCTCTCCTCTAACCCCCTTCTGTTTATAGGCAAGGAGCCAATCGAGAATAGATTTGTAATTAAATTCCTTGGAATTCATGTAGTCAAACTATTTATTAAAATCATCATTTTTAGATGTTGAGTTAGCACAGGGATACCACTGTTCAAGCTTTATCACCATATCTCTTAATTCTTCTGTTTGCATTTAACTCTTCCAACCATTTCCATATTTATAAGCTAATAAGAATTGTTTTATTAGTAGAGAATTAAGGTGCCTGCACAAATATTTTGTCTTAGAAGTCTATTTTTTCCATACTTCCGAAGAGTTTCTTTTTTCCTAATCCATTTCTTTCATGTGTGGCAATTACACAATAGCTTATTCAGATTGGTATTTTATTTTTCTTGGAATTCTTCTAAAAATTACAGCCTTTTCCAATAAAGACTTTATTTTTCTTTTCCTTTTTATTCAGAGATTTTTCAGCCAATTTGGAATTAATATATTGATATATTGTTAACAAAGCAGAATCTGTTTCCAGCTGCACATACTAGCTAGAAATGCATAACAGAAATGTAACTCTCACAAATGAAAAGAGAAAGTCATAAAATATTAAACTTTTCACACCAGACAAAAATTAAGTTGAAATGGAGTTAAGGCTGATATTCCAAAACCACAACTTTGTGTGAAAGCTGCAACCCCAAAAGTAAGCAAAACAAAATGAATATAAACTAAATAAATAAAATAAAAACATAAATGAAATAAATTTCTTTATTATAAAGAAATGAATTTGAAGTTCATTTTAATACAAAATTCACATATGGTAAGGTATAATAAAAGAATATATCTCCTCAGTAATTATACTTATGGCTGTGTTTGTGGCACAAAACCTCAATCCCAAATCTCATCGACATATGTGAAGTATTTTTCCACATTTTCCCCTCTTACAGCTTTGGGTTGTTTTGGTGTGCAGACTTCACCCTTCCTGGGAACAAGCCATGAAGAAGAAAACTTCTCTGAGAATTTTACAGATGACAGAAAAGAGATTTTGGTTTATGAAGAATTATGGCTAGAAAATAATATTTTTTAAAATGTTTTAAAACTTAAGTTAGGCAAAGGATTGCCATAAATTGAATAGAAAATTTGAAGAGTATCTTCATGACTCCACCAAAAAAATTGGCCTGGTACCAGGAACTGAATCTCACAAAAGACTTTGTTTTTAATAAGTTTGTACTTAATGGGCTGAAAAATGGGCTTTGCTATCAACATGTGGAAAACTGAATAAACTCTGAAAGACGAAATGCTGTAATTTTGATCACAGTACACTACCTCACTGAAAGAAAATGAGGTTTTCTCATCTCTGTTTCCCACAAAGAACTTCCTTAACTATGGAGCAGAATCAGTAAGACCACAGCACGGTGCTCCAGCAACACTTGGTCAGGATTAACCTCCTCTGATGAATAAGGTCAGAGTGAGTACATCCAAAATACTTAAGCAACCAAAGGCAAAATATAAATTAAAAATCAAGAGAAAATGTTTGTTTCTGATGACTGTTGAATAGTCAGTGTGTGAACGCATACTCAGTATGTGTGAATTCACACATACTCAGCCCAGTGGGATCTCTACCATGGAAAACTTGCCAGAAGGTTGATTCAAGAGAAAAGATTTTAACTTAGGAGAGTTAAAAAAGAAAATATTATTCTCTTCTCCTACTGGGTAAAACAATGAAATGAAGGACTTATTTCAGCAGATTATGTTAGGAAATGCCATATTGAATCATATCAACAGTCCTTAAGACAACTTTAGAATGATTATTGGTAAAGGAAGTTGATTCTTTATTTCTTCTATTAAGGACTTCCAATCTCAGTCTAATTGTGAGGCCACTAATAACTATTCAGCCTTCAGGTAAGTACTTCTAACAAATTTCCATCAGTTTCAATGAAGCACACAAGAAGAGTGCTACCAAAGAAGCAAATTTAAAAATTTTACTTGGTATTTCCTCAAGATGTTATTAAATACCCTATATAGACATCATATAGCAATAGCAGAAACATACATAAAAAAAATCTACTGTTAAAAATATTCTATAATTTAAGACAACCACAAATAGATTAGCAGCAGGTGAATGAAAATTTGATCACAGTTCTCTATGTTTTACAAATGTGAATGACACTTGGCATTAAAGAATTCACAGTGAAACCAAAGGAGTAATAAAGGCAGCTGTAGTGAAACCTGCTCTCGATGACGCACAGGGAAAGCCCTGGGTCAGAGTTTTAAGACAAAAATAATCTCCTCGTTTCTCTCCAGACTTCCTTCAGAATCAATTTCTGCAGGCCTGCGGGGAGCAGTTTAATAACCTCCCTCTGAGATTTTATCACAAAATTATCAAAGGAATTATCATAGGAATGCTTCTCAATGTTGTTTCCTCAGTGGTGTTTCTAGACAAAGTAAAGATGATCAAGCTGGCCTCATTAGCTGCTGCTTTCAGGCTGCGAGGTCTTTACCATATATATATATACATGGGCCATAAGGAAGGCAGAGAGTCATGGAGCAATGGCTGAGGAAATACAAAGCAGCGAGGTTCATTTTAAGTTACATTGCCAGGAAACTGAGACAAGATTATATATGTATAAGTTATGACAGGAGGAGGTTTCTGCTCAGGTAAGCTGGTATCTACGGGTTGCCAGATCTTAAGGACATGGCAGGTTTGCTGACTTTACACAGAAAACCCTCCAGGTACAGGTGTCCCAAATACCTACAAACAAAGTACCTATTGCAAACAGCAGCAGCCAGAGTAACATCGATTGCGGACAGCAGTTCTCTAACACCTGAAAAAAGATTTGTGATTACAATATTAAATATCTATAATAAGATAGACATTAAAATAAATATTCAGGGAAACAGGTTTACAGCCAGAGTTGCTTAAATGCACTTTGCAACCTTTCCTCAGTCAAAAATATAACTGGAGTCATTTGGTCTCATACTAAAATGGGATTTGCTATATTTCATGGAAGGGATTAGAGTATAAATTCTTCTAATTTACACAGGAAGATGAACACTGAATTCATCACACTGCTTTATTAATGTCTTGTCCCACATACCCCCCCTTTCTAGTTCTTCTAATTTGAGTTTCAGATTCAAATAGCTGCAATTATGGAACAATTCAATCACAGGATAAGGAAAAGAAAAAAAACCAAACCACCAGAGTGCAGTTTGGCAGGGCATGTTCTGTCTTTAAGCAAGGATTAAAATGAGAAGAATTGTTCAAAATCAAATAAACTTATGCAAGCAATTAGTGCAAATTCCTATAATCTTGGATTATTTCTCTTTGTTACTGTTCAACTGCAACAGGCTAGTCAGAACAGGAATTTTCCTTTTTGCGGGTGTTGTTTGAGGCATCTGTACAGACACCTAGAAAACTCACTCATCACATTTACCAGAGTTGCATTAGGATTTTAAGAAAAATAAAACAAAATTTGTTAAACTGGCTGAAGTTTAGACCGAGAACCAATCTTAAAACCAGCAAGAAGGCTACTTTACTAGTTCTCTTGTGCAAAGTCAAGTGGAGATTAGAAGAATTTCAAGAAATGAAATCTGATGCAGACTGAAATTATTAGGAGAAACAGATTTATCTTCGTCTTATTTTCATAATAGCAAACAGCACTCTGGCTGACATTTCAGAAAATTCAACCCGTAGTCTCAAATTCCTTAGAATTTGAGACATACTTTGGGAAACAAAGAGTGATTAAATCCAGGTTTCCTGTGTGAGAAGGACCCATTCAATCAGGACTGCAGTGCAGAGATTTCCAGGCATGGGCCACTGAGCTCAGAAATGCTGCCTCACTGTCTTACTCACCTTGGGTAAAACTTCAGGGGACCAATATGATCCATAAAGCTGATGCAGAGCTTTATACCTATAGAAGACTCTTGAAGATGCCACCATGTTATCAGTTTCCCTTGCCCTGCATGCAGGAAGAGGCAGCAGTACACCTACAAGACATTCACTGTTAAAAAGGCAAATGGACAGTTCGTGTAATTTGGGGATATTTCAGCCCCAGAAATGAAAGCTGGAAGCTAGAAGAGGGTTACAGCTACACCTGAGTAATATTTTCTAAATCAGGTACAGACACCCCAGCAGCAATGAATTACTGTTTTGTTTGGTTTCAGATATATTACCTTAGCCTTTGATGAAGGGTAATCAAAAGTTAGTCTTGGCAATTAATTATTTGTTTGGAAGTATTCTATTAAACTAGTGTAAATCATTTCAAATTGGTTACACTCATAATGCATAAAATACCTTAATACAGAACAGGTAGTAGGTAATACAAGGGAACTTGGTGCTTTGAGCTCAAGATTTCGTTTGTTACTGTAAGCTGTGACTGAGGTCAGGTTTCAAGTTAGGAACACAGGGTCGGAAAAGAAGAACAGAAGCACCTGCATTATGTTTGTAATCCTCCTGACGACAATTGTGATTACTGATGGACCTTGTTCATCCTGCCTTAACTACAAACAAATACCCACCCCCAAAAATGAAAAAGAGGTCTGAAATCAAAAGGAATAAATAAATTAAATGTTATTAATATCTTAAATTTTATTAAGGTGTAGCTCAACTAGCTATGCTTAAAACAAAACAAAAGTTAGACCTGGAAGTCCTAAGGGACATCTATTCGCCATTAAGGCTTTCATTGCAAAAGCCAGAAAGTGATTGGGCCACAGGAGACACAACAAGGAAGCATCAGAGGTTGTCCATTTACATCCCTGTAGGACTAACAAGACTAGGATTTGGAACTGTGAAACATCTCTCCGGGCAGTCAGAAATAAGATCATGAAAATGTTAAGGCACACATGGATTAAAATTGATTGCATCAAACATTGCATAAGAGATTTTCCCCTGTATCTTCATCAGCTACCCTTCTGCTATCACATATTTAGAAATTAATTTTTTTTAATAACTTCATTTGGCAGGTAATTTATAAAGCAAAATGAGCAACAGTAAAACATCTACTAGAACTATTGCTGAATAGGGAACAAATTATCTGCTGTGCTACAGTAAGACAAACAAGTTGGACTGAGTGGTCCATACATAAACACCAATCATCACATTAACTCAATCTATTTTATTAATCACTGCTACAGTAAAGTCCACATGCTTGTTATGTCCTCTTCTGCCTCCAGATACATGTTCCTCTGAAATTAATGAGTTAAAAGCTATCCTCTTTAACATCTGTTAATGGTGACCACCTGGCTTGTTCACACTAGACCCTTTTGAAAATTTGGAGAGATACTTTACATATCACTCTACTAATTCCAAGAATTCAAGTAAGTCCTCATTCTCTGGAAATGAGTCATCAGTTTTTGGTCCGCCATCATTGTTTCCAGTCAAAACATTTGAAAAAGGAAATTACAGCAGCCAAGATAATCAAGCATTGAGTTCTTGGGCTGGATATTTTGACACCTTAAATTTTACCATGGAAATTTCTTCTGCTTGAATGAATCAGTAACCTGGAAAAAAAACAAAATGAGTAAAAAAATACAATAGGTTGTGATTCATTTTTTCACTGTTAGGTGGCTACGTGCATTCATAGCACTGCAGCTAGCAAGAAGAAGAAACCCAAACTATCATATGGATCAGCAAATGAGTGTGACACATCCACCAGGTTTCAGAGCTCCGTTGCTGAAGAGGTGCTTTGACACCATAATGATGAGTCTGGTAGGAAAATAAGGGGACAAAGGAAGAAAGAATAACTGAAGAAGTCATCTTTTCACAGCAGAATCTCCTCCTAGACATTAGGCAACATATTTTACTCCTCAGGATGATGTTAAACAGTAAACGTAGTGAATAACAAGGCCTAGAGTTTTTGCAAGCCCCACTTGGCATTTAAAATGGTAAATCCTTTCATTTCAAGCCTGGAACAGAGTACAGGTAGACATTGACTTATCACCATGGGGAAACTTTTTGCTGGCCAGCAAGATGCAGGGAAGTGAAGAGGCATGCTGATGGTAGGGATGGCATATGTCTGAAGCACCTACGTCTGAAGAGAAAGGATTTACCATTTTCCCTGCTAATACCACTGATTTCATAGTATGGAAGGAGAATTGCTTTTTTCAGAAACAACCAGTCACTCTAAACGTGCTTGGCTTATACCATCCTGAACCCACGTGTTTTAAAGTGCCTACTTGTGCAACAAAGACTGGTTGTTTAGTATCATGACATGAAAATACAGATCACACCTTTTTTGCATGATGTAATAAAACAACAGTTGGCAGCCAGCTCTTGCAAACATCCATCTTACCAAAACATCCAAGGTAATTGCATCAATCACTGGCTCCATATAAACAAATTCATAATTGGTGGTCTGATGACCATCGTGAATTGATTTACTTATGAGACAGTGTCTCTTAGTCTACGGAGTACAGTCATATCTCCTGCAAATCTGCATAATTTCACTGATCTCATAAAAATTCCATCTATTTTGGGCTGAATTGGACCTGCAACTCAGGCTCATGCAGCTCAGGGAGATAGGACTCTCACAGTTCGACCATCAGTCATCCAGAAGGTCTGGGCACACAACGCACACATACGTGCCTCCCTCCTGCTTCCCAGTGCCTCTTGGGCACAGCAGCCAGCAGCTCTCCTCAGAGAAGGTCAGACCTCAAATGTCAGACCAAATTAAAAGAAAGTCAATACAGAACAAGGTTGGGCCAAAACAGCGTTCATAGACTGCATGCATGGCAACGTGAATTCCACCCTCCTCAGTTTCCCCTGAGAAGCAAAATATAAAAAAACTTTAGGTTGAGGTGAGGATTTAAAAATGCCCAGAATTTTGGTTTTGTCAATTATTTTCACTTGGTGAGGGAAAGGAGTTAGAAAGTTCAGAAACATTTGGACATTTTTAACTGAAAACTTTCATTTCAAACACAGCAACATCTTTGAGATTATTTTTTTTTATTTGGTTAAAATTAAAATGAAGAGGCATCAGTGATCTCAAAATTAAATAAGAAATCATCGTGTGGCACTGAGTTAAGCCAAAATCAATTTTTAATGTTTTCATTTCAACAAAAACCATTGAAGGTGTTATTTTGACTCAAAAAAAGCTCTTTTTTCAAGTTTCAGTTACCTTCCTAAACCATGTCTCTCCTCTGCCCAGCTCTATGGAGACAGGACCTGAAAAGTCCACACAGAGTATAGATTAGAGCAACTGATACAGCAAGCATAGATTGGATTAGGATCAGGAAGAAAAAAAATTTAAAAAATCATATGTTCATAATGTTTCTTCAGGAATCCCTCTGGCATGCAAGACTGGATTCATAGCTAAGATGGTTACATTGAATTTTCTGAAGATATTAGATTTTACTCACACTCAGCTAACCTAGGAGATTAAAGTACTTTTTCTTCAAAAAGAAAACAAAACAAAACAAAAGATATTTTCAGAGAACAAGCGTTTCTTTATTTCAGCGACTGAAGTCATAGCAGGTCAATAAGAAGAGAAACAAAAATAGAAATCGCTATTTTTCCTTGCACTGAATTCCTAAACCACTGTGCCGAGGCTTCACAAGTGAGCAAAGGAGAAAGTTTCTTTATCACTGTACTCCTCAGCTCTAAGTATAAAGTTACATCAATGTCCTTTGTTGATCATTGGCAATATCTGCTCCAATGTTCATGTACAAGAATTATAGGACAAACTGTTTCTAATTTTCTATCTGGAAAGTAACTCTTCCCCGCAGAGTTTATAATAGTTCAGGCAATTTTAAATCCCTCGACAGGCTCAGCCGGGAGGGCCACCCAGGAGAAGATGCTGCAGACATGACTGTCCCCTCCTTGTCCCCACTCTCTCCATTACTAACTGCAGCCTGATGCATCACAGCCAGGCAGACGAGCCACGCAGGCATGACTGTGCTGTGATGTGCTCTAAGGTACTCACATCTTTGCACAGCTGTATGCATGTGGTACAGAAAGGCAAGGAAAAACCGCTCTGGTGTTTGACATTTTGAGGAGCATGGAGGAAGGACTGCGGTTTTGCGGGTTTCCTCCCACCCCTTCTCCATCACCCCCCACAGTCTGACACCAGGCCTGTTTTCCTACCGTCTGGATATCAGAACAGCAGACGTGAGTGCCAGACTGGTTTATGATTTTGCCTAGCAATTATCTTCTATCTTTCGATAACACGCTGTACCCTCCTCCTTCGCAGACAAGAGCTTTCCTGACACAGACGTTCTCTGAAGCAGCTTTGGAAACTGCTATCCACTCCAGGTTGGGGTTTCCGTCCTTTTTCTTTAAATATTTATATTGGAACAACCAGTTGAAATATGCAAGTGTATACAGAAAAAGCCTTAAAACTGGAGAAGACAGCCAGTTCTACTTCCTTCATCTACTTGTTTTCCTGCTGCAGTAGAGAGAAGCCAAAATAGAGGGCTGGAAGGAGTTCAGACTTAAACCACTGGAACATGGTAATGAGGTTTTTTTCCATTACTAGATAGTTTTATCTATCAGTGTGGAAAAGATTCTCAAACCCTACCAGTGAGGTTAGGAGAAGGTCAGTAAAAATGAAAGAAAGTCTCCTTCCAACAAGCCCCTGCTTCAACTATTTCATTTTATGAAACTACACAACAAACTCTAAAGACAGAAAAAATACAGGAAAAGATAATGACCGCAAACTTCAGTAACAGCTGTGCAATGTATTTAACTTGGAGAGGAAGCTTTAAGCCATCTTCATGGTCCCCTAAGCCCAAGCCAGATGTGCCTGTTCAGTCGTGTAACATAACTCACAGAATCCTGCTATAATTTAAGCCAGTTACCAGTGACCCCAGGGGCTGCTGGAGATCATTGCAAGCAGCAGGTGTTCCCTTGCAGCATCTCTCTCTCTCTGTATTGCCAAGATGGAAGGAGAATGGAGGAGGAAGATGATGTCTTTTTAAAGCAGTTAATCTATTTTGAATTGCTTGTAAAACTGTGATTCTTTATGGCACCTGGAAAGAACAAGATACATTCATTTCACCTTAAGCCTTCATTTCCCTTTCATCCTCCTTTGAGGGACTTGCATCATCTGCACAGTATTTCCTCATTAGCTAGCTTTCACTTGTTAATTAGAAGTCCCATTACTTGTAAGGACTACGTTTCTGCAACATAGTTTCATCGATATTTGTCTTGAGATAAAAATGTTCACTGTTTCACATAAACCAAAAGTTTACACAGTTTTCTGTCTCCATGTAGCTCCTTCAGTAAATCATTTGCAGGCTATCACCACACTCAGTCCAAGGTGATGTTGATATCTCCTGTTCAGCTGACATGCTCTTCAGAAGTCTGTTGATCATAACTGTGAAAGTAGATGAAATCTGACTTGACACTTTCCTCTTGCTCCTAGTAGATGTGTAAGAAGGGAACAGTGCGACAATAAACCCCCTTCTCCCTGGATTTCTCCATTCAGAGAATCCCAGCATGGCTGTACAATGTTTTACATATTCAACTTCTCCTTCACATAGAAAAATACAAGTGCATATCCTGGTGAGATTTCTCTGAATGTATTTAGTTTACTTCGCATAATCTGGAGGTCAGCTGTACCTCATGAACCACTGTTTATTATAAGAGATCAATGACATGAGGCATTAAGCATGTTCCTGTCTCATCTAGCAGTTGATGACGGTGAACTTTTAATTCATCCATTCAGTTATGTAGACTGAGGTTTCTCAAAGGAGGCTAAGGGAGTTAGGTGGCGAGACCAGTGGATTTCAGTGGGCACTCAGCACCAATATTACACATGCATCTTATATTCTTTGGTACGTCCTAACCAGACTGCCATTTTACAAGCAAATTCCTGCTGATTATGTCATAGGTTTCAGGTTCTTGACTTACAAACAACACACACAGCTACATAGATCATACACAGCACAGAAATTTAAAAAGGCAACTCCTCTTAATACCTAAATCTTGAGATGGGCAGGGGCCCAACTTTTCCTGAGCAAGCCAGTGTCACGTGAAACGTTGCCAAAAGAGACAATGCCATCACACTTGGGGATCCTGCTCCAAGCTGAAAGAGAGTCTTGACCACGTATGTCCTTCTATCTTGTCTATTTCTATTTTAAGCTCTCTGGGCAAAAGATACTGAGATCTGATCCAACCTGGCAATATCGAAGCCACACAAATATAAGCAAAAAGAATTCTTGCCATTTACACCCTGAATTTTTCTCTCAGCTTTAAAAGCATTTTATTTTGCTAGAGGACGTCACTGGTGAACCAGGAAACTATTGTGCTGGTTCACCATATATGGTTCACCATATATGAAAAGTAAAGTCCTCCAGACCATTTCCCTCCTGCTGGATAGTAAGCATCTTTTTTTTTTGTGGAAGAGAAACTGAGATTGAAATACTCAGGGTGATTAGTCAAGCAATCATTATTGATAAAAAGATAATGACCACAACAATATTTCTCAACATTTCCATGGATGCTTTATAACTCAATTGATAATGGAAGAGATCATGCCAAGACTGATTCCAATATGCATTTCTAAAACCTCTTCAGGAAGTCATGTTAGAAGGACCCTTGTCAGATATTGACAGGTCCATTTATAAAAATCTTTAAAACATTCTTTGTATGCATGGCCACAGATTTGTAAAGAAGTTAGGTAACCAAGGATATGTTCAGAAATTTACTTCAAATCATTCTCTTTCCTTAGATCCATCATGTAACTGTTCATCTCAGTAAAATGTCTTGATATATTCTGCAGCTGAACACAGCCTGCTGCAATGGCACAGGGGAGGATTTCTGAGCAGAGGAACAGGCAACTCCCACCATTCCCACTGTTCAGGAAATAAAACTTTGTGAGAGACATTCACACACATTAATTCTCACATAGAAAAGCTAACAGCTGTATACATCCTCCATAGCCAGTGAAAATAAAGTAGCTGGTTTTGTATTATTTTACATAAAAGTTTTTAGAACTGCAATATTGTAAACCATAATTTTGATTAGGCTACAGGGCTGGTATAGCACAGATCCAAAGCAAACCCTTAGAGGTTTATGGAAAAAGGAAAGAGCCTTCAGCACAGACATGTTAACATCACATAAATCAGGCAAGAATCGGAGCCAACACAAGTATGATTTAAGAAATGCATTAGTTCAAATAAGAGAGAAAGTGAAAGCCCCAGGACACAAAGAAAGCAATCTCTTTCCCTTAAAATTTGGAATCTGCCAGATTATAGCACTGTTGGGCTCAGTGCCATTAACACCATGCCAGACTAGGCAAGAATCCTCCTCCTCAGGCAATGATTGGCAGGTTCAACAAAGGAACTCTTTCGAAAGTCAAATGAGGTAATATAAATATCCAAAGAAATCAGAAAAGGCCAGGGGACTATTTATAGTCTGTTCATATCTGTTTAAGTTTATGAATCTGACATACCAGTGACTCAAATCAAGTCAATTAGCCCATTACTTTAGCGGTACCTGAGCAAAGCCAAAGACTATGCTGAGATTGCTTGAACTGATCCAAATCTTAGTGTTACCTATTTATCAATTATTGTGCTCTCTACCAAGAACCATGCACTTTGAATTCCTGAAGCAAAACTTAATTATATCTTGCCTCATTTTCTCTTAGATTAAAACCAACACATTTACACAAGATAACATCCAGCATATCTGATTGTTGTGCCAACTTCTCATTCTAACTGAAAAAACTTCTTGTGCTCCAACACTTCATTAATAAATTCCCAAATTGACTTCTCCTAACACAAATTTTGCCCTATAGTTTTTGCTGTTGTGAAAAAAAAAGAAATGTTGCATATCCATGAAAAGGGGTCAGTAAAAGAAACATTCAAGTCCCTTGTGAAAGGGAGAAAAGCTACCCAGAAGCTTTACCATTCTGATGAGAAACAATTAACCCCAAAAAAGTCTGTAAGAAGTTTTCTCTCAGAAAAGAGCAGAGCCTCAATTCACCAACTAGAACATGAATTTTTTTTTGCCTTCCTCAACAAAGATAGCACAAAGTATAGATAACTAGGTTCTACTGCCTAGAGTAGCAGTAGATGGCTGACAGAGTACTGAATGCAGGCAGATAGTGAGACCAGACCAAGAAGTCAGGAGCTGTCATCATAGCGACATCAAATCAAGTCCTGAAAAAAGACTACAGATGCCTGAATGCTAATGCAAAGGCTATCAGCCAAGTCTCTCCTCCATCTCCAACTCTGTCATTATACCAAAACTTAATAGATGGCAAGAGTTCCCTTGGATGGTGCAAAAATGGGAATTTGGACACTGACGTGTGTCTTGGTTTGAGGTAAACCAGAACAAATTTTAATTTCAGTAATCTTACTTCTCAGTTAAGTCTCTTCTAACTAACTCACTTTCTGAAATTAATGGCAGATTTTCCAGAATGTGTCCGCTTCTAGCAGATGACATCTGATGTTTACAGTTAATACCAAGGAATGGTATGCAGAGACAGCCCTGCTTATACTTATTGCTGTAACACCCAAGGGCAGCTAACTTTGTTATTTGCCCCGTTGGAGGGTCGGAAGCAGAAAAGTGTAGAGGGGTTGCACCTGCAGGGAGGAGCGAACAGGACAGGTGACCAAAAACTGACCAACAGGGTATTCCATCCCATCTGCCTTATGCTCAGTATAAAAGATGAGGAATCAAAGGGTCAGCTCTTTCTTCAATGGCCAACATCTGAGGAGGACGCTGTTCGTCTGCCTTTGATCCTGATCCATGTGTTCCTGCATCCAGATCCAGAATCCAGTTCCTGTCCATCGCTGAGTCCAGTCTGGGACTTGCCCTGTGACATGACCATCATCCTGGGACCTTGATACAGTTTTGTAGATGTTGTATATATTTCATTATTTTCTTATTGATATTATTACCTTTTCTTTTTATTATGAATATTTCATTAGTTTAGTTTATTTTCAACCCATAAGTCTCTTTCTTGTTCTCTCTCCATTTTCTTCTGGGAAGGGAGAGAGAAGTTAGAGAGCATCTGTCATTCGTTTAGTGGCCAGCCCAGCCTAAAACACGACAATGTGCTACAGGAAGGGAAAACAGAACATAAATGAAGGAAACACGCTTGAAGCTTAAGTTTATACCATGGAACCTCCTGATCTGTCCTTTATCCTTAGAAAGCAAAGTTAGCACATCACCTTGCTCCAGACTGTCTTTGTACTGTCATGTCTTGAGCAACAACTACTTTTAAACCTCAGTCTTGCAGGAGAATCTGGTATGGGTCACCTCAACACCTGCAGAAGGGCTTAAGCCAGAGATAATAACTAAGAATCTAAAAAAAAAATTCCTTTTGTAAGGAGGGGAAGGTTACTTAAGCAAAACAAGGTAAGAGCTTATTGATGCAAGCAGAAGATTATCATTAACACATTACCAAGATTACAATAAATGACTTGCACAGTCCTCATGGTAGCTGAGCCTCTCGTGTGATTGTCTGCAACAGAGATAGCTGTAGGAGTCCCATAATACCACAGTGCTGCACTAATCTGCTTGCAGCTTCAAGCTGGAAGACCGAAATGCAGTTTAGCATAAAATGAAAATGTGCAAGTCAATGTCAGGCCTAGAAACTCTTATTTTACAACACCATTTTGGTTCAATAACATATCTCTGAAAATCCTCTCTTCTTCCTCAGCTTTTACACAGAAAAAAATATTTCTTTTCAGGTTTACTGCATCTTTCATTACATATTATATATATATAAAAAATATATTTTATATTGTTTTCTCACAATTCATGTAGGAAAGTATTTGCACAGCCTAAGACTGAAGTCTGATTTGCTGGTGTCACAAATCACTTTTTAGCAGGATGGTTGTCACCAATCAAGGGTTCAGAAACATCCTTAGCAACAAGCAACATTGGATCAGATTGTGAGCTGGCATAAGTGGTAACCCAGGCTAAGTTAAAACCAGTGACTAATGAACACTTCTTTTCAAATATATCTCATAAGCATCACATAATGCTTCTCATCTATATATCTTAATGGTTTCATCATCCCAAGTCCTACCTCTTCACCATCATGAGACAAGTATGGCTTGGAGGAAATTATAATGAGCCTGAAGCCACACAAATATTTGTAAAAGGTATGTATAATAAAGGACTAGCATAAATCCCATGCCCAGTGTGTAAAACACCCTCTCTTACACTACCCACTTCAGTTTGTTCAAACTCATCTGGACTCTGCTTGCTCCCATAGACTCCATCAGGTGCTTTGCAATGGACTACAATGACAGCAAGAGTGATTTGTGAATCCTACTTACAGTATGGCTGACAGGTACAGATAGATGCAAACACCTTTCTTTGACTATATGATATAAAGGAGTTGGGCATAACCTTGTGCCTAAGTTAATCTGAGCAGGTTCAAACTTACCTGTTCTGAGCAAATTCAGAGATGTTACTGTCTGTGTAGGTACACCTTTATTTTCTTCTCTCCATTTGGTAGGGACAGCATCCAACTACTCCTTTTTAAAACCCTCTAGATAGAAAAACAAGACCTAGAGGCCAAGAGCCAATAAGAGATTTTGCAGATGAAAGTGTTGATTATCATCTAATGTCACTTCACAAAATGTCCAAGAAATGCCATAAATCCATCAGACAGCCATCACTAGCCCAAAAGCACCATGAAATGTTACTACAATTGCTAAGAAAGCTTAGGTGACACAATCAAGTAAAAAAGCATTTTGAGGAAATCCCTGTCTATTCATGAGAACATAGTGTGTTACAAAAGAAAGATTTTTTTTTTATTATTACCTTTCCTAAGATGTTTTGGTTTTAAGTTCTTCTCTGTTGAGACAATGAAGAATTAATTGATAAACCAATGCAGTTAGCTTTAATTTTTAAGGTCTTGATGCTCTAAGGCTTCTGTTTTGACCATAGTGTGGGGAAAAAAACATTTCAAACATTTCTGTTGAATGTAATAGATCAATTGAACAGTATTACCTTGAAAAGATATAGAAAAACATAATTTGGAAAGTATGATTCAGGGCCAGTATTTATCTTTAACATTTCCTCAATCCACACTAATTTCACAGTCCGGAAGCAGAGAACCTAAGCACACAGAAAAATGCCTGATATTTGCCATAACAGATTTAAAAACCCAGAAGAGGTATATGGTTATTTGAACTAAGAAAAATTAGTAATTTGAACATGGTTATTCTTCATGTCCTTCACAGCAGAGCCTTGTGGAGCATATGTGGTTGGAAAGCTTTATGCGTCTTTTTTTCTGTTTCTTTTCATAGAAACAAGTTGTACCAGCATCATGATGCTGGGCACAGGTGATGCCTCACTATGCTCCTGGTTGCCAGAATTTTGTTGGCATCAGCCAGAGAACGTGCCCTGTGCTGTGTCTTCCCAACGGGGAAGTTACATTCACCCAATCAAAGAGGAATCAGATTTGCTTACTCAATCACATGCACAGGAAAGAAATTTGAATCTTAAATACTCAAAGCCAAGTGTGCACAAAGGACATAAAAGCACAAAAATTCTTTGCAAAAATTTATCTAGGATTGCACATGAATAAGGCATAGCCTGTTCAGATAATTCACTGCAACAAAAGGGCAAATATTGACTAGAAAAGTAATTTCCAATGAATTGAATGTTTATTATAATTTTTCAGTTCCTCCAAGGAATCAGAAACAACTCAAGAACTCGTACTCTGCTATGTCAGTATGTTTGTGGAACATGAACATATGCAGGTGATACATATATACATGACAACGTATATATTACAGCATAAAATGACATATGCATCTGAGCCAGAGATTCTTTAGCAAAAGGCTAAGACAGGAAAAGCACACCCCAGCCAGAATTTCAACTCCCAGAGGACATTTTCCAGGACTCCTGTTCAGGAAACAATATTACAGGTTTACTTATCCACTGAAAATACTTAGGTAGAAGTTACTAAGAAGCAGTAACCATGGAGCCCAAATTATGCCATTTTTTACTGTCATTTCCCAGAGTTTAACAACATTACGCTGCAGTGCTTTTATTTCTGAGACACGGACAGTGAAGCAAGCTGCCAAGAAACATCTCTGCTGGACATAATGACTAGTTGGCGTCCATCTCAGGAGGAGCGGCTTAGTATAATTAAACTCTTCCATGACGCAGGGGGCTGGACCTGATGACCAACAAAGTTTTCCTTCCAAATATCTTTCTGTGATTATATGCTGATTAAATACCTGTGTGTATCACCAGCTTATTTCCCCATTTTGCTCAAAATTCATCAGGCAGGCTTGGGTCTGCATCACTTTATGACGTCCAGCATTTTATCAGAACCTATGAATAACTGCGCACCTCCTTTCTGTGTCTGTCCCAGTCACTTCTGTTTTGGGTTTGGTTTTTTTTTTTCTTCCCCCTAGTTTTATAATAATTTACTTTTTCCGTGTTATTACCATAGCCCTTGTACACAGACCTCCCACCCGGCCCCTGCACACAGAGAGCCAGCACAAGCAGTCTGACATTCCGGTGGTATATTCTCTGAAGATCTGCCAAAAAGATGCCCTAGATAAACAGCAAAAAACCCACAACATTATCACAGGCAATTAGAGTTTCACTGCTGCCTATGGCAGTCAACTTTAAATAAACTTTGGAGGAGCAGCTGGCCAATTGAGAGAAATCTGAGAAGGAGCTTAAGGAGACCAGCAAGCACTGCACTTTTCTTGCTGTTAGAAACGGTTTGTATGGGTTTTCTTCGAAACAGGCAAATAGGAGAGAGGTCCAAAAGACCTTTTCTGGGGTCTCAGTGCCATTGCTCAGCGGGGCACTTACCGTACAGCCAGTGTGGCTCTGTACCATGAGACCCACGTATACTCTGATTCTTGGAGACACCATCCAAAGCAAGGGGAGCCAGGTAGCCTGGCACCAAGAACCAGCTGTTTCAGTTGCAAACTCTTTGGACCAGGAACTGTGACATCCTGTATTCACACATCCACTTACTTACTGCCTGCAGCTAGCTGTCATTTTAACAACTGACTACATGGTAAATCAATAGCTACATGAGATTACCTGCGTTGCCTGAACTCTGTTAGGGGAAAACTTCCTATTTGCTTTTTAAGCCTTCACTGAACCATGCATGGAGCTCTGGTTAATCCCTGGGAAGGAAAACAAACATGTGCAAGCTGTCTGCACTTGACTGCTGAAAGCTTTTGAATAATGGGGTGACTGACAGATCAGTTTACTAGATTAAGTTTTGAACCTGAACCTTTTCTCTGTCAAAATATTTTAAGCGTACTGCACATGTTCAGAACAGATTTCAGGAATGCATGCTTTACACCTAGTCCATGGCAAATGCAGCAGGACTCCCAAGTTGGTAACATCCTTGATGATACCATATTAATCATGTTCAAGACCATCTGAGGAACTTGAACATATACAAATTCATGGCACCTGATGAGATGCACCCCAGGGTCCCGAGGAAACTGGCAGACGTAGTTGCTAAGTTACTCTCTATCATATTTGAAAACTCATGGCAGTCAGGCAAAGTCCCCCAGTGACTGGAAAAAGAGAAACATCACACCCATTTTTGAAAAGCAGGACTCTGGGAACTACCAACTACTCAGCCTCACCTCTGTGCCCGGTAAGATTATGGAACCCATCCTCCTGGAAGATATATGGAAGGCAGGGAGGTGACTGGAGACAGACAGCATGGCTTCATTAATGGCCTCCACACTGGACTAATCTGATGGCCTTTTATGATGGAGTGGCTGCACTGGTGGATAAGGCAAGAGGAATTGATGTGATCTGTCTTGACTTCTGCAAGGTCTTAGACACAGGCCCACAACAACATTGTGGTCTCTAAATTGGAGAGATATGGGTCTGATGGATTGGCTATTTGATGGATAAAGAATTGGCTGGATGGCCGCATCCAAAGAGTTCCAGTCAATGGCTCAATCTCCAAATGGAAACCAATAACAAGTGGTATCCCTCAAGGGTCCATACTGGGACCAGTACTATTTAATATCTTCATCAACAACATAGACAGTGAGATTGGGTTCATCCTCAACAAGTTTGTGGATGACACCAGGACAAGTGGTTCAGCTGATTTGCTCAAGGGAAGGGATGCCATCCAGAGGGCACTGGACAGGCTTGAGACGTGGGCTCGTGCAAATCTCGTGAAGTTCAACAGGCCAAGTGCAAAGTCCTGAACCTGGGTCAGGGCAATCCCCAATATCAGAACAGGCTGAGGGATGAATGGATTGAGAGCAGCCCTGCAGAGAAGAACTTGGGGATATTGGTGGGCTGGCAAATTGGACATGAGTTGGCAACGTGTGCTTGCAGCCCAGAAAGCCAATTGTATCCTGGGCCGTATCAAAAGAAGCGTGGCCAGGAGGCTGAGGGAGGTGATGCTCCCCCTCTACTCTGCTCTGGTGGGACCCCAGCTAGAGTACTGTATCCAGGTCTGGGGTCCCCACCACAAGAAGGACATGGACCTGTTACAGCCAGTCCAGAGGCAACCACATAAATGGGGAGACAGTTGGAACACCTCCCTATAAAGAAAGGTTGAGAGATTTGGGGTTGTTTAGCCTGGAGAAGAGAAAGCTCTGGAGAGATCTTATTGCAGCCTTTCAACAACTAAAGGGGGTTTAGAAGAAAGATGGAGAGAGACTTTTAACAAGGCCTGTAGTGACAGGACAAGGGGTGATGGTTTTAAGCTGAAAGAAGGTAGATTTAGATTAGATATTAAGAAGAAATTCTAGGGTGGTCAGACACTGGAACAGGTCATCCAGAGAAGTTGTGGATGTCCACTCACTGGAAGCATTCAAGGTCAGGTTGGACAGGGCTTTGAGCAACAAGATCTAGTGAAAGATGTCCCTGTCCATGGCACAAAGGCTGGAACTAGATGGTCTTTAAAGTTGCTTCCAACCCAAACCATTCTTTGATCATATTGAGGAGTGGCAATATGAGCGACATACATCACTGTTTTGGAAAAACATATATGGCAAATCACTACGAGAAGACAATAGGAGAATTGCTTCATCTGACTCCAAATTGTCATTCAATTTTAGCATGCAAAGGCTACCACCAGTAATGAAAGAGACAGAAAAGTCTTATTACGTGGCAACTAATTAGTATAGAGACTGCAAGTGCGTCGTTGAACAGTTCCCAGCCTCACCCTTTACCCATTGTTCTGGTGAAAGAATTCACTGCCTACATACACCAAGCCAGCAGAAACTAAGGGGTGAAGGGAACATTACTATGCTTTAGCTAAGAGTGCACCCTTCTGGCTACAGCTCTAAAAGAAGAAAGAAGCAATCTTCATTTGCCTAGACATAAATTGAGCAAGTCATGAATCGCATTGTCCTATGCACTTCATTTAAAAAGAAAAAAGTTAGGACACACACTTGGATGCGAACACAGTATTTCAACACTATGAGAACCCCTCACCCCACTGCCAAAACACTTAAGGAGGGAAAACACTTTTTAGGAAGGGCAAAAGAATATCAGAACAAACGTATAATCACTTTCAGCTGAACATTTCCACTAATACATTTCCAAAAGCACCAGTTGCACCATGCTTTCTGCAAACATTTCATTAATAATCTATCGCTCATGTAAACTTCACAATGAATGGAATACTATTGAATTAAATTGTTTTGATTTTTTTTCTAGAAAAATGGTCACTCTTTGAAGAGGAATTAAGCCAACTTAATTAAAGGAACACACAGAACTATTAATGGTAGGTTTTCTTTTATCAACCAGTGTGAAAGACAATAATTCAACTTATTTTGCAGTCAGGCATACTGCTCAAAACCATTTCCAACCATCACACCCGATGAAGCTAAGGAATGCTTATTTTAGTAAACTAAGTTTCCATGTCTTGATATGATAATCTAAGATTTTTATCCAACCTACAAATTCATATAACATTTCTGCTTAAAAAGCATGTAGACAGTTAAGTAAACTGCAATGAACACAACCTAGGGGTAGTTTACAAATACAGTTGAGGAGATAACTAAGGGTGGTGCAATCCACACAATTCTCACCTCACTTTTCATGTGAAAGCTTATAGAAACTGATTCAAAGTAATATTTTTTAAAAGTGTTTAGGTAACACTAGCTACCCTTCATTTAAAGAACACTTGAGAAGACAGTCCTTACAAAATACAGCCTGCAATCATGGTATTTTGAGTGACTACTTTTATCCTTTCCTCACTCAGCACTCACTCAAAACTACTCTACAGACTTTATTTCCCAAAGTATCTTCCATAATGTTGGACAACGAGTTCATCTAATTACTCTCATACAGCCACAATTGTTGCTATCATTGACAAATAATGGTTAGATAGGTCTCAGGATAAAGAAGGAGCGTTTTGTTCTACAAACCAGCAAATGACTGCATAAAATATATGTAAGATGATAACCACGAATATAGTTCTCACCCTGAATAGTCCTCTGTATTCCTCTTTTAGATATGCAAATATTTTATGAAATGTCAAGTTGATGTTTTTTTTGGAAATACGTTTGATCTTTTGAAATATGTTAAAGATAGCAAAACCTAATGATGTACCAAAACACATACTAACATTTTCCTTTTCAGTCGCATTTTTAGAACCTCAAAAGAAACCAATGTAACATTATTAACCCAGGGAAATGGGTAGAAGCAGATATAAAAGCCAGCTGCGTGTTATGTGACAGATATTACAGTGCTTCAGGCATACAGCTCTCCTCCTTTTCGAAGGCAAACACCGACCTCTACAGGCAACATGTAATGGTGCAAAATAGATTTAATAAAGAAAGGCCAAAGGTGTTTCCAAAAAATTTTTAGAAAGCTTTGTGCCCCTCTCTGTAAGACAAAATCATTACTCTGAGGAAGGATAAGGATAAGGATAAGGATAAGGATCCTTTCTCCGGATGCAATATGAAACTTCAGAAGCAGTTACATCCCTCACCAAAATGTCATCCTTCAGTGGAACAGATTTTTGCCTGTAAATAGACTTAATCCAACATACAAAGCACTATTAATACTGAGGGAATGACTCACAAAAACACACACCCAATGCTTGAACGACTCCTGACTGCCACCTCATGCACTGCAGGTGGTCCTGAGCCTGTGAGATGATAAGGAAACACCGGCGTCTCAACTCCATGCCAACATTTGGCAACTTGGCATCTTCCTTGCCAAGGATGTGATGGTAGTCCAGCCCTGGCCCCAGGGTCACACAAAAGAAGTAAGAATGGGCAACCAGGATGATGGAGCAGATGTTATGGTGCCGCAGGATGGTCAGTTGGGAATATGGCTTCTCCTCATCCCTCTTCAAAGACAGGGCACTGCCAGCAGGTGCAGAACCATCTCTCTCTCTGTGATGGACACTTGGGCCACACCAGGAGAAAAAACAAGACACAAACTATGTCACAAAATGCAAAAATATGAAACGGTGGTGCATGGCAGCAGGAAGACGGGACAAGTCTTATCCCAAGAGTGTGAGGACAGAGAGGTCTTGGGCTATCCCCCAGCACCTTCAGTACTATCACCTGGTTGCAGAAGGCTGTTCTGAACTCTTCAGTGAAAAAATAATTAAATAGGCCAAAATTTTAAGGTTTGCTATGTCTCAGAGCTGCAACAGGGCAAAACACTACAGCTCCATGATGAACAGGACATGGGAAACACGTTGCTCCTCTTCCTGCTCTTTATTTTAATCTTCCTTAAGTTAATGACAAGGATGCAAACAAATGGAGTTTTCCTAATTGGTTTAGGATCAGTTTCTGTGTCAAGATTTAATCCATCTTTTTGCAACAAAGGGCTTTTTAAGCCAATGATGAACTACTGTAATTTCATAAATATTCTTGCAAGTACAAATCCTTCATCATTAGATATAAAACTATCACAAAATAACATTAGTAATCAATTTTTTAAACAGATATTTTTCTGAAATCATGGCACCTACACTACAGCTTGCTAGCTGAAAAAAAAGTAATTTTAAAATCAAAATATTAAGGGCATGTTTTAACCTAAAACTGTAGAAGTGATATCTCATCAAAAGTAAGGAGGTGGGGAAAAAGGAAAAAATAAAAAGAGAAAACCTAAAATGTAAGAAAACTTACCCTCTATACAACACTGTAAACTGTTTCAAAATGGCATTTTTAGGCCTCACAAAGCGTTTTTGGACATGTTAATTTAAGATGCTACCTCCACAAGGCACAACAGGAATTTTTAAATGTTTATTTTCCTGTGACTTCAGCAGGGAAAAGCTAGAGGGTGACGGAGTTAAGTCATACCCAGTCCTTGCACTAAAATAATGCTGTCACAGAGAAGGAAATTAATGTCCACAGTCTGAAGTTGTAAAAGTAGATGAAACGGGTAAAAGTAGATGAAACAGATAAAAGTAGAAAGTCAAACATTTATAAGCAGTGATATTAAATATCATACTCAAGTACAAAGCAGTCTCAAATATAATGCAACACTGTCTTCTAAGAACTGGAAGTTGGCAAGCTTGTATTTAGAAATCCCCTGCTTGCCCTCTTTCCTATACATATGCCCTCCCCTTGTTGGGTCTTGGGAAAACCCCATCAACTACTTCATTGCCAAATTGAATTCTGCCTGCATGCCTCTGTCTGAAAACAGTGATATTATTTGTTTTCATAGGGTATGCAATTTCTTGCTTTTGCCCTTTGGAACAGAGCTAAATGAGCTTCCCAACTTAATGGGATCTTCCATTAAAATTAGCAATTATCTCATAAAAGCCATTTAAATATTGCATAAGGAATTGAAAGAAATGAAGCATCTGAAATCTCTGACAGCTAGTGCATGTCAGGTAGGAAATAGCTCAGGGCAGGCTTAGCAAATAGAGACATAGTCAAGCAGGAGACAAAAACAGGCAAACAAACAAAGAACAAATGTTTATAAACTTTTACATAACTGCTAGAAGTTGGGTGGAAAAGGTCACTGAAGTGGAATGTTGAGTTTTAAAAGGAAATACTATCATTTCAGCTTCTCAAAATTGTGTTTTTTTTTAAATTGGGGCATAATGCTTGGCAAGCTGTGACCCTTACTCCTGGCGCTGCTGTTACCATGATAATAGCCCATCAAACCTAGGGTAAGAGTTCCAGCATGAGGGCATTTCCTCCTGGGCAACATTCCTGCGTTCCACACTTGGCAGCTATACCAAATACAGAGCCACTCTTTCAGCTGTCTGCAACTTAGATTTTGAGATATAGAAAAAATTACAATAATGCATAGCTTTTTCTTTCATTGCAATAATCTCAAGTGAAGAATTCTGGCAGGTCCCCGACACATTTACGATGTTATTTCAGAGGATAAACCAACCTTTAATATGAAATTGAGTTTGTCAATACAGGGGAAAACTGCTTTCTCGTATCCTTCTCTGCAATCTTATTTCTAAGGAAACAGTCATCCCATTTTTCAATAATTTGCAACTGATTCTTAAACAACTGTTACAGTGTTAACAACTTAAATAACTAATCACAGACCAGCTGAGGTTGGAGACACCTCTGGAGATTATCCAAGTCCAACCCCGCTGCTCAAGCAGGGTCAGCTAGAGCAGGGTACCCAGGACTGGCCAGCTGGGTTTTGAGTATCTCCAAGGTCGTACTCATAATCTGTCCTTTGCCAGTATTCAACCATCTTCATGATAAAAAAGCATTTTCTTATGTTCATAGGAATTTCCTGTGTTTCAGTTCACGTCCATTGCCTCTTGTCTTGTCACTGGGCACAACTTCCCAGAGTCTGTCTCTCTTTTTTATAACCACCCATCAGATATTCATTAACATTTACAAGATCCCCATGAGCCTTCTCCTCTCCAGGCTGAGCACTCCCAACTCTTTTGGCCTCTCTTTGTACAACAGATGCTCCAATCCTTTAATCACCTTTGTGGTCCTTCACTGGACTCACTCCAGTAAGCCCACATCTCTCCTGTACTGGGGAACCCATGACTGGACACAGCTCTCCAGATGTGCCTCTCCAGTGCTGAAATAAACAACAGTAGCCTCGCAATGACATGGGCCATCTCCCTCAGCAATCGTGGGTGCGCCCCATGTACCATGGACTTGATCACATCCAATTTGTTTAAATGTTTCTTAATTCGATCTCCTCCATTGCAAGAAGGTGGAGTCTTCCTTTGTGCCTTTCTGGGCTCAGGAGGATGGGGATTCATGAAGGCTGGTCCTAATGAGGACTCAGACCTCTGGTGAGCTTTCAGTTTTATCAAGGGTCACTGCTGGGCTGATAAAAACAGGACTGGCAGTTGACTGAAAGCTGGTCATTATCTTATCACTAGTGTTAGTCACAAATTACACAAAAACTCAGTTAACCTAAGCTACCAGACGGCCACTCCAATGACCCCTTCAGAGCCAGGTTTCCAAAAGCTCTTGGTACCCTGCAAGTCTTGCTCACTATATGCACAGGGCAGTAGACCTCATGTTGCACCTATGCAGCACGTTCTCCCTCTACATATGTTTATTTTAACTGGGTCAAATTTGCTGGGTTTGGTGCAACAATAAACTATCATCTCCATTACTGCTACATAAGTACTTTGAATGAGCTGAAAGTTAACAAAGGACTGAAACTGCACGCCCATAAAAGGAATGCAGTTCACACCAATTTTTTTGGATTAGCTTTATCCCAGCAGACATTATGAAATTTACAATGTGATAAACCCACCAGCTAAGTCAGGTTTTGAGTAGAGAGGAAGAACTCCAAAAGAAACGTGCTGCAAGAGAGAGCAAATCACTTCAAGCACAGCAGTTCCCAGCATCCCATGGGGCATCAGTGGCAACATTTCCCAGTTCTCCTTGACTGCACAACCAAAATGAGATGGGAGCTCAAGGGGAGGAGGACTCTCAATTAAGGTATCTCACTGCACTGGGGTCACTTCTACACTGCCTCACCAGGAGATGCATGGGCATGGACACCGAAGCCAGGGTCCCCTCCCTTCCCCACCTCTGTTGGTATTCATTACTTGTCAGTATTTCCACAGAGCCACTGTCTGAGCCACAGTGTGGGTGAGAGATGGGACCTTCTTGGTTGCAAAGAATCCAACTACATGTAACAGCCACAGCTGTTTAAATACAAGTCTTCCATTTAAAGCTGCTCTGAATTTAATGTTTCTTAGTGCCACATACAACATTTATCATATTCCATAGAATAAAATTCTGTCTCCTTTTTTCATTTGCACTCTGTAAGTACTTATTTTTTTTAATTAATGAGTAACTAGGTATGACTGGGTGATTTATTTAAATATTAGCCTCATTTCCATGGATAGTTTTATCCTTTTTATAAATAGGAGCCCTATCACAATTCAAAAATATTTTAAAAGCCATCAGGGTTGTAAGGGTAGCTTTCCTGTGTACAGTAGCGGGTTCTTATACTGTGCTTATAATCCATCTGTATATCTTCAGCATTTTTAATACACCTTGCTCTGCAATACCAAGGTGCCATCTGCATCTGCTCTTCAGGCTCAGTTGTTTTTCTCCCTTCCCAATTATATCTATGTACTAAATCCTTTAAACCTCTATCCAGTCTGCAACTTCATTGGCTCAAACTAATAAACAGAATTTTCTAATTCCCTTTTGATAATCCTATTACCTGTACAAAGCTATTTCTGCAAGGGTCATCATTACACAGAGATGTAAATCTGAGACCAGGTCTATCTGTGGTCAGTTGTAATCCAGCTCCTCTCCTGGAAACCACCAAGGACATTTGTCAGCGCTTGGAAAAAGCGGAGCTGAGCAACCAAGCCTCTCAGGTAGTGATTTGTATGACAATTGCCTTTCAAGTTTTATTTTAGTACGGGAATAAAATATGGTGTTTCAAAGATGACTACAGCTGCTAAAATTTATTAGCCGTGTATTAAGCATTCTGATAGATAAACTTAGCTGATACGACCTCTCAGAAGAACCTCACCTTTGGCTTCAGGCTGAAATGTAGCTGTTGAGATAAAAACTAATGCCAGATTTCCAGTTATTAATTTGGCAGGTTGTTTTGATTAAGCTGAGAATAACAAGCTATGAAAGTTGTCATTATGCATGCTTTAAGTAAATACAGCTTTTGCTCTAGGATGGGCAGTAAGTGGTGCTCCACTTCAGATGGAGTAATTTTAGGGAAGAAGAAATATATTAGAAATCTGACCCCTGAGCTGCTGATAGTGCCGACTATTGGAAGTGACACCTATGTCTAATTTAACAGAATTTTTGTATTCCTTGCATGGAATCCTATCTCTCTTTATTTTATTTTGTCATTGATTTAATTCAAAATGGGATTTCTGCTTTTTTGTAACCTATCTTTGAGTACTAACCTGTATATAAGGATCTGCAAGAGGATATAAACACATCACGTCTTCTGCCTGTGCTGGGATGAAGTTGTGTGCTCTGGTGAAGGGTGAGTGAAGGGTTCAAATGTCTGGGATAATCCCCAGAAAATTTTCATGTCTGAGTCCATCGTTTTCAGAACCTCCAAGAAACTCTAAATCCTAACTTTAGAATTAATCCTTTTTACCTGGGTATCTAATTTCAGGCTCAGAATTGTTTTCTTGCAAAATAATGTTTTAGCAAGTATAAATATTGGTGTGAACGGATAATAAACCAAATGTATTGGACAAGAAATTTCACTATGCAGCTGGTGTGACGGCATTAATTTTAGGCAGGTTGCAAGTACATAACTACAGCTATAAATGATGTGTTACATGAAAAGATGAAGAAAATGTCCGTGTCTAGCTGGTGAGCCTACCTACCTTGAGGGCAATCTGCCATTGACAGCAATGGAAAAAATCATCAGGTCCACAGTTCAGTGGAGATGCAGGGACTACTTTACTTACCTATCAGCATTTTTCTGTTCTCAGTAGCACGTCTTTGTCATTTGTACTCAGATTTGGATTTGGCAGGGGGCATAAGAATAGCCCCATTTTATATATATGTGTCAATCCTTAGAAAATAACCATAACATGAGCAAACAAAGAAAACTTAGTATATATAACAGCCCACTACAGCCCCATTTTTTGATACTGAGAGATTGCTTTCTACAGCTGAGATCTCCAGAAAATGAGCATGTTGTGAACTATACAGGTCTAAGTGGTGAAAAAACCTCGGGGCAAAATTACACTTTGCATTCTTGCTTCCAGCCTGCTTACACAAACAATATGATCTTCGCAATCAACAGCTTTACAAGCTTTCTGCAAGTACCTGAAACCTTTTTGACAGGAGGGAACAGTTTCAACATAAAGTCACTCTTCTACAGCTGATATATACCAGATTGCTACAATTACACGTGAATACTTCATCCTATTTCAGAATAGGATTTTAAGCTGATCTCTGCTATAAATATTAATGTTTAATCCTAGCAATTCTAATTACAGCACAGCTAAAATCATGGGGAAACGCATTAGGGAATGAAATATAGTAATCAAAATAATATAACTTAAGAGCAAATTGCATAGCTAAAGATGATTGCTATACATCAGTATATGCAACTATTGTTATCTGGTGATAAAGTGAATTCATCACTAGCAGCAGTGGATCTTGAAGCCATCACAGGGTTCCCTTATCCCTAATTTACAAACTGCAAAAACCCTACGGGTATTTTACATCTTCAAAACGCTCATGATGCCATCTGTTCATATCCCCATCTCAACTGCAAAGTCTGGGTGAATTACATTATTAAAGGACATCCCTGTGCCCTTCCAGGCCTCCAAAATAAAAGAGCAAAGAGAGCACCAATTCAGAAAAAAGGGCCTGACTGATACAATCAGTAGCCCCGCCTCAGTTGGGAAATAATTTTCAATAAATATTGAATATTCAATATGAATATTGAATAGTCCACATTACAGAGATTAGACAGATCAGTTGTGCAACTACGGTTACAGGAGAGTGAGATTCTCACTATATGCAAAAGCTGTGCAACTTCAGAATAGTCTTAAATGGAAAAGATTGAAGAACTTATGAAAAATCCACATCACCCTTAAATTTCAACCCTGTCTTTCAGACCTATTGTCTTCTTAGACCACTTTCAGATAGCCAGTGGTATAAAACCAGAATAACAAACCCATATTGCACAAGCTACCTGTGGACAGAAAACCCTCCAGGGAGTGTACAGCACTTTGGTTAGACACTGGTGAGCAAGGAGAGGAAAGAAAAATCAGGTTGCCTCCATGATTTGGTATGTTTAACAAGGCAAAATTATTCTGGGAACTCAGCTGGAGAGTCTGTTAACTAGCTTTCAGCGCTATCCCATCTTAAACTACATAATAGGCTTCGTTTTAAGTCATAAGCCTAACCATAGTTAAACTGAATTATAACCTTAATTCTGAATTCCTTGAATGAGCACAAATATTTAGCCTGACTCCCAATACAGTGAAATGTTTCTCACTGATTTAAATGTAAGCTGGAATATGCTATAAATCAACACAAAGAACTCTGTTACATTGCGATGAACATACACCACAGTTTTTGCCTTTAACTTTCAATGGCTATGGAGTTCAAGTGAGAGCTGTACATCAGTTTTCACAATCAGTATCCAACTATAGAGCGATTCTTATTCTTCTGCTTACCAGAAGGAAGATATCAAAGAACTATGAGTAGAAGAACATAAAATGAAAGAAAGAAGTGTGGTCTACCAAATACCAGGTATGAGCAGAGTTGGCCGAAATTAGGGGAATAGCACTTTCTGGGTAAAAGAACAAAAATCAAAACAAAACAAAAAAAATCCTTTTCAACTATTCTAAGTGAAAGACTTTTTGAATTCATGCCACCTCTTGTATTAATTCATTTTTTTAAGCTGAAATAAAACATTTCAATTTTTCATTAGCATTTTCATTTTGGACAGGCATGCAAGATGAGGGCAACAACAATTAGAGGAAGTATGATAAGCCTGAAAAATAGCTCCATATGTTTGCCTGTCAAAAGAAGAAACTTTTTCATGACCCAGAACCCTTTCCACTCTTAACAGCCACAGATAAAAGAAGAGGAAGAAGGAAAATGCATTAAAACGCAGTGAGCAAATGTCATATAGTTCTTCTCAATGCATTCAATCAGAGGAAGGGATGGCAACATTGTGGGAACGGTGATTCCTGCAGAAAGAGCTAAGCTGAGCCTTAATGAGCCACCTCAGCTGCTCCGAGCAAAGTACTTGCTGCCTTAAAAGACTCCACACGGTCAAAGCCCCTCCAAGAAGTTTCCAAATTACCACTCTTGTTACCTAAGCCATCCATCCAAATAAGGCTCTGTGGACTGTAACAGGAGCAGTGACTTCAGCCTAAACTCAGCCATGCTGGCTGGCAGATTCAGTTCTTGGTCTTTCTCAGTCTCATAGAACACCGCTGCCTGACAGGTCTTGCACAGAGCCAAGTGAAAACATATCATCAAAGTTGTTCTTAACAAAAACTATTTCACTGACCTTTTTTTTTTATGGTAATTGTTTCAGTGTTGATGAGAATGTCCACAAAAGCTGTATCTTTGTTTTTAAAACATTGAAGTAATAAATTCAAATGTCAGCTTGAAATTAAATTTGTTTCTATTTGCATATCCTTGCCATTTCAGTAGTATAAGTCATTCATAATATGACATCATAATTAAAATATTCTTAAATTATTCCATTTATGCAATATCTTAAGGAGAGTTGCTTTGCATGGAAATAAATATTTTATCTTAATTTGAGAGGAAGACATGTTATAATAAAGTCTTGTCATTTTGATACAAAATATCAAATAAAATAATTGCGGTTCTGAGCCCTATCCTTCATAATTGCTGGAATCCCATTAAAATAGCTGCCTCCAGTGGTACCCAAAGATAACCACACATTCCCATTTCTCCTTATAGTGGGGATGCTGTCTATGATTAAAGCAGTAAAGATACTAGCTATTCCTTTTCTCAGAAATCCCTTCAGGAAGGCCTTTGAAATTTTTAAATAAATTGAACTGAGACTGTTTTGAAAGAAAATATGAGATAAAGCCTTGGATCTCACCTCTTTGAAAGCACAAAATGATGAAATGCCTTCACTGAAAATTTTAAGTCAATCCAAGCAAATCAATGCTGTTGACCATTAAGTTCAGTGGTCCTTTGAACCCTTGTGACATACAAAACTGGTCTTGGGGAGACCTCATTTCTTTCTTGAGAAGAGATCCCAGAAGGTAGCATTTGGCAACTGCTCACCTTCATTCTCTTGCATGTTGAATGCTGTCCAGGTTTATTTTGTTACATATCGCATTTGGTTGCAGGCAAGAAGCACGTTTGAAAATACAGCCTAGCTAAAAATAACTTGCTAAGACTTAAGCCAAACAGGATGAAGTAAACCCTCAGAAAGAGTTAGCAGAAGTCAGGCTATATCAGATGAGGAAACATGCCAGCCATTGACCGTCCGAGGTCTAAATACAGAGCCTTCGACCTTGGGGACTTCCTCAGTGCCCACGGTACAGCCACCTCCGGGCACTCCTTGCTTTTCAGTAGACTGCCTCTCCCAACGAATGCAAGTTTTTGTTCCCATTACCCATGCCTGCATCCTCTCAAGATTAGTTAAGTAGGTCCTATAGTCCATACAAAAAGGGTTTCAGGCCACTGAACCGAGTTGTCAGTAACCCACAACCTATGGTAAACAAAACAGTAGAATGCATTTACTCAGATCTTACTTAGATGACTTAATAAATCTTTTTAGGAAATGGCTATTTATTTAAAATACAGTACCATTCATTTTAGGGCTTCATCATTTTATGACACTCTTCTGTTTAGTATGAACATTGATGCATCATCCAAGACTGTACTAAAATATTTAAAATATAGGAATTAATATAGATTTGCTCTCATACAGCTCAACCTAGTGTTTATCGACTATTAAATAGTTAAATGTCTTATAATTTGATTTTCTTTAGAGAGCTTGTTGGAACACATCAAGAAATGAGGCTCTTGCAAACTGATTCACGTTTGAACTGTTCTATTGGGACAGTTAATGCTGTAACAGTCATTTACCATGTAAATCCAAATAACTGACATAATGCTAATCTGAAATAGCATGTTTTCTCTCTGATTTATGATACTCTCTGGTTTTGTATCTGAATCGAATTCTTCCAAAGGGAGAGCGAGTGCTCTCGCATGCATTCACATCTTATTCTTTAATGCTGGACAATCCACAAATAGAGCCCCTTTAAGTGCTGAAGACACAGCAAAAAGCTTTTAGACACAAAAATCATTAGAAAAAAAATCCTAGAAAAATCAGGTTTCATTACTTCTAATGCTCACAGAATTCCTCCCCTAAATACAGCACACTGCATATGGCTGCTACTCCATCTGCTTCCCCTGTCTGCTGCAGCTAATTCCACAGCTGCAGAGTCTGATTCCTACAGCGGCTCAGGTTTAACACTCTGCTGCATAAACAAATCTGGAGGGAGGAGAAAAAAACACCATCAGTATCTCTTGTTCTTACTTCTTGTAATCCTATGGCCAGCTGCTGCAAGCAGAAGATCTCAGGACCTGGCTTATCTTATCACGTCAGCCATAACAGCAATGAGACAGGGTGACTCTGACACTTTGCAGAAGGTACCTAAATCCTGCAGCAACTTCCTACAATATAAGGAACATTGTGTTCAGACACTTTCACTCATTTCCTATTTTATTCACTAGAAACGCGTGCCGTTGAGTATATTTTCCATTTACCCATAATATTAGCACTGAGGAACCAAAGGAATTTAGGTATCTTTGCCTATACCTGGGACCACAGTATCTGTCATGCTGTTATTTCTTGGGTTTTGCATAAGCATTTTCACATCACACAGGTGACAGTAGTGCTTCACCTGGGCTTTGCTCCAAATTCTATCCCTAGGAGGTAAATTGGCATTCAAGCGCTGTATCAGTGTGCACATTGTGCTGCTGTGCACATATGAAGGGGATGAAATGAATCAGAGGCATTTACAGTAAGATCTTTTCTGATAAGATCATTTTGTTCCCTTCATTTTCCTTTTTCCCTTTCCCTTCTTTTCCCCAACTCTCCCCTAAGCAAACAAGGTTCCTGGTACATCCTGCTGCTTGTTACAACAAGTCCTTTTCTGCTGATGCTCTTTTCTTGTGCTCAGATGAATGTTAGAAGCCTTCAAGAAAAGATCCCTGTCAGATTGCTGCAGCCAGGCTGGCTTCTTATGGGATGATACAGCTGTAGCCTGACCGTAGGGAAGGCTAAAATATATGGAATTGATTTCAGGATAGAGCCATGGTAGTCCCTGTGAAGGAGTCTTAGAAACAACTAACTGTACACAGAAAACTGGCCCAGAATTTGCACTCCGGTTTCCACATAAATAAAAGCAAGTCCCAGCGAAAGGAGTTACTATGCTATTTATCTGAGCTATGTTTTGGAGAGCAGGATATGAAAAGTATGTGTTTTAAGCCATCAGCTTTTTCTCCAAATTGTGACATTTATTTACACATTCAGAGAAACTTCTGTAAATGCCTCAGTTGCTGCATAACTGCACCCCCAGTTTGCTTGGTTTTGGTCTGTAAAGGAAGCAAAAAAAACTAATTCTAATTTTACACAGTTTTACAAGCCCCACGTAAAGCTGTTTACAATTTAGCTGGTGAAACTTCACCGTTTATAATTAAGAGTCAATCGCAGGATCCAAAGAAAAACATGAAGCCTCTAGAATGATACTGATGGTTTAAAAGATCTGTGCAGGAAAGGGATAAACAGGGAAGCCAGGGACCTGACATAGCCACTGCAGGAGCTACAGCTCTCCACGGCTCTCTGTGACCACACAATATTGTCCGCTTTGGCTTTCATCTTCTGATCAATAAAGGTAACATGAGGAATAATTCCTACTATTGCTTTTACTTCATGCATTTGTAGTTGCCACAGGAATGTCAGGATCATACAGTGGAGACGACATTATTTCTGATACTGCAAGCAAGGGGGCCAGGCAACCCTGCAGTATGCACCGTGAAGTTGCAGCTGGTTGGAACAGGACTTGGACGTCCATCATTTAATCAATTACTTTATAAACATTTACTGCATTTTTTGGTAAATGGTGAAGTAAAAAAAAAAACAAAAACATTATGTTGTAACACATCCAGCTGGTAACAGCTTTACATTTCAACAGAGGAAATTTTTCTATTCTATTTTGGATATACTGACCTGAATCAAGATTGCCTGCACCCTCCTCACAGTGTCTTTGCTGCCTTTGACAAATACAGATATACCACTTTTACATATGAATCTTCCCATTTAAGAAAAATATGGAAATTAACCCCCAAACTAGCAAGTTTCACTTTCTGCTCTGTAAAGGAAAAACAATTTTGCATCCAATAGCTGTACATGCAGCTATTGCGTTAGTGTAAGTGTCAGGAGGGAAGATCAACTTTTTTTTATTCATATTTCTGCACACATAAGAAACATTAGTAGATAGTTGGGAGGAGAGATCCCAGAACTGTAGAACCATCCCACCTTTAGGTAGTGGCTCTTCCCGCATTAAAAAGAGTGGCTGAAAGCTATTAATACAGAATGAATATCCACTTGATAGTGTAACAGCCAGGAGGATGGGAGATTCACACCAGCCCAACCCAGTCATCTACATCACACATGTAGTCTCTCCAGCTGAAAAAGGCAATACAGACTCATTTTCTGCAAAGCCACCTGGAGGGCTTACCTCTACACATTGACTAGATAAAGTTGAGAAAAACCAGCTTGTTGGTGCCTTAAGTTACATGCCTGTAACAAGATGATGTGAACAACTGACACTGTCGACTCTTCTAAAACACAGAGATGTACTTGGTGGAGTCTCAGGACACTTTACCAGAAGGGTAAGAAAGGGAATGGAAGAACAGCAAGCACCTCATAGTCACAAGCGAGCCCTATCTATGTGCTTGGCTCCGCCAATCCTACGGAACAGTTTCAAGGCAGCAGGCTGGAAGACACAAGAAATTCTTGAGAGAACAGGTTGAAGATATCTCCTTCATCAATGTCCTTTCCTTACTATAGCACAGTCTTACTTGTACTTTACTCTTGAATCGTCACTGCAAGACATATGTAAATCTAATTAAACTGACAAGAAGTTAATAAATACTCCCTGTCAAGAGCTACTGCCCTAGCTTGCCCAAAGCATAAGATGCAGCACTCTGTCCAACCACGGTGAGTAGGTCCAGCTGCAGAGAAAGGTACTAATTCAGTGTTAGTGTCAGAATTGGAAAATAATATATAGTTTTCAAATGATGGGAAAGCAGCAAACAAAATCTTCATGCATCTCAGAGGATGCATATTAATTCTCAGAGAAAGCCAGGAATGAAGAATACGTGAATTTGAAAGCTGTCATGAACAACTTTTTTTTTTTTTTTTAATTGCTTAATTCTCTCAAATTTGAGAGAAATACTGTTTAGGTAGACTCTGCATTTACAGGGAACCTGTTGGCTAGGTCAAGCCTGCCTTTTGCAGACAATGATAAAACTGTGTAGATATCAAGAAAGCAAAAGCAAGAATTCCTAGTGATTTACTTTTACAGTTACAAATACACATTTGAAACAAACTTCAACCAAGCTAAGAAAAAAAACAACCAACCCAGTCTAGAATTAAATATTATAATTTCTGAGACAAATCTATTTTGCTAACTGTTTTCTGTAAGCAATTTTTTTAATATCAAGAGCCTTAGGAGGCATTCTTGGTCAAGCCCTACCCTAAGACAGTGGAAGTTCTCCCAACTTCACAAGTTTTGATTCCTCCCAGCCCTCCCCTGCAGGCACCATTTTTTTTTTTTTTCATGGAAAGGAGCAGTGAGAGTCTGTTTAAAGTCCCTACAGGGTACTACTACTTCTAGATCTTTAATTAACCTCACAACAAATTTAAGTTTCTTCGCTTTTCCATAAAACGCTGGCCATCAACCTCTCTAAACCTCTGCCTCCAGTCACTTCTAAAGTTACAGCTCTGACATAAGTGATCTTTGACAAATTATAGGGATTATATGCACCGCCAAACATCTGTTGAGCTTGGAAAAAAAATTATAAGGTCTCTCCTCTGGGCTTCTGCCATTCATCATGCCTTTGCTAATTACAGCAATAAACTCCAATCAAAACTCTGAAGGACATGTCAATTCTAGAAGGTATACAGATGTTTACTTAGAGTTCAGAAATTAAATAGGCACTTAAACATCAACTGAAAACTCTGTCCTGACTTTCAGAGTACCATGGTGAAACGCTCAATCCGTCTGACAAATCAGGCCAGGCATTGAGGTTAAACATGGATTGAGGTTCGTGCCCTTAAATTTGAAAACACTGGCTGTTCTGCTTTCACTTCAAATAGACATTTTCTTAGCATCCAACCATCCTCCTCTTCCACTCCACTTGATATATCCAAGTTTATTTAAAAAGAAGATAAATGACTAATAGGTTTCCTGACAGAATAAAAAAAAAAAAAGGATGAATTCATCACAATAGTAACAACTATGTAACCGCTCCAACAGATATGTAACATGCTCCATATATTCGAATCCTGAGTTTCAAAAGACATTCACCTTTTAATATATAAAATTAAGCTTTTTCAAATAAAATATTTTGAGTAAAGATAATTGAAATTTAACATTATTAATGTCAACTAATGTTTTTTTCTGAAATTATAAATCAAGTCCTGTTTTCAAATATCTGCATTCTGCCTTTCCATACAAAACACAGTGGTACTGTGGTAGAAGTGAAGCTGATTGATATGAATGACGTTGAGCTAATTTCCCATTTCAGAGTGAAATCCAGAAATAAATGTGCACTTCATAAAAGATGCATAATTTCTGGTGCATAACTATAGACCAAATTTTGAAACACAATGCTGAAACCAGGGTAGTCACATAGGGAATTTCCTAATTGGCAAAGCCTTAAGGATAAATAAAACATTGGACTGCATCTATTTAAAATGTATCCACCTCACAAATAAAGAGCAGCGTAACTCTCCTAAAGCGGATAGAACAAATAATCCAATCCCATAACCCTCTCATCAGTCACAGTGACTTGCAGCAAAGCTGACAGCTTTCTACGTCAACCCATTCTGGTTTATATTTTCTTCCTATCGTATGATTTCTCCTTTAAGCAAATAAAGTCCCGTTCCGGTGTTTTGAAATTATGTTTTTTCCCCAAGCACAGTGATCTAATCACTACATGATACACCATGGTTTTCCTTTCGGTAAGCCCAGGAAATTTCCATTTATCCGTATAATAAGCCTATCTTTGCACATTTGGGTAACACAATGCCAGTGCAAGTGGTCAAAGCAGGTGACTGCGGCTCTGAAGCCTGGCTCTTAAATCTGTATTTACCCACCTTAATGTAAGGGACCTGATTGTCTCTGGATGCAAAGGGAGTTGCAGGTACTCTGTGTTTTTGACTAGCAGAGACATGGCTTGGTGCCTGACAGTCGTCATCGGGAGTAGATCACAGCTTACAGCTTTCAGCTCCTTCTGCAACACTCTGGCAATGGGTCTGAAATTCTGACCTCCAACCTTGACATTGATTTTGCTTACGTAATCATGCTAATGCCACTTGCAAATCTAAATGCATACATGACCAAAGATGGATAATGCTCTCACTTCTCCCGCATCCTTTTTTTTTTTTTTCCCTTCAAAAGGGACCAGCTGAAAAGCACTTGGTTCGTTTTATACTGATGTGCTCCAATCCCCTGCCCAGTCTCTTATTCAGAGAACATGTGTTTTCGCTAACAGCAAGAACTACACAATATAAAGAACACGGCATGAAAAATGAAGGGTCTGTTGGAAATGTAGCACTTCGTGTAGTAGCTATGAAACAGACCATGGCCGGGCCTGAAGCACACACATCTGAACCATGCAAATACACATTCAACCATTCCTGCTCAGTGCTGGAGATCACACCCTGCAGTGCACACAAGTTACTGATGTGAGAAATGCTCGCTCACAGATAAAAATGTAAAGAGGACAAAGTTTTTGAAGCAAAGATAAAAATTTATTCAAGATCAAAATAAACGAGTCAGCTGAGTTGGGTGCATCTCAAAAAGAGCACACTTAGTTACAAAACTTCAGGTATTTATGTGCTCCCCTGATCCTGTCCCCTTTTCCCATTGGTTTGGTACTTTAAGGCACACATTCTTCACGACCGGTTAGCCTATCACAAACTCGATCCACATTTTTCTCCTTTTAAGGAGTTGTTTTTCTCGTGCCGTTGACACACAAAATGGCTGAAGCAAAACAATCCCTGAGTTCATCTCTCTCACTGAGAAGGCTTCAATGGCATTGATGAGCTCTGGATTAGGGTCCTTGGAAATCTGTCACTGTTGCTAGCAGAGGAGGACGCCTACCCTCCCCAGAGTAGGTGCAGAGCCTCACACGCAGAGGACTTGCTTGATTCTGCTACACTGGGACGTTTCCACTGCCTAGGCAGGGGTGAGTGATGCCTTGTTCCAGTTCCATGTTATTTTAGCCCATTCCCCCAAATTCCATCCATCTGAACATTTAAATCCATAGCTGCTCCTTCTCTTGGCTTGCTTCCTTAAGAAGCTGCCCATCCGCCGGGTAAGTTTGGTGGCCACTATCATTTGACAGAGGGGACAAGAATAAACAGGGAAGGTATTCTGCAAATGGAAACCAGGAAAAACAGGGGGAGAAGCAAGATTCAAATTAGTGCTTAGGTAGAGGGAAATATGTTAAAATTCAGACCTTTTCCCAAGAGGAAAGCGCCAAGAGGACTCTCCAGGCACACGTACCGGCTGACCAATCACCCACACATAGCTCAAAACATAAATATGCAATCACATGTCACTGACGAAGATCCTTTACTTTTCATTCTTCTGTTTCCACAAGTCCCCAGAATTTCATACTTCCCAGTTCATAAGCAATGTCTCAGTGATTACTGGGGATAAGCAGCATGCTGCTGATTTATAGCCTTACGTAAATCCAGACACAGAACAGCATTTTCAGCAGGATTTGTACATATGCAGAGCAGCAAATTTTTGCCCAGAGCATGTTTATATTTTGACAAAAATATTTCTTATGTTTACTTATTGGACTAGTAGCAAAAACTCTTACTTTAGAAATCTAGTTTTATTTATTGGCTTTGTCCTTTGCAGAATGCATCTTGCCTTTTACCATTTGTTTTGAGATTTTTTTTTTAAATTTCCCTTTCTTCTGTAACTGTAATTTACCACTAGAAGACACTATTTTTGTATTTACAGCTGCAATATATAACAAGGGATAAATAAGCCTTCATTACAAATACACAGGTACGGTGCTTTCTTCCTGAGCTACCTCAGAAATTCAATACGCATAAGAGAAAATAGTTTAAAAAAAATTGTCATTTTGGCTAAACAGAAAACTCTGTGAAGGCCAAAGGCACAAAATATTTATTACTAAGTAGAATGCATTCTTTCATATTGGATAAAAAGC
The DNA here is from genome assembly GCA_008711295.1 of Anarhynchus alexandrinus. Taxonomy (NCBI): domain Eukaryota; kingdom Metazoa; phylum Chordata; class Aves; order Charadriiformes; family Charadriidae; genus Anarhynchus; species Anarhynchus alexandrinus. Next base: position 775,451 of record VUYV01000113.1, read on the forward strand.
AACACTTTATTAAACGTTCCTTTCTACCCTGTAGTAAGGCTGGCCCATCTGGTCTAATGACAACAGAAGGATGAGCATCAGTAATAGGAACTGCTATTCTGGAGGTGCAACAGACCCAAAGCTTATGGAAATTAAATGGTAGCTCCAGGCATGTACTTAGAGTTTGGTCTTTTTTTCTTGCTGAAGAAGGGACTTTTGGGACACAGAAAGGTCTCAAATGTCCCGTATGAAGAAATTGTAATTTTTGCTTTCTTCACTTAGAAAGTCTGACATAAAGACAGCAAAGTAAAGAAGTTATACAATGATCAGCCTCCTAAGATACATATGTGAAGTCACCATATGCATTAAAAAATATGGTCTAATACATTGATGATCTGCAGACCTGATAAGGAAAAATTTTTCCCCCCCAATAGCACTTTTCAAACAAAAACATCAGGAGCCACTTTCATTTGTCAAAGTCAATGACAAAAGCTAATGAAAATGCAGTATATCTTCTAAATCTGCAATTTTTTCCCCACAAGAATTGCTATTCATCTGGCACATCACATGTTGTTAAAATGGTGCAAAAGGAAAACTTGAGATCAGTAGCAATGCAGCTGGTGTCCTGAAAGGTCTGTCACTACTTCCTTAGAACTAACAGACACAAATAACTTTAGTGATGACATTTATTATCATTTTACCACCACTGTACATCATCCTCCATTGCTGTTTGACTTGACTACCCTCAGGATATTCTGGTCTCATCGTGTGCTCTTATTCTGAGCAAGTATTTAGCAGGATTGTGAGACTGCACGTTTACATAAAAAAAAAAAAAAGTCAGATTTAAAGCAGTAAGGATTCTATAAGAGCTGGCTGCAATGGCCAGGGATGTACATTCTCCAGCATGCAAGCCCATAGCTATTGAATGCAACCATCCCCACGCAGCTAAGTGCTGCCTCTGACCTCTGTGCTCCACGATGCTCTCAGGCTGACTCAGGTTTAAGGGGGTTGTATTAACAGATGACCTTAACAAATTTCTAAAAGACAGAGCTGTCAGTCAACTAATTAGGATCAACTTGCAGCTGGGTGCATGAACACCAGCCCTGTGGTCTGTCGGGGGTGGGGTGGGGGGTTTGCAAAGTGCAGCTGCTCTTACAAGAGCTGCTGTCTCACACAGAGGATGGCTCTAGCTGTCCCCACTAACAGGCTCTAGTTGTCCCCACTAATAGTCACACCTGATTTCAGTGCACCTGTACAGCTGGGGAGGTAGCAAACTTTAAATCTGAGACATCTTACGATGGGTCGTTACCAACTGCTCTGTTACACTATGTTTACTTTCTCAGCTTTACTGTCTCAGCATTACACGCTGACATTTCCACATGGAGGCAACTTGCACAACATGCTCCAGGGCTGGTAGCACCCACATTTCTCCAAATACCAGGAACCTAACATTGGAAAATGCTGCATGCCCAGCATATGAAAGAACACCACCACCCCCACAAAAAACCCAAACTGAAACAACCAGCAACAAAAAAACACCCAAACCTGTCTAAACCCTTCACAAGGATGTGGGAGAATATCCTACCCTGTTGATTTTTTGCCCACACACTAAACACAATAGCTTACACCTTTTTCCATTGCACTTTCTTGAAAGGAAGAGTAAGTACTACAGGAGAGCCAGCTCATACTATAACCGAGCTTCCCACAGATCATCTTGCAGTTACACGTTCATATGCCCTTGTCCTCAGGTGCCTAATTGGGAAACACCTGGCTTGGACAGCCTCATTCTCACAGTGCAAAGATAAGAATAATAAATATTTATAACTCAACTAAGCAGAAAAGAGAACAGTTTGCGTGACTTGCTCCAGGCTCACCACCTGACTCAGTCGCAGGGCCAGAATTAAGTTTTAGGAGTTTCCCACTCCCAGGTGTATGGTCAGCTTACCAGCCTGTGCATCGTCAGGATTGTTGTGTCATGCCATGCTGCAGAATGGTGAAATGCAGCTTTCCGTGCTGTTATGATTCATCTAATCTTTTCAGATTAGCTACAACAGATCAGTAACATAAACTTTACGGAGAGCTTTCATTTGTTAAGCAATCAGTTCCTGTCTCTAATGTTTCACCAAAAGTGTGGTCAGTTTTCTGGTTCGAGCCTGCAACAGACTGCTTAAGTTTCATATCCTGTATTTTCAGTGCCTTTCAGGGCTAAAAGCTATGAAACAGCAAAGCATACAGAGAATAACCCCCCTTCTTTCCTCGTGGAACAAAGCAAATCCTCAGTATCAGCAGACAGATGAGTTTTTTGTAGATGTCCACGTAAGTCACAGGAATGACTTACAAGACTTTGACCCAGCATATCCACATAGCTGTCCATCCCTGATATGGCAAAAATTTTTAGTTTTGCCTATGTGAGAAGGGATTAGCTTCATATTTCTATTTCAGAATTCCTCCTACAACACTAACATCACTCCAGTCTAACACACCAGCGACTTTTAAATGGCATTCATGGCATAATAACATCTTAGTGTTTGCTTGAAGATGTGATTTACTGTGAAGTCAAATAAAGCTTACCTTAACATCTGAACAGCTAAAACTAGTCTAAACTAAATGGGAGCACTCAAATCATCTGTCTTAAGACTCCTGTGAACAGTGACACTTTATCACATTAGAATTACAGTTTTTTACTAAAAAGGAAACTTGTGACTGATGCGCAACATGAGAAAAGACTCAGTACTATGTGGTGACAGAGCTCATGCAGAGGGCTATGTAGATGTTTATCAGCAGTGTAGTAAAAATGCATGTGAAGAATCGGTACTTTTCACCCCCAGTATATCCTCCTGAAACAGATAATTGATCTTCTCAAGAAAGCTGCAGGACTCCAAGAAGATTTACTGTGACTTTCGGGAACGAGCAGCATATCAGCCTGGCCTTGACAGTTCGATGCTCTGGCCAAATCCTGCTGCACTGTAATGCTCCAGGACCACCCAATTGGTCTCATCTTGTCAATGGGAATACAGGAAGGGAACCTTCTCCTCTTGCCTCAAAGAAAAGTGCTTCTACTTCACTCCTCAAAAACTCCACCATAAAAGATAAAAAGGGTGTTGCTTGAGTACTGCTGTATCACAGTGCCCTGTGATCGCTGTCTGGCTCCTTGGGTTGCTTTATTTATAGAACGGGTGGAACAGGAAAATTATTTTGATTTATAACCCCCTCTGTTACCCTTCTGTTTTGTAACAAACATGGCCCAACCAGTACAAGCAGCCTAGCTCCAGGATATTCAGAGGTCTCTTGCCCAACAGGTTCAAATACTTGGCTCCATCTTCTGTATGAGAAATGAGCAGTTCAGGCAACCCTTAAAAATAAATACTTACAGCACTTGGAAAATTAATAGGTTCCCGATTCAAGGGGGATTAAAAAAAAAAAAGAAAAAAAATACTCACCACGCATTCCCATTGCAGAAAGTTTTACAACCACTATTTCACACCATGTTCCCAATATTCTCTGATGACTGAGAAGGAACAGTAAAATTAAGAAACCCCCGCCTAGGCACTTTCAAATTTGGCCAGACATCTTTTTAAAGAAACTGACATATATCCTAATTGCTTTTTGAGACGATGAGAAGCTCTACAATTATCATGTGTATTTTGATCTTCACTGATACCTAACAGCTGCAGGAAATTACACACTGCACCATACCGGCTGTAAGCTTATCTCTTTTCTATCCTGTTATTAACCGTTCTTCTTTTTGAACTTGCAGTGTCTCCTACCCCAGCCACCAAAATGGAAGAGAATGCCAACACCAGCTTCGAAGAAGATTTTGAAGGACAGGCAACACACACAGGCAAGGAAACTAACAGCATTTTTTTTTTTTTCTAAAAATAAGCTGAACTGTCCCTGTTCAGTGGGGAAGCCCAGAATTCACGTAGGTCCAACTGGTTTGCCAAACCCCTTGCACAGAAACATAGGCTCCAAAGCCAATGAGAATGTATTTTGGACTAAGCGACACCCCTCACGGAAGGGCAGGTAACACCAAACTGATCTTTATACCAATCCTCCTCATACCTGAAGCAAATGGCAAACGCAGAAGTCAACTGAAGAAGCCACCAACAGCAATAGCCCAATGCTGGTAGGTCTTGTTGGTTCATTGCTTCAGTCATGAACAATGGCCTTTCTTCTTCTGGGGAAAACAGAAGAAAACAAAAGAGCAACAAAACACACTCACACGCTAGAACTAGGTTATAAGGTTTCACTATAAAGGCTGCATTATTTTTTCCTTCTTATAGAAGGAACATTCAGTGCTAAAAGTGAACCTATAAATCCTTTTGGCAAACACAGCATAGCATTTAAAAGCTTTAAAAGCATCCTTGCTCAGAATCACAATTCTTTTTAATCCAGCACTCAATCACCATGATTTTTATGAGTACTGACATTGTATTCAGCTCCAAAGACAGGTATCATTTCATCCCACCCCACCAATAGGTAACTATATGACAATCATTCCCTCCCTGTGCTCCAACAGCGTCTTTTTCTTTGTGCTATAATAAATGTAACTGTTGTAATAACTCTTTCTGGTGTTCTTTCTGAACCAGCCTTGCTGCTGTTGGCCAAGATTATTATATACATATATTATTTTAGGGACCCAAGTATAGGGCACTACATCCACACATAGGCTTCAAAATAGTTTTGGGAATCAGGCTACTGTATTGGTATCACTATGCCAAGAGGTTCAGGCTAATTCCTGCTTTGGAATCTTGTTTACAAAAGATCAGGTCACCTTCCCTTTCCACCAAAGGGTGTAATGCCTTTAGCCAATACTTCAAGATGTTGAAATATAATCCAAAACAGAGTCTTGGCAACGGGCAACACCTCATCTCTCTCATGAGAGGTAAAGCTGCTTACCTAGCCTTTTCTAAATTCTCCATAGAAATAAACTCTGAACACACTAAAATATTCCTTGTTTTTGCTTTATAATCTAAGATGCAGATTAAAATGTTTCCTTTTGAAAAACACTGCTGGAATTTTGAAATGATTTTTTTTCCCCCCCATTTCAAAGTTTAACTGCTTTAATCAACCAGCTCCAAAGACCAAGAACTGCATTACAAACAGAATTATCATAGCATTTGTCTCACAGGTTACTCTTGCAGTGGAACATGCATGGGTTTAAAAAAAAATAAATCTCAAGTGTCTTCTATTCTGTTTTACTCAAGTCCTTAACCATGTTACGTATTCAAATACACTGTCTATAGAGAAATGCAAACATACTTCTATAAAACAGTAGCTTTGGCCAACATGTAAGTTTTAACAGGTTTCAATATCCTTGTCCTTGTTAACTACTCATGTAGTTCACCAAGGTCCTTTTACAGGATTCTGATAGAAACCAGACCACCAAAGTGATCCAGGTTAGAAAAAAAACCTCTTTCTTTCTTTTGGAAGCTAATGTAACACACTGGTCCCAAAGCTCTTGTTTTCAGCACTCTTAGAGCACACTCTGTAATGAAGATGGGCAAACAGATAAACTGCAGCACAGAAGGACAAATCAGCAAAGAGCAGAAACTTCTTAATACAGCTTCTTGTGGCAGCCAGTTTCTCATCTAACTTCATCTCTCTTAGGGCCCAAAGGTGTGATCAATGACTGGAGGAAGTTTAAATTAGAAAGTGAAGATAGAGACTCCTTATCCTCGAGCAAGAAAGAAATTCTTAGACAAATGTCTTCACCACACAGATCTTTCAGTAAAGATGATAAAGACACCAGAGAGAGATTCTGCCGTAAGGTAAGAGAAGAAAAGCAAAATAAATTAATTTTGATTCTATGTAAAACATATCGGTTATAAGCCAGAAAATCCTGAATTTGCCAGACTCAATTCCTTTGCAACTTAGCAGAGCTCACACAATACAGACAGAACAAATGCATGTCCAACCATCTATTTAGTCCTCTCTCAAGCAAAATCTCACTTCAGTAAGACAAGCAGTATGTTTCACAACAACATATCACACAACACAGAATTTGACCTTTCTTCCTCCCTTCCTTGCCTTAATGCTCTATCCTTGGTAAAGGCCATGGAAAATTTTTAACATGTTTAAAAACCTACTAGTCAGGATAGAGCTCTGAGCCTGAATGTCACTTGTTACCATTTACCAGTTCTGAAAGGGGGGGACCCAAAACCCAAAAACCCCCAAGAATTAAACTTTGACCCCACTACAGTCACTGGCAAAATTCCCACCAACTCTGGAAGATCCAGAAGTTCTTTTTTCAAATACGGCAACTGTCTTCAAGACCATCAAGTTGACATGCAAGTGTTGAGACAGGCTCTTCACCCGTCCCTTGAAGAGACCTTCCAAAGTCACTGTAGGAAGTGACTGCACTTCTGCCTAAGCTTTCAATGTGATGCTCTTTAGACAATAACTTAGTCTCTTCCTGTTTCAGCGCCAATAGACTACCTCTTATTAATATAACATTCTCTCAATATTCACAGATGAGCATGCAGGAGTATGAATTAATTAATGATGAGCAAGAAGATGAAAGTTGCCTACAAAAATACCGCAAGCGCTGCATGCAGGATATGCACCAGAGGCTGAGTTTTGGGCCAAAATATGGTTACCTGTGTGAGCTGCAGAACGGGGAACAGTTCCTGGAAGCCATCGAGAAAGAACGTAAAACTACCACTGTCATTGTCCACATTTATGAAGATGGCATCAAGGGCTGCGATGCTCTTAACAACAGCTTGACCTGCCTGGCAGCTGAGTACGCCACTGTGAAGTTCTGCAAGATCAAGGCCTCTGACACGGGGGCTGGAGACCGCTTCTCAAATGAAGTGCTTCCCACTCTACTTGTCTATAAGGGTGGGGAGCTTCTGAGCAATTTCATTAGCATTTCTGAACAATTCAATGAGGAGTTTTTTGCTGTGGATGTGGAGTCCTTCCTAAATGAGTATGGGCTGCTACCTGAACGAGAGCTTCCAGGACTGGGAAATGGCAACACGGATGAGCAAGATGTTGAATAATTAGAAAGCCATAGTCCTCACTGTCTCCCTTTCCTCTTTAGTATGTTGTAAATTAATCCCAGTAACACCCATCTCATTTAGAGAAGGCTGTCTTTGCTAACTTACTTGTAAGATACATATATATATAAACATTGCTTAACTGTTAGTATGTGAATTTTACTTAAAACACATACAACTAGCAGTCCTGTATATAATTACTTCTGCATCAGCCACAAGTAGTAGGAAGAACAGGAGATTATACTGGTGATCTCTAAGAAATTGAGGAAAAAAATAATTAAAAACTGAGGGCCCATGCGTGTCTCCACTAAGCACAAGAAGAACTTAATTTCATCAGGAACAGGACTGATCCATCCCTTTGCATACACAAAAGCCATCTCCATGCTCTGGAATTACGTCGAGTCCTGGCTCCTCAGATTCACTTCTACCGACTTCAGTAGGAACAAAATTTCATACAACAGTTTTAAGGATAAACAAATAGCCTCATGTCCTTGCAATCCTACATGGCTTAGGTATCTAGGATATTATTTTATGCTTGTGCATTTAACTTTCAATATTCATGAAAATAAAGAGGTTAGCTCATCGCTTCTATGTTTGTCATCCAAACAGCTAACACAGACACTTTATCAGCTATTTTCATTCATTGTTGCTCCATATTTTGAACAGTAATATTTAAAATGTCTGTGAGTTACTGAAAAAGTATATTGTGCTTATGTAATAACTCTGAATAAAGCTTAACAGCTCTCAAAACTTGCCATTGGAAGTGTGAAATATATTAGTAGTGTATAACCGTAACCTTAAAAACATGTGAAATATTAGTAAGCACTCACTAGACATTTACTAAACTTAAAGTCTTAAGTTTCGCTAAAGGGATGCTGCTGAGAACTACAATTTAACAATTCATCTGAGAAGACGACAAAGGGTAAACTCACTATAAACCTTCCTCTCTCTCTCTCTGTAGGTGTAAAAAAATCCACATCCTCCAGTTCTGACACAAGACAACAAAACATTAGAAACATTTCAATGACTTCATTTGCAGACCGGCAAAACTGAAGGCTTAATTGTACTCTGAGGATAGAAATACCTGTATCTTACTCTGAGGACAGAAATATCTGTATCTTAACCGCACACAATTTTGCTGACAACATTTGAGATAATCAAAATGTTAAGGATTATTTTCAGTACTCATACGACTCACCAGTTTTTATTTGATATGATAATTTCACTTTTTGCTCACTTTGGAGTGGGAGCTTTCATATTTTGTGGTCAGGATCCCATCACAAAAACGTCACCCTGTGAAATTCTGCACATGGATCAGTAAGAATTCAGGACTGAGTGGCCAGCACCAAGCAACTATTGCTGCAGTGATATAACCCACACAATAAAAGCGGATTCTTATCACTCTTTTAAACACGTTTTTTCTCCACTTTTCATTCATATGGAAAATTCACAGGGGTAGATGCAAGTTACAATGCTTTCCAACAGATCAGCCCAACAAAATAATTCTACTCCAAAAGATTTGGGAAATATTACCCTGCAAAACATTACTGAAGGAGTCAAGATACTCTTTCAAACAAAATGATTTAAACATAATTTATGCCTTGTTTTAAATAATGGTAAAAAAAAAAAGAAAATCTATCTTTTTTGCTTGTCCAATTTTAGGGACTACCAAAATGCTTCTGAATTTCTACTTTCAATATTGTTTTGCCATGTATTAATATTTTAACAGAGCACTAGAAACCTCACCTCGTTGTACACTAGGCAATACGAATTAATTTCCTTATCGTACCTTAACAATGTACAATCTTCTTCAACCTGTAAAACAATTCATGATTTTATTCCACCAAGAATTCAAATAGCATCTTCCCGAAATGCTATGATTTCTGTGTTGTAAATTTCTGAATGCAAGACTGTCATAAGTTTTTCTGAAAGAACTCCAGGTGGAATAAAGCTTTTCCCTGCTTAGAGCAGTCTTTTTTCCCTTTATAGAAACATGATGTTTACCCCTCAGCTAAAATCACCTTCACCTTAACATTTCATTTGTATCAGTAGGTCAACTCTTCAGAAAGCTATCATTTGCAGATACACCTAACGTTATGAAAGTCTCATGATCTTATAGCAGGTTATGTAGTAAATAATGAATTCTCTTCTATTACAAGAATAACCAGCTCCTTGAGCAGCAGGACAATATTTGTCTTGTATTTTTTGATGAGAAGTTTTAAAGAAGATGCATGAAAATTTTCTGTCCTCTACACACCAGAAAAACTCCACAGAACTGGTGGGAACTTAACATTCTTGAGACCTTTCCTTCTTTGCCAAATTTGGTTCAAAAGTTATTAGCCTGATCATGTAAGCTTCACTTCTTAGAGAAACCAGGCTGAAAGCAAAAAAAAAAAAAAAAAANAAAGAACCACCCGAACGAACAACAACCATCACAGAAACTACATTTATAGCTAGTTGTAAGAAATAAGCTGACACTCCAATTTATGAGACAGATTAAGCATGCTTAAGCAGGATTTCCTTCAACCTGTAATTTAAAAAAAACAAAGAAAAAGAAAACACACATGTAACGCCAAGCCTCAACAGAAGCCCATGACTAATAAAGTTGCAAATAAAGCTCTGATCACAGCAGTCATCCATATTTCTGCAGAAAAAAACACTTAAAAACAAAAAAGCAAGACTTGATTCAAACATTGAACTACTGTTTGAAAATACTTGAATAACAAAAAGTAAATGCTTTAATAAACACATGGGAGCAGCCTTCCTGCTACCCTCCACTACAGTTAACTCTTCCTTTTGACTCAGAGTCACAGAGACCCTGAGTGTCCTCAAATATTCTGATGCAAACAAAAATGGAGAAGGGTACTAATTATCAGTGGTGTCACTATTGATCAAACAAAGAACAGAAGCTCTAGTAGATGCATGTGTTACCAGCATGCCGAATGCTACCCCTCATACACGAGGAATTATAAACCTCATCACTGAGGCTTTTTAAAACTACATTTTAAAACTACATAGCACAGAAAAAAGGTTTCTGTAAAATTATTCCATAACATCAATTTTAGAACTTCACTTAGAAGAACCAGATGGAAGTCCCAACCATTCCTCTAGACTCTTACATATTAAAATAAAAATCTATTTACAGTCCTGTATATGAGTTAACAAAGCTCAATTTCAGTCACGATAGCGTTTTCACAAACTGAAAGATTCAGAAGGGTATACAGGCAGCAGGAAAAGGATATATCTATATGAAACCAGAGCAAAAATGAAGCAGCATCCTCAAAATACTTATAAAAGGTGGCTTTCCTTTTTTTTTTTTTNTTTTTCTTTTTTTTCCCCTTACGGGCATCTTTATGTTTTTCTAAAAGAACTTGTTTTCTTACATTATCAATGGGTAACAGTGGAAAAAGGATGGGAAGCAGGGGGACAATGACATCTCCTGTTGATTAGTTCTGTAACTCTTAGACTAGCGAGAACCTGCTTTCTTCTACATCCACTATTTCCTCATGGCTGGAAGTCTCAACCAGTAGATACAAGTCAAACTACTTATTTTTTCTTTGACAGGGTTAAATTATTTTCTTATTGCACAGATGGTGGTTAAATGCAGTCTCCTGTATTAAAGCACAAATCTCATACAAAGCAACTTCTTTCTTTGCCTTCTTTCAACCTTTAAACCAGAAAATACACTTCCACAGATCCTTGATACCTAGTTAGTTATAAATTGAAGGATTAATTTGACCGTCTGTAGTTACACCATAAAGAAAAGGATGATTTACTAAACATTGAATAAGCTTGCAGGGGGAGAAGAAAAAGAGTTCTTTGCTAGAGGAATCCATGGAATAATACCTCCAGACAATCTCTACTTCTTACACCGCAGGTGCTAAACAAGAAGAACTATCAGAAGAGCATTTCATGACAGTTTTCTTCTCTGGTGTAAGATATTTAGCATCTCAAATTTTGCACTTCACTTCGATGGTTGAGTTTCAAGGAACAGGCAACTACAGAATAACCATTTTGTATTTTACCTCCAAAAGCATACCCCCGCAAAAAAACCAAACCAAACCAAACAAAAAACCAGAGAGACAAGAACAGACAAAAGACAAACTTCTTTCTTCTCGTTACTCCCCTGATCCTCCTTCTAATAGAGACTTAAACAGAGCAATTTTTAAACCAACCATATTTTGAAGCATGTTACAAAATTCATCTCATTTTCTGGATAGCACTCTACTTCCTCTGAAATCAACTGCTTTTGCATAATGCCATTTTGCCTACTGATTCCACCCATTTGCACAGAATAACATGCATCTATAAAACACATGGCAGCTGAAGGATTTACCTGAAAACAGTGCCTCCATTATATTACAACATTCACTTTCCTCTGAGAGGCTCTACCTGAGCAATACTGAGCACAGAAGATCAACACTGTGTTTCAAAATATAGTTACAATACTAAATGCAGGTCTTTTTCCAAACATGTAAAAACAGAATACACAGATGAGGCAATGGTATTTAAGACATCTTTCTCATAGTTGCCTTTTATTAAAAGTATCCCAGTACATCCTTAATTATGCTTTAGAACTAAAGTGTTTATATTTATTCTTAGTGTTCCAGTGCCTTCATACAAAAAAAGAAATTTGAAGTGGTTTTAAAATGCCCTAAAATCTGAAATTCTTTTCTATTGTAGTTCAGATCCAAGTAAACATCACATTTCATACACAATCTATCTTTATTAACCTTACTAGAATTCTTCCCTCCTTCTGCTCTCCTCATGGCAACTAAACAATAATGTTATTGCCTCACATACCCAGGAAAATATCTTATAATGGAAAGCTATCTGTTTATAGTCTAAAAATCCCGATTCGCAAATAATTTTGGCAAATTGCATTTATCTACAAGATAATCCACAAGGGCTGCCTAGATGTAGCTCTTGCCAAAATAGTTAATATTGCAAGAGAATGATGATTGAATCAGAGCTGGACAGAGAAATCCTCATCAAGAGCCACCGAGTAAAAGGCAGCATAAACACATCTCAAAAATTCTACTCATTTTATTGGTTTCTGGGTTCTCCAGGGCTTAAACTAAGCTATTTACAGGCTGAATTGGACTAGTCTTTAAACTACTAGAAACTATTTGTATACCTATTATACTAGTTAACCAATATTACCTAAAACAATGCATATGGTGAAATGTTGGCTTCATTAAATCTAATTTTTCCCCCAATAAACTTTAACAAGATGAGATTTCTCTTAGCAAAGGAACACTTAAAGCAAGACTCGTCATACCAGGTAACTATGCTAGTCTTACCAATAGCCTGAAGCACACCAGTAGTAGCATTTTGCATTAAAACAGCAAAGGAAGAAAATTAAGGTTCTACATTCGTTTAAAGGGATCTTTCTAGAAAATAATAGTTATTTATTTATACAGAGTGACAGGGTTATTTTCTTGTAAACTTGATTCACCTTCTACTTGATATTGTAACCGCATGACTCTACTTGGTATAGTATGTGCATGCTGGAACAAGGTAACTGAACCTATCATTACAATTTATATTGCACATCTAACTGGTGCTATTTAGGCAACAATTCTTAATTAATAATATATTAAACCCAGATGTTTCCATCTTGTAACTGGCCAATACTTCCATGAAGCTCTGGTTGCTTGAATTTAATCACTGAAGTAATTGAAAGAGAAGATCGATGCAAAGACTGCAACAGCAGCTGCTATTACCACACCTAAAACAACAAAGGAAATGCATTCAGTGAGTGGCAAGGGCGGCACTGTCATCAGCAGCTAGGGTGTGGAGGGCAGGGTCAAGGTGAATGACAAGCAGGAGGAGAAACAATAAGAGCCACCCCAAAAAATATCTACCACTGCTACGCCTAAATCTGAAACTACTATGTCAGATAAATAAATTGTAAAAGCTCCACCTGACATTTCTAATCAGAGGAGGATCCTTCCAGAAATCCAGTTGACTACATACTTCTGCAGTACCTTAGCCATGTCCCTGCACTACTGCTTAATTCTAGGAATCAGACTTCAAAAATTAACAAAAATTTTAAGCCTTAAGAAACAAAAGCTTTCAAGTTTTTTCTGTTCTGTGTGGCACTATATCTACTCTGTAAGTCTCTCTGTAACACAACAGTCATTTGCCTATTGATTAACCTGCTTGTTACTGATGCAGTTAAGATGACGACACACAAAAAAAAACCAAAACACCTGAGTGACGATTCAAGGGAAATCATTTTTACATTCAAAGTAAACACATATTTACTGCTACTACTCTTTAATCTTCCAGTTACCATGTTCTACTTCTAAGAATTAGTAGAAAACAGAAGTTACTCTTTTGTTGACTAAAACATAACTGTATTTTAATGAAAAAAGACAGTCAAAGCTCACTGCAAAAAGAACTGTACTAAGTGCAGACAGCTATATGGGAGCTGGGTGAAGGAGTATCATGGAAATGTTGTATTTTAAAGAAGAGTTCTGTGGCTGGTGTTCCCTGAATTATTGAGGCTGACAATTAGCACCCAAGCCCATATGTATTTGTCAGCTTCGGAAGAAGATTAGGGAGTCACTAGCTGATTTATGGATGCCTACTTGACAAAGTCATTCAATTATGTTGGGTTTTTTTAAAGTACAGAATTATAGAACTGGTGGCTCTCCAAAAAAGAAATAAAGCTATGTGAGCCTTTTGTATTGACTTGTAGGCTGAACAAATGCAAATGCTGGTTTTGTACCAACGGTGGGCTGTGGTTCTTTCTTCCCCAGAAACACTCTGCACCTACAACACCGAAATGGGCACTCATTTTAGAAAAGTATTTCATTAATCTCATCAGTTTATTAATAATACTGTGGAATCTAACAATACTGAAAGGGCCCATTATAGTTTCTGGATTGCCATAGCAAAATCAGGGAAGTAACATACCTATATTTTGTTGAAGTTTCAACAGCAACGTTGCTTTGGTCACTTGCTTCTGTTGTGTGTCATCCATGTCGTCAGTAACTGGACAAATATCAACTGCATGGAAATCAAGTGAAAAAGTAAATACTAGGTGAAAAGCTAACATTTGTGTTCTACAGTTGAATTAATGCAAAAGGCCAAGAACTTAATATCAACTTTATAAAAAGTACATTTATGGTAAGAAAAAAACCAGTATATCACAGTAGAAATGGTACAGTAGCAACAGTATAGTACCACGCTATTCTATATGGCTGGAAGAGTAAAAATTAAGATAAAAAATACATTTGTGAAGGAGTTCCTCTTCTAAAACTCATATTCCACACCCTGCTTCCAGAACAACATACCCAACCCCCTTTACGTAACCTGGGGAGAATTTGCCTGCTCTGAGGGGGAACCACCAAAATGAACCATTAACCACCTTCCAAGATCAAAGTTTTCACTTAAAAGCCATTTGTTCAGGTTACATGCAAACCCCGTTGCCACTAAAAGAGTAAGCCCAGCATCATTTCCCTACCCAACAGCCATAAACACTTTTTTCCAAAGCACAGAAATTCATTTTTGAAGTTCCCTTAAAAATACATTTTCAGAGCAGGCATAGAGGACACATCCCCTTTGGAACAATTACTAAATCCTTAGGACTGCTCAGACAGGATGTGAGAGAGCTTGACTATTTCCAGACTGATGGGACTCAAACCCATATCTATTTCCTTTCCAAAGATTTCCCTAATCACTTGGCTATATACAGCTTGTTAGAGAGAGGGAGGACAGAAAGAAGGGGATTAATCTTGAGTCCTCTAGCTGAACGTGTTCATTTGTCTCCCACAGAGAAAGCATACTTCAGACTACACAGTTCAGTGATAAGGCTACTTGATGGTGCTGTGCCAAAGGTCTTCAATTTGCTTTCCTGTTCCCAGGATAATTTGCTAAGTCATCACTTGTCAAAAGTTCTGATGACAATTCAGTAGCTACTACTGCAGATATCTTCTGGATAAGTAAACAGTAAGAGAAAGTGTTTGTGCTATTGCAGTGAGATCTGGAAAGAACAGAATGGACATGCTAAGAAAAAAAAAGGACTAACAGATTGTTCTTGTTCAGAAGATGACAAAGAAAAACCCACAGCAGTACCAGATATGAAGTTTTAGCAGACCATGGAATACTGATCTAAACAAAAACAGATCTCCCATTTCCAGAGTGGAGTTGTCAATCACCTATAAATTACAAATTATATACTTGAGTAATAAGGCACATCCCTTGTATGATTCATATGAAAAATGATTCATGGAAAAGTACTTTCTCTATCATATCATTAGCTATGGGGGAAATGTATAATCTAAATGTGTGATCAGAATGGTAGTTTCTGTCATCTAAGATGAGTCATGTGCATGATTGTCTTCAAAATCTTAAGTCAAACTTGCACAAGATCTGTTGTTACACAAAAGCTAGACATTTAGGACCTGTCTTTTGCCATTTTTTATCCCTGAACCCACTGACTTTGTATAGGATGTATTACAGCAGAGCAATTAATAACTGTCCAATATGAAACTTAACAGGATAGCAAGATATATAGATATACACATGCATACATTAAGCATAAACATTGCTTTGACATCTCTCTGCAAGCTGCACATACATGTAAAATAAAAATAAGAACACAAAATTTCAATACAAGGGGTGCTTTTTTGAAGAGAAATTATCACTTATCTTTGAAGCCCACTGGTACACAATGAAGCCGTACTTTCATCATTATTTTTTCTATACAAAGGAAAGTACACCCTACTCTGCCTAAAATATGAGCAGAAACCCTCAACTAGAGCAAATGAATTATTAATTGTTGCAAAACAGCTTTTTAAGTAAGTACCTTAAATAGCACAGTAAGACCACCACATTCTCTCCAAACTACTTAATAAGAGTTTTCAATTCCCTAAAATAACACTTCGCTTTTAGAGAAGCTGACCACATTTCTTGGGTCACCTTTGAAGCCTAGATCCTGCAGGTTTCTTTCTGCTCTAGTTTTGATCAGCAAGTAGGATGGTTTGTGCCCTTTAACTTTGTTTCTTTGCACCTTTATAAGAACTGTTGCGCTTTTCTGAAGGTAACTTTTGAAGCTACAGATCAAAGCAGCAATGCTTGCTTGCTCAGGGGGGGAAAAAAAAAGAAAGAGGAAAAATGAAAAAAGAAAGAAGCACCCTTGAGCTATTTAGTTACCAACGGCATTTATGCCATTAAGTTATGAAAAACTTGCATTTGAAGCAGCTGTAGTATGAATCACACAAAGCGTTTTCAAAAGCAGATGCTTTCTAGTACCAATTATATGAATCCTTAATTCTTCAATTTGCTAACAAAGATAGGGAAGCGATTACCACTACTGCAGTCTTATTTATGTTTATCCACTCAGGGTATTTAACACACCACCCTCACCTCCTGCACCAAGGAGGAACAGGGATTTAGTAAAGCCAATCATAAATGCAAAGCTCTCAATTGCTTGTATTAAAGCACTAAATACCCTGAAACTACAGTGCTAGAGCTATTTGTATCTTTCAGTTATAAATAGGTCAGGTTTTACTTTCTATTTTCCATGTAACAATTTTAAAGCATGACCCAGTAGTGACTTCACTGGAGAGTTGTACATGGAATCAAGAGACTAAAAGTGTAGGAGACAGCAGCAGAAGCTGTACTAAGTAAGCACATAAAACCGACCTTCTCAAAATTCCTTTGTTTCATATGTTTTGACTAAAAGCTGCCTAAAAATAAATCTTTTGGCTATACTGATTAGATCCGCTTCTTCTCAAGTGCTTATTTTAAAGAGCAACATACAAAAGAAATTATTTGAAAAGCCAGCTCACGTTCTTGAATTTTAAACAATTCTTTTTATCAGCAAACTTTCCCCAGAAATTCACTATGAATAGCACTTCCAGTTAATTCAAGGATGGTTCCTAAGACCACAGGAATTTTGATAGAGAGAGA
This sequence comes from Anarhynchus alexandrinus, assembly GCA_008711295.1. NCBI lineage: Eukaryota > Metazoa > Chordata > Aves > Charadriiformes > Charadriidae > Anarhynchus > Anarhynchus alexandrinus. Next base: position 792,352 of record VUYV01000113.1, read on the forward strand.
AAGGCTGATGTTAAAATTCACTACAAACCAATTTTATTCCATTACTGAATATTCATTATAATTAATAAAGATAGCGCTAAGCTTTGAGAAACAACAAATGCTACCCAAATTGGAATGACACATTGAAAAAGCCTTTACACAGGGGAAACCCCAAACTCTCATTATGTCACAAAAATATGTTTAGAGCTATACTTACACACTTCATACCAAAGCACTAATAAAAATCAAATTGCAAAATTAATGCTTTTTCTTACAAGGCAGAACGCTTCCCCCCCCCCCAACAGGTCTAATTTCTAACTAATTTCTAATTTCTAACTAATTTCTAATTTTTTATTTTCTATAAATTACAAGTTAATAATGCCACAACAATAATTAACAGAATCAAACAGCGTTGTGCTGATAGCATTATTCCTATCATCTCTATTAACAGAACCCATTCTATGGGCAAACCTTATGGTGTCCAATGGGACAAGGCCAGTCTCGGGTTTTTTTCTGAAACCCTCTTTGTATGTTTTTCCCTTTCCACTGCTTTGCACTTACTTTAATTTACATTTTAAAAAAAAAAAAGAAATCCCACACACTTAACTCTATAACCAGCAAGCTACAAGAATCAAATCTTTGTGATGCATTGTTGTTAGTTTAATTGTGCTTTCTTCCTACCTCCAGATTATACATCCTTACATACACAATAAAGTTAAACTGAATCATCTTCTCTCTCCCTCCCATGCCTATCTCCCCTGCTCAGTACTGATTTGCTTTCCTAAGTTATACTAATTCCTTAAAGCTCAATAATAATTAGCTTTAAGATTATTAAAGTTACTCTTATAATGCAAGAGAGGTTTTTATTGGCTTTCCTGTTTTTCTTGAGGTTCTTGAGCTGTGTACATCTTTTACTTCTCAAGATAATCAGTCAGATTCACTGCTAACAGGTTTAGTTAAAACCTGGGAAAACTGATTACTTTAGAAAGACGTAAAAATTTAAGTTAGCTCTGAAATTAAGAAACTCAAAAAATCCTCTAAGTACACAAGTAGGTCAAGTAGAGTATCAGTAGTCACAGTTCACCCTACACAGCGAGCTCATGGCTACATTTTTCATTTTTTGTCCCTAAATGCCAACATCAAAGTCTTTAGAAGTTCCTATCTGAGAATTAGTGTTATTTTTTAAAAAAAAAACACCCAAATTATAAAACTGTAACCTGTAGCTCACATTCACACTGATGAGGGAAAAAAGGGAAGAAATCTCTTCCATGAGATCACAGGAAGTATTACTAGATGCATTTCAACTACAGATTTTGCTCCTAAATTGAATCAAAGCTGCAAGGGGGGGGGGGGGGGGGGGGGGCGGGAGAAGGGAACAAAACAACAGGAAACAATATAAACCAGAAATATTCAGAAAAAGAAAGTCACTAACTAAATTATAGTAAAACATCTGTATTAAAAGGAATAGAACAGTCCCATAATCAGATCATGAACTTTAAGACATTCAGTAGAAAATGAAAAGCTCTCTCAATTTTCTTTCCATTTTGAGTGAGTCACAAAACTTCAGTTTTGTGTACTGCATTTGATACATAAATTAAAACACTCAGAAGAAAGGTACTTTGTATTTCTAAGAGTCAGGTTATAGCATGAGCACTTTCTGAAAGACAGATTAGATTATATACGTATTTTTTTAATATTTAGTGAAAAAACAGTAGATTTTACTAAAACCCTCAACTTCCTATTCTAATTTATTCTAAGTAGTATCAGAACTACTCAGCTCTTAAACCAGCAAATTTGAACTACTGAAAAAGCAACCAGAATGTAAAGCTTTACAGGTTTTTTCTATAGTTTATTTGCCAATGTAGGATCATCCTTAATTCATGTGCAGGGTAATAGACCTTGTTCAACTGAACAGTAGATGAGCTAAAACCATGCTTGTTAGAAAATGCAGTTAAAGAGCAAAATATTTGAGAGGAGAGACAAAGAGAGGTCTGTTACAAGTCAAATACAAAAACTGCAAGAACCCTTACCACTTTTCTCAAATATATTTTAATTTTAATTAGATTGATATAAACTCTTAGAGCTTGATATGAACTAAGCCAACCTTAAGCATATCTGTATCTGGATAAAACTGGCCTATGCTATTAGTCAACATTTTCATAATCCGTGATGCATTCTATCCTCCTCTCAGATACTGTATTTACCTGTGTTAATTTCCTCTGCTATATGGATATCTTCAGCTTGCACAGATTGATCCAACATCTCAACAAAACGTTCCTGAATTTCTCTGTCGGCCTCATCACCAAACTTATAATCACTAAGCATCACACTGGATCCAGCAACAGGGACAAACAGTCTTTGAGGTAAGACATGATATTCCCTCTCAAAATCTAAAAGAAAAGGGGGAAATATACCATCCAAATAAAAGCCTTGACAGTTGTGATAAGATTCCTCATTAATCTCTGACCATAAGATAAAGCTATTGCAAAAGAACGGCTAAAGATTTCCATGTAAAAATCCTGTTTTCAGGCATGGCTTGTTTAGTTGTTACTGTTTTATGAGTTTGGGCTGCTATTACACCAATCAATGTTCTTACATTAGTCTCTCAAGAAATACCTGAGACACCTCCAAAACAGACCACAAAATGTTAAACAGACCTTTTTTCATGTTTAGAATGACTAGCAAAAGTACTCTGGGAAAGACTGCAGATAAGAGTTTACACAGAACAGCACACGATTTCAACACCACAAAGGACTGCAAACATTTGGCTGCTTTATGCCATAAAGCCACACAGTACGGGTGCCACCTAAAGAGGAAACTGAAAACTGCATGCAACTGAACCAAGTTTAAATCACGCAGGTTGGATAAAGCTGGCTAACACCAAAGCGAACCACATTATCCTAAACTAAATGGTAGCCCTGAACATGAATCGTTTTTCCTTACACAATCAACATGTTTCCATTTCTTTTCTATTTTTTCTAAAATCACTACCAAAGACAGTATCTTTTAAAAGGCTTTTCTTTATATGAGATCTTCAAATTGATATTTCAATTAAGTAATAATATTTGGTTTTTAAAAAAAACAAACCACAAACAACACAACAAGAAGAAGATAAGTTGATACCATTGCACTGACTGAAAGAAGTTTAAAGATGTGCCCAGCGTGAGCTAGGAGATCTGGTCTCAGCATATACCCCCATAGTTTTTAATATAATCATGACAGGCAGTTTTAGTTTCATTAGATCAATCTGCATTGTGTTCTGGCCACTGCATGGTGCTCTGTTAAATTCAAGCTAATGTAATCCAGCAATTATTCATGGCGCTGAAATAAGATCTACTTCTTTAAAAGACACAAAGCTTGTAAAATAGTATTTGATGAAGAGAAGTCAGTGCAGGGGGCAGAGACAACTAAAATTATATATTTGTACAGTTATTTTTAAAAAAATAAAAATAAAAAAATCAGGATACTTCTTCACATCATAATCATCACATACAATGCCATATCTAATTAAATGGAGATGAACTACTGAACTTCAGAGCTCACATCCACTAGTACTCGCCACATAGGTGATATACAAACATGGAAGCCTATGTCCAGCTGGTTCTTTTAATCCTACTGAATTTTAGCATACTTCAATATTAATAGGAATAACATACAGTGATTTAAAAAAAAAAATAATTAAAATGGCCAAGTTACAGTTAGAACTTCAGTGACAGAAGTTTTAACTATAGAATTTTTAACAATTACAAAATTCCTGATCAGTGAGAAAGAAGCTGAAATTGCATTTTGTGGTCATGAGAACTAAATACAAACTTGGTGTGAAAGCTGCGATGCCAAAGAACAAACACATCTGAACTTGACAAGAATTCTTAGGATTTAAGATCAAGTAAAGGCTGCCAAACAGAAATTGTGCTATTTGTTTTTAATTCTGCTCTAACCATACTGGAACTTCAGTACAACAGCAGAATTTTCTAAAACAACCAACATTCACTGCAAATGTAAGCTGGTGTTTTGTTGTTGGTTTTGTTTTTTTTTTTAATTCCTACTTTTTTTGTGAGGTCCTTCATTTATAATCAGATCTTCAAATAGTATTTCACACCGATCACCCAATGTGTTTATTATGTCTCTTTTCAAAGCCTGCAAGGACAAAGCGAAAACATCAGTAATATAAAAGCCATTTGCAAAGCTTTAGTAAGAAACAACAAAAGTCCCTCACAGGTTTAACACATGTTGAAAGAATAATTTTTCCCAGAAAATAAAAACTCTAAAGAGAATTTTAGGAAGTCCAATAAAGAGAAGCTAACATCAAAAGAATTAAAATTAAAACCAAAGAAAACAAAAATGAAAAGCTGAGGAAAATTCTAGTATTGTTAGAATAAGAACTGACAACTTCTAAACATTACTATTAAAAACAAACAAAAATAATCATAAGGCATTGACTCAATGGCAGGGGGAATTCACTGAACAAATAAATCTGTATTTTCCCTATACATATAAAAAGTATAGTCTGTAACCTTTTTTTAATTTTAAGAAAATTCTTCAAAGTCTAATCACTTTGACAATTTTTGACTTCACCAGATGTACCAGAGAACAGCCTTAGCAACAAGAGACATACCTGCCAGAAGTGAAAAGCAAACTGAATCCACCACATACACACCCAGATGGTTTCTAAAACAATCCCTACATTCAAGGGGATGAACATTTTGCCCCCAGTTTAAACCCTGTCATTTTGGCAGAGAAAAAACAGTATGACAAATTTCATGTATTTCTAGAAAAATGTTTCTGATGAACTAACAACCTTTTCACTACCTGAATAGCTTCTTTAACTTTTGGCTTGTTGTTATGTATGTAGGCTCTGCATTTCACAGCACCTTTGAGATTTATGGAACCACTGCAGACCTGGACTGTAGCTGTTGATCTATGACTTGAACCCTGGGACTGAAAAATAAACATGTTTCAGTTTTATCTTGTTACCAAGGCACTTGAAGCATGAGAAAGAAAAAACAGAACTAGGAAATTAATAGCATACCTTAAGATGTTTACATATAACCCGTTTTCCCTCATAATTTATAACTCTACTTTTTTTTTTTTTTTTTTTTTTNCTTCTTTTCCATTATGGAAAATGTATTTACTTTTCCAGACATTCCATTTCTTGCAATTTAAATATTTGTGTCTATAAGACTTCTAAAACTTTCCAGGCAACTGGTTTGTGGCTGATATTAGTATTGCAATCTAGAAATCTTTTTAAGATTATTTTTTTTAAACAGTGAAGTTTGTACATTCACTGTATAGTCAGCATAACCTACGGTATCCTGAGAGTCATCCCATCAGTCAGTACTCAATTACAAATCTGGTCACATTTAGAACTGTATCAAACTGTTGCCTAGAAATATTTGCCCTAATTACCAAAACCATGAGTGTGTTGTATGAAGCACTCTAAGACAACACCTGGAAACATGGGGATGCATAACTTCCCCGAGAACTGCATAAACTACTTCTGCCAAAACCAAAAAAATCCTTTCTCTGAGGCAGTTTACCATTGAAACAATGCATCAACAAAATGTAACATTCCTAAAAGTTTTGCTGAACATAACTTTAGAGAAACCAGGAACTACTTGATGAAACAGGATGGCCTGTGCTGTGCAAGAAGCCTACAAAACAATGTCTGGACACAACTGGACTTTAGGACCTAGTCTAGGGCACGTAACTCAGGCTTCAAGTCAGCGTATCTTCTCATAGAGAGGAAACTCCTGACACAGACCCGACAGCTTCAGATTACGATTCAGCTCATAGGATCTGTACCTTAATCCACAACTAGTGACTGAGCTTCTAACAAAAGCATTCAAGTAAATGTCCATAGCTAGCCATGGGAAGTTGAAGCATGGGGGTGATTCTGAACTTCAGAAAGATGCAAACTCACCTTGAAATCAACGTATACAGGTACTAACAGGTATCCTCCTAGCAATTGAATTAGTTTGCGGGATTTCATTTCTGTGACTAGTTTTTCAAATTTTCCTTGCAGTTGTACTATGCGATTCTTAGACAATGCAATTACCACAGCACAAGAATTTCCAAAGACTCAAAATATGTGATCTGTTCACAGTTTCCCAGACAATATCCATGGAGGAATAAAAAGTCTTATGACAAAATAAATTGGATTTCTAGACAATAATTCAGAATATTCGTTTATTTTTCATCCTATTTTATAAGATAACAGAGAGGTTATACTTTACAAACCAGTAAATACTTACCAGCTGTGTCAGAACTTTGACATCAGAAAACTGAGTGCTGGATTGAGTATTTCCTCTTAACTTTTTCTGAGGGGAAAAAAATTCCATGTGTCATGAAACAGGAAAAAAATCTCCCTGAATCAAAATCTCCTCACTCTGGTATAAAATGTGCCCTCGTTTATAGCTTTTAAGAGAGAAAAATGGCACACAGAAAAGAGCCATGAAACATAATTACAAAACTGAAAGCAGAGATGAATCAATCAGCCAAACAAATGTGTTTCCACTCCTTATTAAACATTTAGACATACGTAGGTCTTAGAAATCTGATCACCTACATTCACACCTTATTCATGTTCTTTAGTGAGGAGACAGCATATAGAAAAATTTTCAGTTAGACTTCACATGTAATTATTGTGTTCACATTGCCAGAGGAAGAAGAGGCAATTTGCAGCAATGAAGATGGGAACACAAGCAGTCCTGTGTATTAGTTACCTGAAATAGGCCAATTAGATCAACAAATATTGTACAGAAGACATCTCAGCCAATGCTTTATCACATTGGAGGTTCTAACTACACATCTAGTGGAGTTCAATTCCTTGTTGTTCAGTACTCACCTGCCCTTCCAGTAGTTCTGTATCATCATCTTTAACTTGTCCATTGATCAGAAAAACACTGTCTTCTATTTGTTTTGACCATCGATTTAATCCATTCTTTAAAAAAAGTGGAAACACAAAAATCTCATAAGAAAGAGGAAAGAGAACTTTGCTAAAGGAGTTGGACAGTATCATGCTGAAAATTATAGAAATACACGTTTCAACAGTTACTCCAAGAGAGTTTTAAAGTCTCTGTCTATATGTTTTTCCAAAGCTAAATCTTAAAACAAACATGTTCAGAGTATACCCACTAAAAAACAAGCATTTCAAAATATTTAAGTGCTACCCCAGGGATTTTTGTAGAGATATGCAGCCAATTGAAAGTCAATTCATATTAAAAGCATCCTGTAACTCCTGTTTTAATTGGATGTAACCTTTCACTAGGTGAAGCAGAGGAGATTTTAGTTGGAATACTCGTGACAATTGCTAAGTAAGTTTGAGCAAAGGAAACTGCCAACACTAAGCATTGCAAAAGGAAAGCTATCCACATTTTTCATACTACGAATGCTTCATAGTAACTTCAAACTACATTTAAAAGAGGAATAACTGCCAAACATCCTCCACCAATTAGTCCTACTCCTCTACTCACATGATTCAAATCTTTCTCTCACATTAATTTTCAACAGAAAAAGTAGTGTAGAGACCAACTACACAACTGGTACAGCTGGTCAGTTACCTTGGTATTCTTCTCCAAGTCATGGTTAGGTGAAGTAGCAAGAAGTGGAATGTGAATATTAACGTTTACTGTGCAGTCCAAAGCTAGCCAGGAAGCCGACAGAGCACTCTGATATTTCCAATCTGCTGGTTTGGCTGAACTCTGAGAGCAGAAATAAGCAATAAAGCATCTAGACAAAACACTGTACAACTCAAGAGATTATTTTTTTTTTTTGAAACGTTACTTGTCATGCATTAAAAGCTGTATATGACACACAGGATGACGTGCTTACCTTTGGATCTCGCACATCATAGGTTCGGCAAACTACTCTTTGCTACTTAAAGAAAAAGATCCAGTGAAAAGCAAAAAATACCGAATAAAAACAATTCAGAATGACCTTGTCCTTAACTTCTTTGTTGAGCTAATTTATGCTCTGAAGAAAGTTCTCACCTTTCATTAGTGTAAAAAAGTGGAAAAACATTTGACTGTAAGCTCCAACTACCATAGAGATGCTGTCCCATCTCTTACAAATACACTAAGATCAATAGATATTTACAGGGAGAACCACCAACACACCAATTTGCAATTTGTCCTTGTCTCTCTCACCTCTTTAAGTAAAAGTCTTGCTTTCTCTCCCTGTATTATCTCATTATCAACAGATCCAGCATTCTTCTGCGGCACTAGTACAGATCCCACATGCCCACTTCCATGTAAGTATCATTGGTAACAGCAAGCTCAAGAAGCTATACAGTATTTTAGATGTTGTCTTCAATGTATGCACAATGGGGAAGGCACAATCTGATACCAGTACACACACAAACCTAACAGTAAGAAATGATGGAAATTTTGCAAGGATAAGAGGGTCAATAGTCTTACGTATGGCTAATGAGAAAACTTAATGATTTCAACTTACTGATCTACACCTAGCTGAACTCAAACCACTTCCTCCTCCCAATTTACCATTTATTCAGAAATCAATAAACCTTGCTTATAAAGGATACTTTTTTGTAGCAGAACAAATTTGAAGAGCTGCTCTGTCTGGGACCTCCTCCTCAGCAGGTTTCCAGAGCCTTCTTTTAGTCAAAGACTTTTCCACCGAGAAGATTAGCTACAGATGAAAAAAGTATTATAGCTTTTTCCACAAGAATAATGCATTGTAATTTCTAGAAAGTAGTCTTGCACTAAAGTTCTAGGTCCAAATGATATAATAATTATCAGCTTACATGCCACCGAAATGTCATGTTAAAAGAACATTCAACAAAGGTTCAAAGGCAACTATTCCAAACTGAAAGTTGCTTGCAAAAATCTTAATTCTGCTTCCTTATAAAATGAACCAAGCAACACAAATTAACGTATTCAACTTGTATGCTTTTCTCCCTATAAAAATATTACACTTTTATACTTATTGGTTGAGGATCTGGAAAGACAGCTGTGCAAAACAGCTACCAATGAAAAAAAAAAAAAGAATTAATTCAGAAATCACTAATGACCTGGACACAGCTCAGCTTTTTTTGTTGGCTACGGGTTTCAGTAATCACAACAGAGATGCGATTGCATTGCACTGCCAAAACGGAATCTTGGACCTTAGGCTTCAAAACCTACTCATGTTTAGATCACTTACTCTGTTTATCTTATGAAAATGATAAAATGAACCTACATCTACAGGACAGAAACTAAATGTGGCACTTGATGCCCCAACACTGTAACAAAAACGCATTTTAAGTCTATCAGACAGTAGCATGTCCTAAGTAGTTTTTAAATATAAACCCACACACCTAAGTCAAATACCACTAATACTATATAAGGTATTCTTTTCAAAGGAATCAGAACTTTAGATATTTCACTATTGTAAACATCTCTAATGTCAACAATTCATTCAGACAACAAAAGCTAACAATTGTGCCACAAGGGTCCGCTTTCAGTAAATACAGTGAGATTTGCTATTGCAGTAACAAACATCACAAGAAACAGAAAAGTAGCAAATACAAGCTGTGGTACAGTTCCAAAGGACAGCGATTTCTGAGGTTTCAGTCTTAAAACCATACAGCAAACCAGAACATTCGTGCTCTTAGAAATAAAGCAACGAAACAACCAATATACTCAAGACAATGATAAAAAATTATTCTGCTACACACCTAAAGATAATCTTGTCTTTCCACCAGGAAGTCTACTTACCCTGCGCAAAGCATTTTGACTATCTTTTGACAGTTCTGGAGTTGCAATAATAAATACACCAAGAACTAATAAGCCTCCAGGAAGCATTCTAGAAACCTTAAAAATAAAAATGAACATGTATTAATAGGAACCATAGATCTAGCATCCAGGTAACTTGATATAAACTTTGAAAACAATACAGATATTTTGTTTTAAAATATCTGTGCCTAGCGTGGTTAGGAAGGTTCTTTGAGAAAAAGGCTTGAGGTTACACAACTGATGAGATAGTTTTTGTAAGACATTTCCTTTCTGTTCCTCCCACCCCCTTCATTAATGCATACACACCTGAGTAGCGTGTGTAGTTATCCATTCTTCATCAACAGATACCAGTTTTGAAGGACTGATGTTGTCTTCCTTCTGCTCTTCCTTTGGAGGCGTTCGAACAGCACGAATAACATAGTCTCTTTGCGGAGAACACTTTCAAAAACATCAATATAAGCAAATATACCATGAAGTTGATATCAAGTCTAAGAATAAAATGTGTAATATAGTAAGGTCTGCTTTACAGTAGGTATCGTTAAACTCTATAGTAATCTGTTATAAAAATAATTACTTCATAAATTTGCCTTTGCCTTAAAGCCTTGTTTAGTGACAAGTTTTATCTTTAGGATTTTAATTTCTTTTCTGTGTATCCTATCTTTCACAAAACAGTTTTAAAAGACTTGAGTAGTTGGTTGATGCTACAAATGTTTTACAGAAGTCCCTTCTGGTCACATTACCACCCTCCTGCTTTATACAAGCTCAACGTGATGTAATAAACATCGCAGACGATTAAGGCCAAGAGAATTTTCCCCTATTAACATGAATGAATGGAACAGGCTTCAGATATTACACACTCACCTGTCCTATTAACAGGCCAGTGACATAAGGCTTTAATTTTGTGCTGAGGTCTGAAAGATACTGCCCAATAGCTTCCTCAACAAAGTAAGTTCTACCCATTGCTGCAGGTTTAAGACTGAGTATTGTAGTTTCAACCTACAAAACAAATAATGCATAAAGTCAAAGAAAGTATATGTAATACTCTGGTTACCTGAGTCTCATATAAAAGATCCTGAATAGGTTAATACTTTATCTGTCAATAAAGGTTAGTTAAGTAGCTTTATGATCTGCAAGTGCTTTTTTATGAAAAATATAACTGTCCATAGTAGAGGAAAAAGTATGTGATTGTCTTTTGAAAGAAAATTATTTTAAATACCTGCGACTGAAACGACATAGCAAGTCATGCAAGCAAATGCTAGAAAAAACATGTCTCCAAGCAACAATTTCTTGCTGCATCATGTTTCATCAGAGGCCTGAACGTAAAGTGTTCAATTTTTGCGTTCACACTCCTCTTTGAGGGATTTGTTAAATTCCATACTTGTACTTAAACACACTGTGCACAATTTTCTTTCCAATTCCCAAGTAATTAAAAGTACAGAGCATCCCAAAGGCCACCTTTACAGCTCCCATCAGGAGCCACATGAATCCAGAACCCAGGACGTGGGGACTGCCACAGACACTCCTCCCTTCCGTGCAGGCCTATTCTGAAAACGGCTTTGAGGACTTTCAAAAAAATCAACTATGAAAACGCTGAAGCCAAAGAGCACATGGGGAGGAAGCAAAGGGCATTCCGAGTCCCCGCAAAGGTGTCTGCTGGAGAGAGCTGCACAGGAATGGCGGAGCTGAAGCTCTGGGCCGGGGCGAGGAGGACGGCCATCACTCACTCACTCACTCACTCACTCACTCTCCTCCACCCCACCCCACCCCACCTCCCCTCCCCTCGACCCACACAAAAGCACCTCTGCACCCGCCTGCACCTGTACTTGAACCCGGCCCACAGCTCGGCTGTTGCTCCCGCACAGCTCTCCCACCGCCTCGGGGCGCGGGCCACCCCCAGCGCTCCCGGCACTAGCCTGACGGGCGCAGCCACCGCCGGGTCCCCACGCTCAGCCACGGCCACCTCAGTGCCGCCGCCGCCGCCTCAGCCAAGCACTGAGGTGGCCAATGCGCGCGTCACCAGCAGGCGCCGCTCGCGCCCCGGCACAGGGGGATGACGCACACCACACCACCACACCACCCCACCACCGCCTCACGGCCTCCAGGCCCGAGCGCGGGAAAAGGGCGCGCCGAGAGAGAGCGCAGCGCCGGCACCGCCATGCTTTGAGTGGCGGAAGCGGTAACGCTTCCTCCCGCTTCTCCCGGCGGCACAAGACGCCTTGGAAAAGCCAGAGGCCTGGCGGTTAGCTTCGAGGCGAAGCACTCAGGACTCCTATGTCGATCTCAGCGGCTTTCACGCCTCAACCAGCAACTATAGCCTCGCTCAACATGGCGGAAAGCGAGGCCCTACCGGAAACGGAAGTGTTCGGAGGCGCGCCGCTCTCTTCCTGGAAAACTACGCTTCCTATGATTCCGCGGGGTCCGGCCCACCCGCTTGCGCATGCGGCACTGTCGCGCCTGCGCCGTCGGGTGCGCCGCGGCCGGTGGCGGTAGGCCGGAAAGCGCAGCGCCGTTCTGGGCTGTTGCCAAGATGGCGGCTGTGCTGCAGCAGGTACTGGAGCGGGCCGAGCTCTCCAAGCTGCCCAAGCCCGTGCAGGGGAAGCTGGAACGCTTCCTGGCCGATCAGCAGAGCGAGATCGACGGGCTCCGAGCCAGGCATGAGCGCTTCAAGGTGGACAGCGGTGAGTCTGGGGAGAGGGAAGCTGGGAGGAGGGGAACGGAGGTGAGGGGCAGTGAGAACGGGGCAGGCCTCGGGGTGCTCCGTGTGGAGGGCGCTGAGCTGCCCAAGGGTTGAGCGGTATCCGCAGGCTCGGCTGGGGACGGGTAGGCTGGGGTAGGGATGGGTCCTCCCCCGGTGCGTTTTTATTGAGTAGTAAGGTTGTGGTTCCCCCTGATGAGAGGAGTGAGGGAGGTAGGGCTGGGCCTGACGGGTCGTTGTTGTCTTTAAAAGGCTTTCAGAGGGTGACATGGGGCCTGTGCAGTGGGTGTGTGCGTCCTTTGCCTGGGAAGGGGTCCTGAGAGCAGGGATGTGTCCGTGTGTTGGGAAGGGGCCCTTCAGTTGAGTCGTGGTAGGGATTTTTTTCCTCACTTTTGCTTGGAAAAAGGAGTCTGATTTTTCTTTGCTTTTGCAAAAGACTTAAAAACTGCATTCAAAATGGGCTTAAAGAACAGCTTTTCATCAGACTTTTAACAAGCATTCATATTCTTCAGTCTGCTTTGATTCTTGCGTGGAAGAGAAATAATAATTTGTTTACCCGGCTCTCAAATAGTCTTAGGTTTATACTTTTTCTGTTAAATTCCATGTTGAATACCATAACACTTCTGTAAAACACTCCTGATAGAATCAATGTTTTTGTATTGATTGGGAGGTTACTTGATCATAGAAAAATAATGCCAGTAGAGAACTGGAGTAAAAATGAGAAAAGAGTGTAGAAGAGTGTAAGCACTGGGTGGAGTTGTGAATATGAGTTAATTTATCAGATAGGTGACATACTTATGATGTTAACTTTATTTCCGCGTTTCCTTCAACCTTTCTGTCTCTTTCACGATAAAAATCTTACCAAAGTAAGTTCATAAAGTGTAGTGTAAATTAAGTTAACCCACAAATTTTAGCCGGTTAGTCTCTTTCAGGTCCCTTCTTATATGTGGCTGGAGGGGCAGCATTATTTGAAATTGTAAGATATGGTAGGAACCATAAGATAGGTAAAAATCCCTCAGTGCTTCCTTAGAAGCTCACTATGCCTGAGAGTGAGATTAGTTCTGCTTTTACTAAGTATTTTACAGTTAAGCTCTGTGACACAGTTACTGTTTCAGATAACCAAAATTGAGATCTAATTCCTTTTTTCAGTGCTATGGGATACGCAGGATAGAGCACCAGAGTTCATTTTAGGAAATGTTAATTACAAATTTTCTAAATCAAATCTATTGATACCAGGGGCTATGTGGATTTTTATTGTATGCGTGTAGAAATATGTTACAGGTAAAAGAAGTTTTAAGTTGATGTAACTGAGACCACACTCTATAACTGCGCTGATACAACGTTCTCTAACTACATCAAAATGCTAAAGATTAGACTGTTCTTTTATTTTCTGGAAAGATATCACTTGCCATGCTAACAAAGTATTTTAAATCATGTTAATTCAATGTGGAAATGCACCTTTTTGCCTTCAGAAAGACTTTTTTCCTTCAAATTCTACTGTACTCTTAATATTTTTAGAGATTTTCTTTATAAATACCATTGTTTAATAAAGATGTCTGTTAATAAAGACCCTTGCTAAAAGTGAGAAAGAAAAAGAAATGTTTATTAAATGAGACTGAGATACCATTGTTATTTTGCAGAACAACAGTACTTTGAAGTAGAAAAGCGTCTGGCTCAAAGTCAGGAGAGACTTGTAAATGAGACACAAGAATGTCAAACTCTCCGTGAGGAGCTTAAAAAACTTCGTAAGTATAACTGCGCATTCTTAAGATTGGACAAGATATTCATTCTTTAGTCCAATGTTATGCTGAAATGCTTTAAGTTTTTTAATAGGGGTTGAAAAATCCATCAGTCAACTACATTTGTTATTTCTGCAAGTAGAGAGATGCTTTGCTTTTGCACTCAAGTCTGCTTTTTTGAAATAGAATTTTTGTTCTAATGGAAAAAAAAATTGCTTTCTGATTTTGTAGTAATAGTAATACAGTGGTTTGTGTGTTGATCTTAATAAACGCATCTGCTCTAAGGATTGCATTAATTTGCTACAATGCTGCCTAGTCCATCCATAGTGAAGTCTTGAATTCTTCTTTCTCTTTTTTTCTTCCTTTTTTTTTTTCTTCATGTCATTAAGGGAAATTTAAGGTTAATTGCATTTGGAGAGTGAATTCTGTCATTATGTTACAGTGAGATACCTCACTACTCTTTATTCTTATCCAACAGATGAACAGTTGAAGTCACTGAATGAGAAGAATAAAGAACTTGAAGCTGCTCAGGATCGTAATGCAGCCATCCAGGTACTGGAAGAACTTGACGATAATTTGAAAGACTTTGGTTTGCTTGATTCATTGCAGCAAAGAATGCAATCAATTTCCAAACTGGACTGTATCAATATCGGTACAAATATGTACTGATGTACATATTTGCATGTCTGTATGGGTGTCTGTGCAGGAAAATTGTGTGTTTTTTTTAAGGAAATGCTGGTTTCAGTTTAGCAAACTGAATTACAGTTGAACATATATCAGAGCAGATGCTTTTATTTTGTTTGGGTAGATTGTTTCATTCTAGCTGAAACCTGTTCTGAAGTGACTTTAAGCCAAACCTCAAAAAATGAATAAAGGTGTAAAGAGGAATTCTGTTTTTCCCTCATCCTTTCCCGTACTCTGGCACAGTTTTCCTTGCATTATGCTTGAAAGTAATGGGGTTGCGGGATGAGTCACTTCAGTTGACTGGTCCAGCAGAACACTAGTTTTGGAGCAGGAAGCCAAAACATTATTATTAGATTGTTTTATCCACAATGAGAAGACGGATCTAATTGTTTTCCCAGAGGGGCTTACCTGGGCCTGACTGAAGTGGTTTGCATTGACATCTTAGAAGACAGAGGCAGCACTATAGCCTATAAATGATGCAAGACTGTTGATTTTTATTTGATTTTGATATTTTGTATGTGTTCACTCTTTGGTTACTCTGTTATATCTTTTATTTAACCAAATAACACTGTTTCAATGAAGTCTTAACTATCAAAGCTGTCTTCCAAAGAATATTAAAATTAGATGCATTTTTGAACAGTTCTTGTTCTTTGTTTTGGATTTCTATTAGGCCTTTAGTTCATTTCATTGGCTCTAAATTCAACAATTTTCATTCTGATATTCATTCAAATACAGCTAGAACCAGAGGGAGTCTCGGGGCAGTCTGGACCTCTCTATGCCAATTGAAAAGCAAAGGCATGAAAACTACCTGTTCAGTATGACAGTCTTGAAAGCTGTGTGATAATTCTCTCATCTTTGCTGTCTAATCTTATGTGATAGCAGCATTTTGCGTTTAATCACAAAGGGCCAGCTAGACATTAGTATCAGAGCGATCTATGGGGAAAAAAACATTAACTGAAATGTGTTGGCTATTGGGCATTAGAAAAAAGAGGTACATTAACCTGCATTTGTTTGAATTATATATCCTAACATGATAGAAAACATGGAAGCAGCCATGCTTTCATACTCTGTAGTTTAGACTGATTCAGCTGCCCACTATAAAAGCCTCTTGTCCCGGTTTTTAGTCACTATAGTTGGCTGGGGTAACTTGTTGTTTAGCATGCCTCTCTGTGATTGTTAGTGTAAATAGTGACTATAAGCTGTTACAGAAAGCTGATCACACTTCTTTATTGCTGTTTTGCAATTTTTTTTCAGAGCCATTTAAGTAGAGAAAAAGAAGAACTGGAAGCTGAAAAGAGAGATTTGGTTCGAACAAGTGAAAGACGATCTCAGGAAGTTGAACATTTAAACGGTATAGCCAAGAACGTATTAAGAAAATACTTCACATGATTTTGCTAAATAAAGGACATGCTTGAACAATTGAGCTGGTGTAGAGTATCCAGTTTGTATAGCACCAAAAAATGGATTAGCAGGAAACAGTATTTAGAGAAGAGGAAACAAGGCAGGAAATTACGTGCTAATTGCAGAAAAACACAGCAGTTCGATGCTTGGTTTTGTAGATACAAAATCATGCATTATACAGTATCTTATTGCACAATATACAATTGCATACTTTATATCTTGTCTGTTCTCATTCTTTGCAATTTAGTTATGCTGAATAATTAAAATTGACAGTTCTACAGTTAGCTTTTTTAAACACTGGTTTCCCTCCTCCAGAGGATGTTAAACGCTTAAATGAAAAGCTCACAGAAGCAAACACAGAAAAGGTGAAACTTCAGTTAAAGTTGGATGAACTTCAAACATCAGATGTTTCCGTGAAGGTGAGTAGTATTTTATGTGCATAGTATGTGTTAATGTTCTAATGAGCAGTTGTTTATGTGTAATCATCATTTTGTCATATTTTACTTTGAAAGTAGGTCAAGTGTACTCCTGTTATTTATAACAAGTTATTTTATTATAAAATTGGTGGTTGTGACTGGAAGTGAGACATGCGTTTTTAGAAGGCAAGGGGGCATCAAGTTGGGCAAGCGTGTTGAAGCGTCATTGGTGGCAATGATGGCTGCTTCTACCCAGTAGGAAGAAGGACTCCAGATGCATGAAGTCAGGTAGAAAGGAGAAAAATAATTATTTGTGAACCTACACAATTTCTCCGTGGGAAGAAGAAACTCCATAAAGAACTGAAAGAGAGGAGGAAAGGAGAAAAGAGGGGGGGGAAATACCTCGATTTATTTCTTTTAACTAGATATTAATCTAGTTAATGTTCCCAACTAACATAAACTTTGAGGAAACTAATTCAAGTTGCAAGAAGTTCTTTGTAGTTTGAGACAGTAAGTTAGTATTACCAATGTAATAAGAAACACTGCCTGTCATTTGGTGCTATTTGCAAATTATCATAGTACTTTTATTAGCTGCTTTATTTTCTGTGGAACTAGTACAATTTCACTATGCAATTTTCTTTTTAGTACCGTGAGAAAAGGTTGGAGCAAGAAAAAGAACTACTACAGAATCAAAACACATGGCTGAACACTGAGTTGAAAGCCAAAACAGATGAACTTCTACATACTGCAAGGGAGAAAGGCAATGAAATCTTGGAACTTAAGTGTAATCTGGAGAACAAGAAGGAGGAGGTAGTGTAATTAATGAGTGCTTTTGCCATTGCTTGTAAATTATACCTCCTGATTAACTGTATTAAACAAAGTCAAGTACTTTATTAACTGCATTGGAGGAAAAATTAAAAAAAAAGTAGGTTTTGCAATTAATAAGGAGGTGTCCTTTCTTTTAACTTGTGATTTTTAAGGAATATGTATAGTTACTGTTATCTTAAACAGAAAAGTCAAATATTTTAACTATACGGTAGAAATTTTGGAGTTGCTGATAACAAAAGTGTATAACGGTATTAAAACTTATGGGAATACGATTCTTAATAAGGGCAAGAGGCAGAAGGATCTGTCTTAACATTGTTTGTGGAGCGGGGTGATGATGTTTTTGTTTTCCTGTAGCAAAATATATGGCAGAATCAGTGGCAGTATTTTGAAGATACTTAGCTTTAGTGAGTTTCTGTTTGGGTACCTGAGCGGTTTCTTGAACTGTTACAATTGGTCAGGTTTTCTGTGCACATAGCAGCACCAAGGCTTGTGGGTTTATTTGGTTATACATAATTGGAGTATTCTGGGGACTTACTTTTTCATTTAGCTGAATGTATGCGAGCAAAGACTGTTAGAAAATGTAACCATTTATGCTCTTTCTGGATTTTTTTTTAACTAACAGGTTTCCAGAATGGAGGAACAGGTAAACAGCTTAAAACAGTCAAATGAAAATCTTCAGAAGCATGTGGAAGACCTTTTGAATAAATTGAAGGAGGTAAGACAACTTGAAGTATATGTGTAACAGCATTACAGTTGCATTACAGTTAAAAACCAAAATGTATGAAATAGAAATTGTGGAATGCTCCCCCTCTCTGTCTCTTCTTTAATTTACTAGGCAAAAGAACAGCAAGCTAGTATGGAGGAAAGATTCCACAATGAACTGAATGCCCACATAAAATTATCCAACTTGTATAAGGTGAGTTTATTGATTCTGTCAAAAGCATATATCAGTATTCCTTGGGGCTCAATCTTAGCCTTAAATTTAATGCAGCCCAGGTGTTTTGGTTTTGAAGGTTTTTTTTCCCCACAAAGTATGGGATGTGGGAAAGACTAGCTTCCGTTGCAAAACATTATGAAACATCCAAAACATTGTTTTCTTTGCTGTTATCTTAGGCAGCATTTGAAATCTTAAATTGCTTGGATCATTTTGTAGATTAAGCAAAACAGGGGTTAAAATAGTAATTTTATGCTTACGATTTTGAGGCTTCGTACTGTATGAATGCGGTTATGTCTTACGACATTATATTGGGAGGTAAAGGTTCCTATGTAAAATGCGACTACGCAGGAGATTTTTCTATGCTTGGTTCATAGAAATTCATTTCAAATAACACTGCAAGTGTTAATGATCTGATTAAGACATGGCTAAATGTCATCTATTGGGCCAAATAACACCATCTAAACAAGTACTTTTGTTTGTTTTGTCAGCTCAAAGAGTGAGAAATACCCTGTAGCGTATTGACTAAGACAAAGTCAGCTAAAGAGGACAACTGATTAGTCTTTAGTTCATGCATATTAGATTCACAGGTTAATGAGTTCTGTTTCCTGAGTTTTCTTGCATAAAAACCCACATAGAATTAAGAGGGGTAGAATGCTTGAGTTCTACATTAATATTTTGTCTGATTAGATGTAAACTGATGTCCCTTCATTGAATAGCAAGACAATAGCTAACTTTTTGGGAGCATAATGCATTTACCTTTTAATTTGGTTTTGTTTTTTTTTTTTTTACTCCTATTCATTTATGCTTTTATTATAGAATTATTGGTTTGAAGGGGCTTAAAGGTTTGTCTTCTGCTTAACATAGGATTTGCTATATACTTGTAACTGCTGACATATTTGTCTGACTCAATACTAAAGGCATCGAGATTGAGTGCCTTCCCATGGGAGCTTATTTTGAGACATCGCTGATTAGCGAAAATTGAATCAACTTTATTTCGGTTATCTCTAATTGCCTTGCAGAATTGCTGAAGTACTGTACAGTCTTGCACTTGTGAGATCTCTAACTGGAAGCAAAGAAACATACTGTTTATGTAAGATTCTCTAAAAATACCACATTTTTTAGAATTATTAAAATCTAGTATTCAAAATTTCTCCAAATTTTCTTCAGTGAATAGAAGGAACAAAGCCAGCAACAGCTATAAAGCTTCTAAAGGGCATACATTTTGTCATATCAAATCAGCGTCTGACACTTCTTACTCTCAGATGGGCAGTTGACATCAAAGTGAGACTTAATGCAAGTGGAAAGAGAATCGTCCAGTTTAAGTGTATCTTTTAGCATTTTATTCAAAAACTGCATGCTTATAATTTTTGGTCAGTTTCTTATAAAAATATAGTTGCTATTACTATGTAATAAAAAGTTATATAAAATGCTTTTATTTAGAGTGCTGCTGATGACTCAGAGGCAAAGAGCAATGAACTGACAGGAGCAGTCGAAGAGCTGCATAAGCTCCTGAAGGAGGCGGGTGAAGGTAAGCTGTGAGTGAGAAATGTCAAATGAAACAGAACAGTTATACTCCTTTGTAACCATCATGATACAGTGAAAAATAGGTATTTATGACAGGATCTTCATTAGGCTTTTGGGATGGTGGAAAAAGTCACTTTGTAACAAAAATTTTACGTGACTAGTTGAATTTACTTGGGGGAGTGTGTGCATGGGAGAACTGTCTTCAAATATACCTGGAATTTTACTTTGGATTTTGATGAGAAGATCTAATTTTGCAAGATATGTCTTCATTTTAGTTTCTCGTTTTGGATTCCTTTTCACTGATGAGAGGACAGTTCGTATTTTAGTCCTTTTCTAAGCAAAGATGATAGGTAGCAGTTCATGCTTCTGTCATGCTACTGAGTTTTCTTATCAGCATGAGCTTCTGCAGATCATATAAAGTTAAAGTAAAATTTAAGGTACATAAGTAAATTTTAGTATTTAAAAAAAAAAAAAACCAACCACAACAAAACAAACTGGTTGTCTAATTTAATTTTAGCTAATAAAGCAACCCAGGAGCATTTGGCTGAGGTGGAAGAGTCAAAAGCTGTAATGGAAAAAGAACTGAGGGAGAAGATCAGTAAACTGGAAAAGGAGCTGGAGAATGCTAATGATTTACTGTCGGCTACAAAGCGTAAAGGTAGGGGTAACATTGGTAACTAAAATACATAAAGGCTCAGCCTTTCTATCATAAGTAGCCTTGCATGAAAATACTATGCTGAATTTCTAGAGGAAGTAACTGCATTAATCTTAAATTATCTTTGGCCATTTCTAACCATGAGTTTTAGAAGCGTTTTCATGTATATATGTATGAAGATATGCTTTATATATGTATGTATATATGAAGTATATTTTTCCCCCACCAGAAAATGCATTTGTATCACAATGTTTTTTGAAGTTCTTTGGTTAATCTGACTTACCTTTTCAAAGAAAAGAGAGGGGAAATATTTCCTGAAGGCTGAATCATCATGCTTTTAATGCTTTTCTGGAGAGGGGAGTGGGATTGATAAACTATTTTTATTTTCCTCTTAAGAAAAAAAAAAAAGGCAATGGTAAGGAAATCTCTGTCCTTAATTTCTGTTTAACATTAAATCTTGCTCAATATTTACTGGTTTAGTTCTGTCATTTTTTTGTTCAGAAGGAGAATCTGTTTGCTACAGATAGGTAATTTCTAAGGGAAAGAGCACATCAGGAAGGAATAGAGAGACATGGAAGTATATTTGCTATCTCCCTATGCTAATTTAACGAAAGTAAACAAGTGTTTTGCCACTGTAAACCTCCTGCTCTTTGCTATGAAATCTGCTATTTCAATTACTTACATTCAGAAATGATGTAAATTTTGAGTCTAATAGCAAAAGCTTTTCAGCGTTTCAAATTAAACTAGTCAGAGACCTTTATAATGTATGACGTGAAATATTATATATAATACCAGTCACTGCATGCGTATATGTATAACATAAATTACAGAAATCTCTTAAACCACTAACTTTAAGGACTTAAAACAGTAATTTAAAATACAGTGGTTATAAAGCACAAATGTGTTGAAGACATTCTTTATATTAATAAAGAATATTTATGATGGGAATTATTGCAGCTTTTTAATGGTAATTGGTGGGATTGTGTCTTCAGGAGCCATATTGTCTGAGGAGGAACTGGCAGCTATGTCTCCCACTGCTGCAGCAGTAGCTAAAGTAGTCAAGCCTGGAATGAAATTAACTGAGGTAAGTGAGAAGAAACTCTTCAATTTCAATGCTCTTGAAATGCCAACAGACATACATTAATAATACAAGGGTGCAGACTTCATTCACTGTTTTGGACTTGATGTAATGCCTGACTGAAGTCGATGAAATCTTTTCCTGCTTTTCCTGCATTTGAGACAGACTTTACTAGCAAAGTTATTGGGATTTTTTTTCAATGTACCTTAAAGTTTTTCTTTAGTAGATGAAGACATTTGTAGGGTCTTTTGGTTCTTTTTCTGAAATATGTTTGGTTGGTTTTTTTGTGCACATAAACTCATTTTCTGTATGCATTTTTGGCAGGAGCTGAGCTTTTTTATTTGCTTATTTACATAATTTTTTTATCTGTACTGCTGCACATTTGCCTTATACTTGCAGAAAAAATTAACATAATGATAGGTCATACATCTAGGATTTTTTTACACTTTATTTATGCAATTATAATTTTCACGTTTGGTGATTCTGTGCACCCATTAAATTACTTTCTTCTATGCTTGCTGCTTTCTTTTGCGATACTAGTTTTATATTTCTGTTGTCTTAAACTTGCTTAAAGTTTGTCCATTTTACATAAAATTCTTGAATACAGTGGCACTATAAAAGTTTGTCATTTTTAAATTAATAGGGACAACTGCTTTGCCATGGTATGAGTCCTAAAATTGCATTTTTTAAAAAGCCCAACTTATTTCTCTGAATTAATTAGTTTATAGTTGTATAAAATTATACCACCTTAAGGTATGAATTATGTAATTACCAGTGGGTCTTTGATACATCTGGACAGACATATTAAAAACAAACAAACAAAACCCAAACCTTTTCTTGCAGCTGTACAATGCGTATGTAGAAACTCAGGATCAGTTGCTTTTGGAAAAGCTGGAGAATAAGAGAATCAATAAATACTTGGATGAAATAGTGCAGGAAGTAGAAGCCAAAGCACCAATCTTAAAGCGTCAGCGTGAAGAATTTGAGCGTTCCCAGAAAGCTGTTGCTAGTCTGTCTGCAAAGCTTGAACAAGCTATGAAGGTCAGTATAAAGTAAAAGAGCACGTAAAAATATGGAAAAAAATGGATTTTTAATTCCTTAATCCTAATGACTGTTAGTAAATGTATAAAATGGATCTTTTAGTCAACTTTCATTATGGGAAAATATCTGTTGAACTTTCTAGCTTGTAATTTATTGGACTGTGCACAGTATTTTACAGAAACAACGCTTTTCAGAGTTTTTCATAAAAATTGGACTTCAGTGCCCACTTCCCATTAATTTTAATACATACACTAATACAGCATGAAAGAGAGTGGCTTTTGATTCCTACATATGTGGAGTTTAACCTTTGGATTGTAACTTAAAAGAACTAAACACAGTTTAATTCACAGGGCATGTCTCTCTAAATACTATTGTCTGTCTGGAAATAAATGTGTCTGAGTTTATTTGCTATGTGTTTCTTAATGTTTGTATGCTTGCAGGAAATCCAACGATTGCAGGAGCATGCTGATAAAGCCAATAAGCATGCATCTCTGCTTGAAAGAGAAAACCAGAGACTGGAAATACAAGTAAAAGACCTTTCACAGCAGGTAGAACAAATGTTGTTACAGTTAAATGTACTATTTGCAATTTATTTATTAATACAGTGCTGTATTTCTGAAGTTTACTTGAAAGCTGTGTTCAGGCACAGTCATGTAGACTTTGGTTGTCATAAGAGCCTTAGTGATGTTAAAAGCTTCTCTGCAGGACAATGTGAAATTTACATTTCTGCTTACAAAATTAGAATAAGTCTAGCTGGATAGGAGTGATGCACTTCAGGATAATATTATTAAACATCTAACATGGAAAAATCGTATATATGTAACTTCTGTATTTGTTTGATTGGAATGTCCTATGATCTCTTTGCAGAAGTGAACGCAGAATATCTATCTCTGATTTTTGTCTGGTTTCGTTTTGTCAAACTGTTTTTTCTATAATGTAATTATCTTACAAAGATTTTTTGATTGTAATAGTTTATATATTGTAGGAAAAAAATTACTTAATTTCCAAGTAGTTTATTTCTAATATACTGTTTTTCAGAGTGAACTTTTGAATCTGTTTGCAAGCCTTACACTAGAAAGTTCTCTTTCAGATTCGTGTGCTTTTAATGGAACTTGAAGAAGCTAGAGGCAATCATGTGATTCGTGATGAAGAAGTGAGCTCTGCTGACATCAGTAGCTCTTCTGAAGTGATATCTCAACATCTAGTCTCTTACAGAAATATTGAAGAACTTCAGCAGCAGAATCAGCGTCTCTTGGTGGCTCTTCGGGAGCTGGGAGAGGCTAGAGAAAAAGAGGAGCAAGAAACAACGTCATCTAAGTAATTATCTGTTCCTTCTAGCAAACTGTTTATACTAAGTAGTAACAGGGATTTATTCACTCTTCATTTTTTTGCTTCTGATTGTTAGTCATTGTGTGCATATGTATATGTAAGTGTATGTATGTATATGTAGTTTTGCACATGCTCATGAGCAGCTATGTAATTCATAAAGGCAAATTGTTATTAAGGAACATTGCCTTCAGTTTTTAGATTGAAATGGCTGTATAGCTATATATCTTGTAATTCCTTTTCATCATTTTTTATTCAGCTAATATAAATAATCTCTTCCAAAAATTCTTCCTAAACAAACTCTCAATCCAGAGGCGCACAGAGGTATGAGAGCACACACTGGAATGCTAGCCTTTTGTAGTCAGAGTAGATGTCTGGGAAAATCTTTCAAACTTGTGACATTAACTAAAAATAATTGTCGGTCTTTTAGTGAATGTGATTTCACACAACAGAGCTGTTTTTTGAAAAAGAAAGATTAAGTTTTCATTCCTGTTAGCGGAACAAAATATTGAATACTTGCATATCTAATTCACTAGCTGTGAAGCCTACAGAAAATGTAATTCTGTATTAAAAGTTCTTAGCTTGATCCTCTGTTCATGCTACTGACTGTTGTTTAAAGTCATTCACATGAATAGACTTAACTCTGTTCTGCTTTTCATGGAAGAGGCCTACTTTCTCTGTCATCTACAAAATGGCAAGCCCGAAGACCAATCTTCCTATAAGTTTGCTCAACAGCCTCAGTGGTGCTTAACTTCCAAAGATGCAATAAATGCACACCAAAAGACTTGTGGCAAAATGTAAGGGTTGTGTCATCATGGTGTGCCTCGCTGTGTATGTTACTGACAAAACCTGTTGTTGGTTTCAGAATTTCTGAGCTTCAGAGTCAGCTTGAGGAAGCTCTCAATGAGCTAGAAAAACTGCGTGAATCACGTCATCATCAGTTGCAGCTTGTTGAGTCTATAGTTCGTCAGCGTGATATGTTCCGCATATTGTTAGCACAGACCACAGGAGCTATCATTCCTTTGCAAGGTAAGCTTCACGTTTCTGTGCCGTTGAAAAAAAAAATAAAATTGTCATTTGTTATAAGCTTTCAGTAATGGTGCTGTAATGATACGAGTAACTTCTGTTAATCTGGTAGTCAACTTTCACCTTTACTCACTGGAAAACCCATGAATTTGGATTTAGACACATGATGCTACTTTTACAGTGTAATAACTTGCTGCATAATGACTGCTGTGTAGTGGTGAGTACGTGTGTTCTGGTAGCATATTGTAGGTATCAAGAATAGACAATCATTCACTTGCTCAGGAGTGCCCAAGACTTTCCTAGCTATACAGTATTGTTCTTTTAGCTGTATTTCAATGTGGTTATATGATCTTCTGCTTTGGCAAGCATTCATTCAGTTGTTGCCTTTAAAAAGCCCTTTATCTTCTTTTAGCTTCAGGTATATTACCAGAGGAGATTTCTCTTACATCTACTCCAAAGCGCCCAAGTTTACCTCAAGCCATGTCAACTCCTGCTCCAGTGTCAATGACAGAGTCAGTGGAGACCGTGGAGGCTAAGGCTGCACTGAAGCAGGTATATTTTTCAATAAACACTGTAGAAACACTATTTCATTTTACTTTTGTAAGCACTTTTAACATCTGTTCTTTGATGTAGTTGCAGGAAGTTTTTGAGAACTACAAAAAAGAAAAGGCAGAGAATGACAAGTTGCTGAATGAACAAAATGAAAAGCTTCAGGAGCAGGTCACAGACTTGAGGTCACAAAACGCAAAAATATCCACACAGCTGGAGTTTGCCTCCAAACGGTAAATCAGCTATTTAAATTCATTGTCTTATGTATGTGTTCTCTGTCAATAAAATCATGCTGACTGCTTGATATCGTTTGCTCAGGAAGATTTGCCAGTTAAACATTAATATTGTCTATTCTGTTAAAGAACACAAAGGAAATAGGGAAGGTAGATCAAGAATATACCTTCTAGTTGAGTGAGCCGCATATATGAAAATTTGCGCACAAGAACATGAAACATATATCTGTGTACATATACATCTTGCAATTGAACAATTTAATATGGCAAACATATACTTTGCTTTTCTGTTCCATGTGAAGTTATGAAATGCTGCAGGATAATGTTGAAGGCTATCGTCGAGAAATAACATCTCTGCATGAAAGAACCCAGAAACTCACAGCAACAACTCAGAAGCAAGAGCAGATAATTAACACTATGACTCAAGACCTCAGAGGAGCTAATGAAAAACTGGCAGTGGCAGAGGTTAGTAATACAGTGTGTTATACTTCTAGATATTCCAAGTTAGCAAAAGAGTTTTTCTTATGATTCTCTGGAAAACTGTCTGAACTTGTCACAGGCTTTTTGAGTGCATCAGCTATTAAATTTGTAAAAGCTTGTATGCATGTATATTTGATGTGTACACTTGTAACATTCCACAAAATATCGCCAGTACTGAGTGAAGATGGAACACCATTCTGAAGGTGTTTCAATTTACAAAGAAAACAAAATGTGATTAATCACAGTTGTGTTCTTAGTCTTGGCTTAATTTACATGAATTTTAATTTACAATCTGTAATCTTCAAAGCTTTTTTTTAAAAAACAGTATTAGCTGATCATAAAAAAAAATTATTGCCCAAATTAAAATTAATTGACAGATTTGGGATTGATAACAAACTTCTTGTTATTTGCTGTCTTAAAGGTGAGAGCAGAAAACTTAAAAAAAGAGAAAGATATCTTGAAGATGTCAGATGTACGTTTGACTCAGCAACGTGAGTCTTTACTAGTTGAACAAAGAGGACAGAATTTGCTGCTTACTAATTTGCGAACTATTCAGGTAGGTGGTATTATCCGAGTCTGGTCTGTCTTTCAGAATTTTCAATAAATACCCATCAAAATCAACAGTCATGGGATTGGGTCTTAAAGTGGATTTTTTTTCTTTTACAAATTGACACTGAACATAAAATATTTGAGCGACTTGTTTAACCAAGCTTGTTATTCCTGTCCTGAATTATGATAGTCTTTTATTTACCTGGGCAAAGTCTTGAGAATTTTGAGTTGATGAGAAGGGTTTTCACAATAAAATAGAAACAAAACACATGAAACAAAGTGAAAGGAAAAAAAAAATCTGTATGTTAATTTTTATGATAGTAGAATTTACCAGTGCTTGCCTTGGTAGTTTATTTTCCCGTTCTTTTACGGTATATTTACTTTTATATCTTCTATTCTAAGTATTTATACTGTAAGAGTTAATATACCTTAAGTTTGCACATTTTGTCATGGGACTGAATTCTAGTTCTGTAGTAGATCTTTTGGGTTTTTTTAATCCCTGGAATTAGACTGCATAGATGATAAATTTTCCCCTAATAATACTTATTGTATCAATATTTTTAAAAAAACTTTTCAAAACTAAGTTATACATTGTAAGGGCTACTCTTCTTAGTTTTCTGTTACTGCTTGCTCCCTGCAGTAATTATTTTGTGGATGGGAGGAGTGTTGTGACAACTTTGTGCAAGTGCTGCTGTAATTCAGAAGAAAGTGTATTGTAAGCTTAGTGCATTGTGCTCTTTTATCAGGGAATACTGGAGAGATCTGAGACAGAAACAAAACAAAGACTCAATAATCAGATCGAAAAGCTTGAGCGAGAGATATCTCAGCTGAAGAAGAAACTAGAAAGTGAGGTGGAACAAAGACATTCCCTTACCAAAAATCAAGAGGTAAGTATAATTATAAGTATGCTAAACTTGTTTTAGTGAAAATAAAACCACAGTTGTGTGGATTCTGCCAACTTGCAGTGCATTGTTTTTTATATGTGAAACTTATGAATGTATTTGGTCTTTGTGCCATTTGTGAATAATTGCAAGTTTAAGAACCTTGTGTGTTCAGGTTCATATCCTGGATCTTAAGAGGCAACTTGAGACTGAGACAAACCGTCACATTAACACAAAGGAACTTTTAAAGAATGCCCAGAAAGAAGCCGCAATGTTGAAACAGCAGCTTAACAATACAGAGGCTCAGCTAGCATCTCAGTCGTCACAGAGGGCTCCAGGAAAAGGTAAGATATATTTCTACATCGAATTTATGTTAAAAGTTACTGTCTGAAGAACGGTAAAATTCATAATTCATGATAATTTAGAGTTAGGAGGACAGTACACTAAATAATAAGCTTCTTCATTATTAAAAATCACATATTCAAACAAATGATAACCAGGATGATTTGTTAAAGTAAAATTAATGTCCAAGCAGTCTTTGCCGAAGGGAAAAATAAAGACAAACTTATTAAAGGATCCCTTTTATTTTTATTTGAAAGAACGTAAGTCTTTTAGGTTGCTTGTTTTTAAATAGCCATTTTTTTTTTGTCTGAATCAACAACGTTTATTGCAAGCCACCATTGATTAGGACTGACAGTTTTATTTAGGGAAGCTTTGCGAGGATGATTGTTTTTTCCATGTTATTGTGCTAAAAAGACTTCAGTCTTTCCACAGAACAGTGATTTAAAAAATTGATTTAAACATCATAGGTTAATGAATGTGTTTTAATATTCTAGGTCAGCCTAGTACAAATGAAGATGTGGATGATCTTGTAAGTCGATTAAGGCAAGCTGATGAACAAGTTAATGACCTGAGAGAAAGACTCAAGACTAGTTCTAGTAATGTGGAGCAATACAGGGCCATGGTTCTTAGTCTAGAGGAATCCCTTAATAAGGAAAAACAAGTAAGTAGTTACCATTAGAGCAAAAACAGAAACAAAATGAAAGATGGTTTGGGTGTTTTTAATTTTGTACTGTAATCTGTAGGATTATGGGAGGAATTATAAAAAAAATAAAGGTACTTTAGAAGGCATTAGAATATAATGTAGTTAGGCAATTTTATTAAAAACACTTTTAATCATGGAAATATTAAACATTTTTGCAGCATATTTTTAAATGTTGAACTGTAAATTTGACTCAAAGCTGTATTCTGCCAATGTCTTCCTTTGAAAGAGGGGAATTTATTTTTTAAAACTCTCAACCCTGTGGTCAATGGTTAAAAATATTAATTAGCTCTCAATCAAAAGCAGTTAAATTCACACCTTCTGCATCAGTAAGGTCTTCAGTGCTGCAAAAGAACTCTCTTTATGTGGTATTCATGGGAAAAGCTTAAGAACAACCTCCCAGTATGTCATACTGGGAGTATGACATTGTCTGTTAATATACTCCATGTTAATAGAGAATGATTCCTGTTTTTCCAAGCTGTGCAGCATATCAAAACAGAATTCTCATTTTCTACTGAAGTTACAGTGTCCAGTAGATGATGGGGTGCTGTTTGTCTGGTATCCACATTCTCTGCCTGCCGGTGTTCTGTTACTGTAAAAACTTCATTGTGGCTTGAGATGCTTTAACGATATTGCAGACTAGCATGTAATAAAAATGTTGGCTACTTCATACTTGAGTGCGGTTGCCTAAAATTTTTCTTAGATGTACTTCATGAGGTATTGCAGCTTTAAATGGAAAAAAAAGAAAAAAATATTTTCAATGCTATTTGTAATTTTCAACATTTTCAGTATTGTGCTAAATGAGATGCTGAGAATACCTATTCTGGCTTTAAAATGTTAATAAAATACTGCTTTCACATCAGAATACCATATTTAAATGGAAAACAATAGATCTCTTATGATGGATTTTAATGAAGGTAACAGAGGAAGTTCGTGCAACAGTTGAAGCTCGTCTGAAGGAGTCTTCAGAGTATCAAGCACAGCTGGAAAAGAAGCTGATGGAGTCAGAGAAAGAAAAGCAAGAACTGCAAGAGGAGAAGCGTAAAGCTGTGGAGAACATGGAACAACAGGTATGTGCTGAATGCCTCCTCACTTAAACTCCCTTGTAGAGAGTCCACAAGAATGTGCTTTTACATAATTCCCTAAACTTCAATTTGTTTTCACAGTGTAGTAGTGTCCAAATCGAAATCTTTCAGGATGTACGAAAGGCTAACTAAATTTGGGAGGTTTCCAAACATGAGTAGTACATTAACCTTATCACTTTGTTAGGGTGATTGTGTGTTTAAAGCCATATCTTCCTGAACTTTGAGCACTGTTTGCAGACAAACATGAGTAAAAGCCTTTGAGAAAGGTTTCAGAAAACCTTTTTTGGAACATGAGCCAAACCAAATTTGTTGCATGTATATATTTTAAAACCAGAGTGGTCTGTGCGCTTATTTGTCTGGTTTATATTTGGGCTTTTATTGGGGTTGAAAGAAACAAGATGACTGCAACTAGAATTACTGCAGGACTGACTGAAAGAACAGTAATATGTTTTTACCAGGAAAGAGCTATGTATATTAATAAGTCAAGATCTTGAAAGTATTTCTTTTTAGATTAAAATTAGTATTAACAAACAAATAAATCACCCTTTGGTTCTACATTATTTGCAACTGTCTATATTCAAAGCCTTGCTATGTTCAATACTCTGTAAAATACTTTGCCTCTTAGTCTTGGTTTTGTTTTTTTGTTGTTGTCCCATCCCCCTACCCCAACACTATAGCTGTTGGAACTAAAGAAGAGTTTGTCAGCCGTGCAATCAGAAGTTCAGGAAGCTCTTCAGAGAGCCAGCACAGCTCTAAATAATGAACAACAAGCCAGACGTGATTGCCAGGAACAAGTATGTTTGTAGTGTTTGTCTATTTTAGCCAGAGGTAGTAAACTTAATGTTAGTTTTTAATTGTTAGTTTTAGTCTCTGCTAATCAGAGACTTGTGGAGGCAAGAGAAGCACTGTAAGAGCACTTTCTCTATTTTGTGAACAGCTGCTTATTTAGTGCTTCATTCTTCCACCTGATCAAACATTGTGGTAATATCAACTAAATGGACTTTGAATATAAAATTTTGCTGCAAGCACAATTTGTGTCATGTTTGAAAAACAACAAAAGATGCAATGGATTACTGTTTCTAAGGTCTGTTTCATTATGTAAAAAAAATGATTGGGGAATGTAATTAAGTGTTTTTATGAATTGCTACCTCACTGTCCTGAGTGGGGAGCAAAAAAGAAAACTGAACTCGCTCAACAAGAAAAAGGGGGAAATATCTTTCTAATCCAAAACATAATTGTCATCTTTTAAAACTGGGGCTCTGTGTGATATTTAGCAGCACCTTGTATGATTGTCTTGTTAACAACTGTTTTTTAAAGAGAATCTACTTTTCTGCAGGTGAGAATTCCAGCAAAATTGGTTGGTGTAAAGGATGTAGAAAAAAATTTGGCTGTGGTTTAATCCAACCCAAAATTTAATAGACAAGCATTTCCCTTTTTTTTTTTTTCCCAGCTAATACTATGACTATAGTCTGTCCTTAGCTTTTTAACCTCATGCAGTAAATGTCTTTTCTCATTCACATGTAAAAGTAACTAGTGGATGTTCTTAGACTAATACCTGCCTCATATACAGCAAGAGATTTGATTGTAGAGTAACTATAGAGAGTGTGTTTTTCTAGCCACTCAAAGAAAGTTATTTCAAATTCTTATTTTTCTTGAAAATAGGAATTTCTTTAAGGGAATCATTCTAAGCTTATCCATTTCTATTTTGTACTTGAGAATTGCCAAGGTTTTGGCCAGTGGTTTTCTTTTTGATTAGTGGTCACTGATTTTGTCTAGAACTTGAGAAGCTCTTTGTACATGTCAAACATACAACATTAAAGGTAATAGAATGTATTTTTTATATTTTTTTCTGCAGGCAAAGATGGCTTCTGAAGCTCAAAATAAGTATGAAAGGGAATTAATGCTCCATGCTGCTGATGTTGAAGCGCTACAGGCTATTAAAGAACAAGTTGCCAAGAATGCAGCAGTAAGGCAGCAGCTAGAAGAAGCTGCTCAGAAAGCTGAATCTGAATTGTTAGAGTGCAAAGCCTCCTGGGAAGAGAGAGAGAGAATGATTAAGGTATGATTGGTTCTTTTTGGTTTCAGTGGGTTTTTTTCAGTTACCAGCCTTCACAGAACTCAGTCATTGAACAATTTTTTTTATAGGATGAAGCTTCAAAACTTGCATCCCGCTGTGAAGACTTGGAAAAACAAAATCGATTATTACATGAACAGCTGGAAAGTCTGAGTGATAAGATGGTGACCTCTATGAAAGAAGCCATGCCAACTGCAGTGAATGTTTCTCTCAATGAGGAAGGCAAATCCCAGGAGCAAATCTTAGAAATTCTTAGGTAAGTTTTGCCCTGGGCTCTTTACCTCAGTGATTATAAATTCAGTTGCCAAATTAAATAGTTCTGTATTACTTTATATTTGAAGGATAATGTATAAAATTTCAGTGATTTAAGTGCTTTTTTGCTAGGTAGGAGGTGGTTTTTCTACATTAGTAACTAAGAGGAGATTTCTTTCTACTCCTAGGAAAAAGCTGTCAGTCAATTATGACAGGAAGCTAAATCAGATTTTAGCAAATATGATTGGCAAGAAAGTTTCATAGAGGGGATTTTTTTCTCATTGTGGTTTAGGGGGTTTATGTAGATTTTCAAAGATTTTTATCTAGGATTTTCTTTTTGAACTTTCTGAACCAATTTCTATACTCAGTAGGGCTTCAGATATATATAAGATGCTTCAACTTAAAATGCTTTCTCTTGCATTTTCATTGACATGATGTGTTGTTCATTTTCTTATTGCAGATTTATACGTCGAGAAAAGGAGATTGCAGAAACTAGATTTGAGGTGGCCCAGGTGGAGAGCTTGCGTTACCGTCAGAGAGTGGAGCACCTGGAAAGGGAACTCCAGGAACTGCAGGACAGTCTCAATGCTGAGAGAGAGAAGGTGCAGGTATGGCTGGATATTATTGCTTATGATTTCAATAAGCAGAGAGGGCTGTTTTCAATCCTTTGTCTTTGCTGCCTGTGACCAAAAATGAAGTTTTGGAAGAATCAGGAGCTTTTAAACTGAGGTTGCTATATTGCCAAATGGAGGATCTTGTTCTGAGTCCTATTGACTGGTGTGGCAATTCCAGAATCACATAAATAGGGAAAATAAAACTAACTTCTCTCGATTCTTTTCCCCATTTCCCATTTCTTAAGTGATACTTACTTGTTTTGAATGTACATGTGTGATTATGAATGCCATGATAGCTTTCCAAGACGGTGTTATGCCAGATCCAATTAAGTATATATGCGTGTGCAAGCAAAACAAATAACTGAGTTAAATCTTTTCAAAAGGTAACAGCAAAAACCATTGCACAGCATGAAGAATTAATGAAAAAAACTGAAACCATGAATGTACTGATAGAAACCAACAAGATGCTAAGAGAAGAGAAGGAGAGGCTAGAACAAGAGCTACAACAAATTCAAGCAAAGGTTAGTACTGAGGTTCATCTAAATTTTTTAGATATTCAAGCTGATGAGTTAGTGTGTCTGGTTATACCACTGCTAATTGCAATATATACATGATTTAGATGGTGATTATTCCTTTGCATCATACACAAATGAGGAGACTTTCCACTTAGAATTTTAGAAGACATTGTTCCACCTAGAACATTGGAAAGTTTAAAATTCAGTTTCACTTAAATGAAACTGAAAATCGGCATTTATCCAGTAACAAGGATATTATCAGCAGATAAATGAAAAATGGCACAGGAATACATATAAAGCAGATCACAGCTTTATTAAGAGTTTGAGAGAGAGATACATGCCTCTTTCCATTTCTACATTCCAGTTATTTTAGTGGAATCCAGTGCAGTGTTGCTTGGCTTCTAACACGTAATTAATAATCTGTTTTCTGTATCAAAGTACAAAGAGTGCGAATCTAAGCTTGTGAAGTTGTGCCTGTATTTTTTTTTCTCTTTGTAGGATCATCTCCTGCTCTTGCTCCTTGTCCCTCTCACTGCCCCCAGCTGGCCACTGGAAGGCAGAGAGTTGGCAAAGAAGCTATATCAAGACTGCTTGAGGGTGTTGGGTTTGCGCGCGCTCTCTCTCTTACCATCATTGTTCAAGGCCTAACATATTCCACTTCCTTCAATCTCATAAGATCCAGAGAGTTTAATCCCCAGTTGTGTTTTTTCAGGTACGCAAGCTTGAGGCAGACATTCTGCCTCTACAGGAATCTAATGCTGAACTGAGTGAGAAAAGTGGAATGTTGCAAGCAGAGAAAAAGCTTTTGGAGGAAGATGTTAAACGCTGGAAAGCCCGGACTCAGGTTGGGAATGCATGTTTTCAAAGAAGATGTTCTGGGGTCTGGGGAGAACTAAAAAAAAGTTCTAACTGTTCTTAAAAACAACAACAAACTAAGAA
Organism: Anarhynchus alexandrinus; assembly: GCA_008711295.1. NCBI lineage: Eukaryota > Metazoa > Chordata > Aves > Charadriiformes > Charadriidae > Anarhynchus > Anarhynchus alexandrinus. Next base: position 826,625 of record VUYV01000113.1, read on the forward strand.
ATGTAGTTGAATTATAAAGCATTGTTTATGCAGCTTCAAAATAGGCAATTCTAATTCATAGGCATTCCAAATCAAAATGTAAAAGCAGTAGCTCCAATTCAAAGAGATTTTCTGGATATAACTGTATAATCATCTTATGAAAATGTAAACTATTTTCTCAACCTTTCAGCATTTATTGAGTCAACAGAAGGACACTGATCTCGAAGAGTACCGGAAGCTGCTTTCAGAGAAGGAGGCAAACACCAAGCGTATACAACAAATGAGTGAAGAAATGGGCAGGCTTAAAGCAGAAATAGCCAGGTGTGGTATAAATCAATTAGTAAAAATGTTGTGCAAAGCAAAATATTTAAATAAAGCTGCATCTGGAAATGTAATTTCTTAACTGTCTCCATGTAACTGTGAAACCTTTGGTATTCATACTGTAGCTTGATAATACACAAGTAAGATGAAGTGAGAATTGTTTTTCAAGTGGTCTTTTAGCTGAACTAACCCTAATTTAATGTATTGTAGAATAATTTGTATTCTACAAATGCCCATTTGTATTGCAAAATCCTAGAAAACATAATTCACTACAGATAATGCCTGTGATATTACATAAATGAGCAACATTGAAATGTATTATTTCAAACATCTCATTTGCATCTTCCTCCAATCTCTTGTTATTTAGAACTAATGCATCCTTGAGTACAAGCCAGAATCTTGTTCAGAGCCTGAAGGATGAAGTAACTAAAATAAGAACGGAAAAGGATAATTTGCAGAAAGAACTAGATGCTAAAGTGGCTGACATACAAGAAAAAGTGAAAACTATAACACAGGTCAAGAAAATTGGGCGCAGGTACAAGACTCAATATGAGGAGCTGAAAGCACAGCATGATAAGGTAGATACACTTTTTCTTTGTTTGCAAAGAAATTCTGTAAAAAAAAGTTTGTTTTCATCTAAAGTCATGTATATCTTAACTAGTGATCTTCATGTTCCCTTGGTATAATACTGTGTGAATACTTCCATGTGAAGAGAAAAACAGAAAATTACGTTGATTATTCTGCCATTAGCTCAAACTGCCACAAAGCATGAGCTGCATATCACTTAATACTTTGCACCATTCTTAACAGAACTTCAGAGTTCATTAGAATTCCTGGGTTTTGCCCAGAACTTTTTAAACGATTAGTTTGCACACAGAAGTAACTTGTGAAAGCAGTGACATACTAATGAGATAGCACCCTTTAGCCTGATATCCCTTGACATATTTCAGATGGTTGCCGAAGCATCAACTCAGCCTTTAGTAGAACAACAAGAAGAACAAGTTTCTGCCCAGGAAGTTCAAGAGCTGAAAGACACCCTCAGTCAAGCTGAAGTGAAGACAAAGGCTTTGGAGACTCAGGTTGAAAGTTTACAAAAGGTAAGAACAGTGAACTATTTCAGAGTACTCTACTGTAGTACAATCTGAAATACATAACTGTGAAGATTGTGAAGGTGTTTTTGTGTGTCCATGTGTGCACATATGCGCAGAAACATGTGAAGTGACCTATTTGTGCCTCTACCTTGTTGGGAAAGAGGGAACTTAAACCTGGTTTAAACACAGTGTCTAGTGTGTCTCATGCTGTTTGTTGGAATAAAAAAGTGGGAAAGATAACTGTTCTCTCAACTATTGCATTTAGAGAGGACTGAACTCCTCTATTGTTGATCAGAAGCTTTTTAACCTTAATACAGTGGCCAGCTAATACTAAGTCCTTGGAATTTGTTAGGCTATATATTTGCCACAGTAGCTGGTTATGGCCAGTAGCTGCAATCTCTCTCCCCCCCTAGACTGTAGCAGAAAAGGAAACTGAAGTTAGAAATCTTCAGGAGCAGATAACACAGCTACAATCAGAACTTGCTCGTTTGCATCAAGATCTGCAAGAGAAGACTACACAGGAAGAACAGCTCAGGCAACAGATCACTGAGAAAGAAGAGAAAACTAGGAAGACCTTGCTTGCAGCCAAGCAGAAAATTGCACAGTTAGCTGGTATTGTAATATTTTTTTCTGTCCTTAAGCTGTCATCTTCTATTTGGGTTTTTGATTATTCCTGTGGAAAAGCATTTAGATAGGATACTTGAGAAAAATATGGCCTACTTCATATTTTACTTAAAAGTTTTTTTTCTGGATTAGATGTTACAGGAATTGTTCTAAAACTTAAATTGTGGTCTTTCAGAAGATGATAAAAGTATATAACTAGCTGTACGTGGAGGGTGGGGAAGTTTTGATTAGTTTTGGCCAGCTAAGGTGATCCTTTTGTTGATTAGAGCAGACTGACTGTACTAACAATTCGGGTAATTCTCCACTTCCTTCTTCCCTCCCGTAAGTATACAGGTGCAAAACGTATTGCTTCCTCTCTTTTTAGTTGATGTTGAGAGGAATGATGGTGTAAGAGCTTGCTGAAAACATCCTGTTCTTTTGTGACTGCTTTCTAATTTAAATTTTTATTTATAAATACTTATTAGATATTTTTAATTAGAAAAATGGCATGTGAAAGTTAGAATTACCTCTAAGAGCTCCATCAATAGCTCAACATTTTTAAGATTTCAAAATACTTCAGTGACCTATTAAGACAGACAAGCAAAGACAGACAAGCACGCAAAATTAGTAGGCAGCTTTACAGTGGTAAGACTGGATTCTTTCCTGTTCAATTAGGCACAAAAGAACAGCTAACAAAGGAAAATGAAGAGTGGAAGCAAAAGAGCAGTTCACTAGAAGAGCAGAAGACTGAATTGGAGGTGCGGATGAGTGCACTCAAATCACAGTATGAAGGTCGAATATGCCGTCTGGAAAGAGAGCTTAGAGAGCAGCAAGAGCGACACCATGAACAGCGAGACGAGCCACCAGAGTCTACAAATAAGGTACAAAATTCTTTTCGCTAGCTGTGAGAGAGGAAACAAACAGCTTGCATGTCTCATGACTGAACAGGAATGACAGCTGTCAGTACAAGCACCATTGTCCAACTTGGTTTGGTTTTGTGTATACAGTAGTTAATACTCAGGACTACTTTATGTGAAGATGTTTTTTCTAAACATCCTAAATAGCAGGTGGAAGTTCTTGTCATAGGATTCCTGCACTTTCAAAAAAAAAATATTAAAAAACCCCAATGAGCCCAACAAGCTGAGTGCTGCGAACAGAGTGGGCAAACAGAGCATGGTGAGTCAGCCAGGGTGCAGCGTGTCGGTTTGCATGGCAGGGCATGCAGGAAAGGTGCCTCTCTGAAGGAGAAGCATTCCACTGGCTGAGTGGGAGACTTGAAGGACACATAACCCAGCAACCAGCATCGTTCTGTGACCATCTGCAGAGGTCAAGGGGCACTCATCCTACCCGATGCTTAAGGTAGAATGGTGGGCACTTGTTGGAGGGCAAAGGCTGCACCTCCGGCTGGGAGGTCTGCACCATCTACCCCAGCAGTGGCCAATGCCTCCACCCAGATGGAGCTGCTGAAGGGAGAGGCTGCAGTGTAGACCTCAGACTGCAGGAAGTGCCTCAACCTTTCTCGCGGGGCAGGGATAGGCAGCAAACCTGCTTGCCCAGGCGGAGAACCTCCTGCAGGTGGCTGAGCTGCAGGAGGCAATGAAGAGGCTGCATAGCATCAGGGAGACTGAGAAGGTGTTAGTTAGCTGGTTCCAAGTGCAGCATGCAATGTACCCACAGTCAAACGACCGAAAACTCTCCCACTGGCACACACAGAAGGGAGAGCGGCCAGTAATGCAGAAGAATGGAAGCTTGCAATGGCAAGGACCATCATGGGGAAGAGACTTCCCCTGAAGCCTGAGGTGCGCTTGCAGAACCACTTCCCTGCTCTGCAGGCTGAAGAGGAAAGACTGGTCACATCAGGAGAGGATGCTGGAGCTGAGTAAGGCAGCCCAATCTGCTCTCCATATAGCAACAAGTCCAACTGAGAAAAAGTGACAGGTAGTAGGCAACTCTCTTCTGAAAGGTATGGAAGCACCCATTTGCCAACCTGATGCACTCTAGAGAGGTGTGCTGCTTACCAGGGGCTCGTATCAGGGATGTCTCTGAGAGACTACCAAGCCATGTACAGTACAGAAGACTGTTACCCACTGCTGTTGATTCACATGGGTACCAGCAATACAGCCAGGAGCAGTCTGAGGAGTATCAAGAAGGATTGTGGAGCCCTGGGAGTGGTGGTAAAGGACTCTGGAATGCAGGTAGTTTTGTCATCAACCCTCCCAGTCAAAGGGAAGGGGTTTGAAAGGACCACTAGAATCTGTCGAGTCAGCAAATGGTTACAGGACTGGTGCCACAGCCAGGGATTTGGCTACTTGGACCGTGGGACTCATTTTGAGAAACCAGGTCTACTGGGGGCTGATGGAGTCAATCTGTCAGAGAAGGGAAAGAGCATCTCTGGTCATAGGCTTGCCAAACTTGTGAAGAGGGCTTTAAACTAAAGTTGCTAGGGAAGGGGAACCTCAAACCATCCCACTCCTACCAGTTTGATGCCAGTGCCAGCAACAGATGCCCAGAGCCTGGAGAGAAGGATCACAAGTCAGCAGGAGAGCACCTGGAGTGCCCAAAGGAATTCCAGCCACTCCAGCCAGTAAGTCATCTTCCTTGGGGGCCTGACCTAAATGTCTCTATGCAAACACACATAGCATGGGGAATAAACAGGAGGAGTTAAGAGACATGTGCATGCCTGCAGGGCTATGATCTTACTGGCATCACGGAGGTATGGTGGGATGGCTTCTATGACTGGGGTGTTGGAATAGAAGGACACAGGCTCTTAGGAAGGACAGGCAGGGGAGGTGAGGAGGGGGTGTCAACCTCTATGTCAATGACCAGCTGGAGTACATGGAGCTCTGCCTGGGGGTGGATGAGGAGCTGACCAAGAGCTTATGGGTCAGGATTAAAGGAAGGGCAGGGACAGGTGATGTTACAGTGGGGGTCTGCTACAGGCCACTGAACCAGGAAGACTGAGTGGAAGAGGCCCTCTATAGACAGATAGGAGCAGTCTCATGTTCACAAGCCCTGGTCCTCATGGGGGACTTCAACTACCCTGGTATCTGTTGGAGGGACAACACAGAAGGGCATCCAGGAGGTTCCTGGAATGTGTTGATTATAACTTCTGTCTCTAACTGATAGAGGAGCCAACGAGGAGAGGTGCCATGCTGGACCTTGTTCTTACCGACAAGGAGGGGCTGGTGGGGAATGTGAAGCTCAAGGGCAGCCCTGGCTGTGGTGACCATGAAATGGTGGAATTCAAGATCCTTAGGGCGGCAAGGAGGACACACAGTAAGCTCTCTACCCTGGACTTCAGGAGAGCAGACTTTGGTCTCTTCAGGAATCTGCTTGGCAGAGTACCAGGGGGCAAAGCCCTAGAGGGAAGAGGAGCCCAAGAAAGCTGGTTAATATTCAAGAATCACCTCGTCCAAGCTCAGGAGTGATGCATCCCAACAAAGAGGAAGTTGGGCAAAAAAGCTAGGAGGCCTGCATGGATGAACAAGGAGCTCCTGGACAAACTCATACAGGAAGCCTACAAGAGGGTGGAAGCAAGGACAGGTACCTTGGGAGGAATACAGAAAAATTGTCTGAGCAGCCAGGGATCAGGTTAGGAAAGCTAAAGACCAAGTAGAATTAAATCTGGCCAGGGATGTCAAGAAAAGCTTCTATAAGTATGTCAGTGATAAAAGGAAGACTAGGGAAAATGTGGGCCCTCTCTGGAAGGAAATGGGAGACCTGGTCACCCGGGACATGGACAAGGCTGAGGTACTCAATGACTTTTTTGCCTTGGTCTTCACTGGCAAGGGCTCTAGTCACACCACTCAAGTCACAGAAGGCAAAGGCAGGGTCTGGGAGCATGAGGAACCGCCCGTTGTAGGAGAAGACCGGGTTCAAGACCATCTCAGGAGCCTGAAGGTGTACAAATCCTTGGGACCTGATGAGATAACATCCGTGGATCCTGAATTTATGGATGGATATCCTGAGAATTTATGGATGAAGTTACCATGCCACTATCCATCTATATTTGAGGAGTCATGGCAGTCCAGTGAAGTTCCTGCTGAGTGGGAAAGCGGAAACATAGCCCCCATTTTTAAAAAGGAATAAAAGGAAGACCTGAGGAACTACAGGCCAGTCAGTCTCACCTCTGTGCCCGGCAGGATCACAGAGCAGATTCTCCTGGAAACTCTGTTAAGACACATGGAAAATAAGGAGGTGATCGGTGACAGCCAACATGGCTTCACTAAGGGCAAATTGTGCCTGACAAATTTGGTGGCTTTCTACAACAGGATTATGACATTGGTGGATAAGGGAAGAGCAACTGACATTGTCTACCTGAATGTGTGCAAAGTGTTTGACACTGTCCCACATGAAATCCTTGTTTCTGAATTGGAGAGACATGGATTTGATAGACGGATTACTCGGTGGATAAGGAATTGGCTGGATGGTTGCACTCAAAGAGTTGAGGTCAACAGCTTGGTGTTGGAGTGGAGACCAATGATGAGTGGCATTCCTCAGGGGTCGGTACTGGGACCAGTGCTGTTTAACATCTTTGTCGGCAACATGGACACGTGGGATTGAGTGCACCCTCAGCAAGTGTGCTGGCGACACCAAGCTGTGTGGTGCAGTTGAAACGCTGGAGGGAAGCGATACCATCTAGAGGGACCTGGACAGGCTTGAGAGGTGGGCCTGTGTGAACCTCATGCAGTTCAACAAGGCCAAGTGCAAGGTCGTGCACGTGGGTCAGGACAATCTGAAGCACAAATACAGGCCAGGCAGAGAGTGGATTGAGAGCAGCACTGAGGAGAAGGACTTGGGGGTGTTGGTTAAAGAGAAGCTCAATATGACCCAGCAATGTGCACTCACAGCCCAGAACACCAAACGTATCCTGGGCTGCATCAAAAGAAGCGTGGCCAGCAGGTCAAGGGAGGCGATTCTGCCCCTCGACTCTACTCTGGTGAGACCCCACCTGGAGTAGCGCGTCCAGCTCTGGAGCCCCCAACATAAGAAGGGCATAGACCTGTTGGATCGAGTCCAGAGGAGGGCCATGAAGGTCATCGGAGGGCTGGAGCACCTCTCCTATGCGGACAGGCTGAGAGAGTTGGGGTTCTTCAGCCTGGAGAAGAGAAGGCTCTGAGGAGACCCTATAGCAGCATTCCAATACATAGAGGGGGCCTACAGGAAAGAAGGGGAGGGATTCTTTATCAGGGAGTGTAGTGATAGGACAAGGTGTAATGGTTTTAAACTGAAAGAGGGTAGATTTAGATTTGATATTAATAGGAAGAAATTCTTTACAATGAGGGTGGTGAGATACTGGCACAGGTTGCCCAGAGGAGTTGTGGAGGCCCCATCCCTGGAAGTGTTCAAGGCCAGCTTGGATGGGGCATTAAGTAACCAGGTCTAGTGGAAGGTGTCCCTGCCCATGGCAGGGGGGTTGGAACCAGATGATCTTTAAGGTGCCTTCCAGCGCAAGCCAGTCTATGATTCTATGAAACTGTGCGCTATTCAAGTCTCACTGTTCGCTGGTTTTGGAAATATACAAGTTGGCTTTAGTAAGGATTCGGAACTTAATTTAAAACTTATTTCCTGCCATAGTCAGAATTCCCAGTGCTAACAAGTCTACTGTTATATCATTCACTGTGAATCGGCCAATGAACTGTTTGCACTCTGCTCTCTATTTTTGTATTTTTATCCATGTATTCAGTGTAATGAGTTCTAACTTGTATTGTCTCAGTAGCTTCAGAAGATACCTGAGAAATTACTGATTTGGTTTACATACTTGGTATGACTGGTATGATTTGTTTTGGAGAATTTGCAATAATCATGGGGTCTGACTAGATACTCTAACAAGTCTTTTAGAGAAACTAGTGTTAATAAAGAGATCTGTCTGCTGAAGTAATTTACCAAATTGCTTGCTTTTTTTCATACGTACATGGCATGATACTGTTTCTTACTTAATAGGTCCCAGAACAGCAAAGGCAAATCTCACTCAAGTCTACTCCAGCTTCAGGTGAAAGAGGAATGTGAGTTGAATGGTTTGGGGGTTTTGTGGAATTTCTGTGATTGGTGTTTCTTGGTTTTGTCTTCTAGTTGCTCTTCTTTTTAGTAAACCACTGGCTTTTCACAATTTTTCTTAAGCACCTTTGAATATACTGATTGATGTAATATGATCCTCCTGTTTTCTCAGCTACAGTCAGTCAATAAAGCTTTTAAGTTGTTATATTGTCATACTAACTAAGAGGACCATGGTATCCGGGAAACACGAAAGATTTTTCAAATGTTTTCAGACTTCAAGGTTCTTGAAGTTGTATGGTTTTGATTTTTACCTTTAACCTTTTTGGTTTTGTGGAGGGATCCTCTTTGTGCAAGAATCTCAAAAATGAGAAACGGACTAAACAGACAGTAATTCTAACAACAGAAAAAATAGTCAAATGACTAAGCTCTAAAATGGGAAATACTACTGTGTTACTAAGTTTAGATGACAAACTCCCTTTCACTTTTTATGACAGCATCTTTTTGAAAGGAAGGCTTTAAAAAATGATTCTTAAAATTTCGCTTATTCTTGTCTCAACCAAGAGGTGATGTTGAGTGAATCAGTTAGTTTTAATGTAGGATATATTTACTCATTGTAACAAAGAACCAGCACAGCTAACAGTACAAGCTACGCACTTTTCCTTTAGATCTGCTTACAGATTTCTAGTTGATTACCTTTGAAGAAACCTGTCAAACCTCTAAGCTGGACAAAATGCTACTGATGGCATAGTGGGTCTTTTTTTTTTTTTTTTTTTTTNATAAACAAGTTTTGGAAGACAATTCATTATGCCCTTGTCAGACTTTTAAATTTTAAACCTTTAAAAATTAGTATTTCCAGCTATGATGATATATTTGCATTTGGTATTTTTAAAATCTGCTTTCTGCACTACCATGATGAAACCAACATCTTGCTTTTCAGTGCTAGCACTTCAGATCCACCAACAGCAAATATTAAACCAACTCCTGTTGTGTCAACTCCAAGTAAAGTGACTGCTGCTGCAATAGCTGGGAATAAGTCTACTCCAAGAGCCAGTATCCGTCCAATGGTTACTCCTGCTACAGTCACTAATCCTACCACTACTCCAACAGCAACAGTTATGCCTACAACACAGGTGGAGACTCAGGAAGGTAAGCGTTTTAGTATAGTATAAGGATCTACAGTAATCACAAATGCTACCTTTGCTTTGAAATCTTGGTAATTATTAATTTGAAAGTACCTCAAATAGTTTTATTGTCCCCACATCTCTTTCAATATTGCATGTTTATGACTACTTCTGATGCAACAAAATTCATGATTCCTCAACTGAAGATGGGTATAAGCAATGTTAACTCAGTCTGCAAAACATTGAATCAGCTTATTTAGGGCATTCTGAAATGGAAAATGTCAACTGTATTAGATAGTATGAAGACAGTTGAATGTGCTGCTGTTTGCCTTTCAGCTATGCAATCAGAAGGACCTGTGGAGCATGTTCCAGTCTTCGGAAGCACTAGTGGGTCTGTGCGTTCCACCAGTCCCAATGTTCAGACGTCTCTCTCTCAGCCCATCTTGACTGTTCAGCAGCAGACACAAGCGACTGCTTTTGTGCAGCCCACTCAGCAAAGTCATCCTCAGATTGAGCCCGCTAATCAGGAGCCATCCCCTACCATTGTAGAAGTTGTACAGAGCTCTCAAATAGAGAGGCCCTCCACTTCTACAGCAGTGTTTGGCACAGGTTGGTTTTATTTATAGGCCTACCTTTTTGAGTAGTTCCTTTTAAGTAGCTCCATTTGGACCCTTGNGAGGTTAGGCTGCTTTCTTAAACCTTCAGAAATGGTATCTCTGGAATGATGTTGTCACTTGTTCCTTAAAGTAGCAAAGAAAAACTCACATGTTTGTTTATCTATTCAGAGCAGTACTGGGGTTTAATACATTAAACCTTGCTGCCTCTGTTTCTATGGTGCTGTTGGAGCAATGTTAATTTTAGGAGTTGTGAGTAAGCTACTTAAGCTGGAATGTAAAATATAGAGAAGAACTCTAAAGCCACTCAGTGTGATACACTGTTGCATATCTGTTTGCCCTACATAGTGTAGGTTTTGGTGTGGAATTTTATTCCACAAAATACACTTTTGTAAACTGCTTTTTTTTGTTTCCCAGCTGTTAAACTTTTAGGTGTACTTGTCAAAAGCAAAGATGTTGGAAAAAATATTTCAGTTGTGCCCTAAAGCTTACATTTGGGGTCAATTAGGTTGTGAATACAGGTCCAAGAGTGTAAGACTTGTAACAAAAGGGGCTGATGTTTTCATGTCCTAGGAAGCGGCACAAGGTGATTCTCTCATTCTATTTGTTATCATTCAGTGCAGAAAAAGAGGCAGTCTTCCAGAGCAAAATACCAAACCTTTTGATTTTCTATTTTGTTCATTTGTTGTTCTGAAAATAACTGAGAGGCTCTTTTAAGTTTCAGCTACCCCAAGTTCTTCACTGTCTAAACGTCCACGAGAGGAAGAGGAGGATAACACTGTGGAAAACTCAGACCAAATTTCAGAGGAAACAGTGGATGTACCTCTTCCAAAGAAACTGAGAAGCATACAGAGAGTTGGACCTGAGGTTTGCAAGAACATAAAATGCTACTACTTAATCTGTCCCTTTGGAAGATTTTAATGGAAAGAGCAAGTATATTACTTCAGAGCAAGTCAGTTAATTCTTAATGTGACTTTATAATCTGCCAGGGAGAAGCAGTTATGTTTGGGTATTGTAAGAGGCAGAGGTTATAACGCTTGCAATGAATGATGCAAATCTTAGTGAACTGTAGGATGGAAGAGAGAGGCCTGTATCCTAGCATTGAGGAGGAAGAAGTTAAAACATTTTTCAGTGTGGTCTGGAAGGTCATTATCTACAGTTACTCTGGAATAAAATACTGTGTACTTGAGGAGATAACAGGGAAGCAAAGATGAGTTCCATGGAAAAGCTTACAGGAGATGCGTATGAAGTATTGGTGTGAGGAATTTGGGATGCCCAGAAACGGGCAAGATTGTATGAGAACATTATCACTTAATTAGCTGAGAGGATGGAGGTGGAATGGGAAACCTTGAGGGTTTGTGTTTTGGTTATGACAATATTTAGAGACACTGAGGTCCAGTGGACTGCAATGGGGAAATTGTATTTCTCCAGAGCAGAGTGATGGGGTGCTAGATAAAAGCAGAGCTAAGGAATAATAGTGAAATGGGAACAGAATGTTGCCCATGATCTTTGTGGAAAAGATAATTTTTTAAAAAGTAAAAAAAATCTCAAACATGGTAAAGAACCAAACTTTAGGGCTAATGATGTGTTTTAAACAAGAAAAATATATGTTCTTTCAGGAGGAAGTAACAGCAGAAGAGAGCACTGATGGTGAGGTAGAAACTCAAACATACAATCAAGACTCACAAGACTCAATTGGAGAAGTAAGCATATTTGAAAAGAAGAAAATTTTCATTTCAGGAGAAATGGCTGTCTTCTCCTCCCTCCCCCGCCCCCAGCTCTCAATATTTTTAGAAGTGAAATCTCAAATCAAACCCTGCAGGTTTCCAGTGGTAACCACTTATAACCTTTTAAAGTTTAGACTTGCAATGTTCAAGGATAGGTACTCAATTTTTATTGCACTCTGCATATACCTATATAAGTAACATTCAGAATGTTAATGAAGCTTTACAATTTTGAATTGTGATTCCGTATGTTGTTTTAGAAATCCTAGTGTCCTTAACCCCAGTTTTCTGTAATGAAACTGAGATGTAGAGGACTGAGTTTTCGGTACTTCTCTTGGCTTTCTGGCTTTTCTTTTACAGAAAGATTTGACAAATCCTTGAGCAAGCTTAGTGTTAGGTCATGATACGATAAAGGAAGAAGTTGGATTTGTTCTACTTCTGTAAAATGCCCATTGTAGCTGTGTTAGGAAAGCCATATATAAGTGAAAACCATTAATTTAATCTCCTCTTACCTCAAAAATGAGCAAAAGTTATGGTAATTCTCTAACTTGGCAAAACCTCCTGTTGAGTTGTGGAATCTGTTTTCTTTAAGCATTGGTGAGTACTGAGTCTTTAGTCAGTCATTTTTTCCCTCATAACCTTTACATGTTTAAAAGGTATGACAAACATTTATCTCTCCATTAAATCCCAGCTGTGTGCTTTCTATTCCACAGGTATCTTTAAATGTTCTTTAATTAACAGTTGTAGTACTCAGTGTGGTTACTTGAATTCTGCTGCTAGACAGCCCTCTGCTGTACCATTAAAGTGGCATGTTCAGAAAATAACAGAACCTAGTTATCGTACCTAAACTGGAAGTCTTGAATGCTACAGAATGTATGTGGTAGAGTCCCAAATTTTTATTTATTTTTTTTTCCAAAAGAGGTTGTGGAGGACTCTCCCTGATGCATATTTTTCTGAACACTTCTAGTCATACTTGCCAGATTTGGGTCAAATATTTTGAATATGCATACGTGCTGAATGGAAAGAGGACTATTTACTAGCTCTGTGTCTGGCTATCATGTGAATTGCATTACTGTTCCTCCAGACCAAAAGAACTCTAAACCAGCAGCTCAGAGTTCATGATTAAAACAGAGATAGTTTGGTTGTTCCTTGATCCTGGGGAGACTTTTAGTTGTCTATAATTGATTGGTGATAATCATCCGTAGCATTCTCTTTTGTCCTTTCCTATATTGGTTAGGTATTAATAAACAGTAATAACTAGTGTTTCTCTTTTAAGCATCAGAGTCTGTTTCTGTTTCTCTTCTTGTTGTCCCATCAGCAGTCTTTTGCACTGACAGTAACTGCAGTGTTGGTGGAGTGCTCAGAGGGTGCCTCTCTGAGTAACCAGGCAATTGTTCTGGCTGGATGTGAAGTAAGGGCAGAGTGCTTCCTTAGCTGTCAACAATGCTCTGTGTATCTGCATTTGCTTATTGTGCAGGTGTTGGTGATACGTCCTTGGTTATCTGAAATAGATGGGTAAACGTTTAGACAGCAGCTTTTTATTGATGTGCATTCAAATGCATCATACATGAATAAAGTATCCCTAATGATGGCACCCATCCCAAAGCAGATTTGGAAGTGAAGGACAAACTACTTGTTGCAGAGCAGCCCTCCATTTGGTTGAGGTTGAGAGCTAGGAGTGGAAGCAGGAAACTCTTATAAATACTTTCGAAGAACATTTTAAGAATTGTATATGCTGCGTTTCATTTTGTTTCTTCTGGTAATTTACTTTTATCTTTTACAGGGTGTCACACAGGGAGAGTACACTCCCATGGAGGATAGTGAAGAAACTTCCCAGTCTATCCCAATAGATCTTGGACCTCTTCAGTCAGATCAACAAAATACATCTTCATCTCAGGATGGTCAGTCCAAGAGAGATGATGTCATTGTAATTGATAGTGATGATGAAGATGATGATGATGAAGAAAATGAAGGAGAGCAGGAGGTATGTACATCAGGGATTTACTTTGTTTATGAACTGCTTTATTTATGATTTTGTCTGTGATCACATGTAAAGCTTACCTGGCAGGACTGACTTAATCAATTATTTTAATTTTTTTTTTACTGTATTTATGTAGCCTGAGATTCTGGTGTTTTAAAGATACTCGTTAATTCAGCTTGATATATTTGAACTCATAAAATTCCACAGTGCCTCTAGATTATCTGTGACTATTCGACATACAACGGTGGCCTCTGAGGAGAGGCTGGGGACTGCCCTGTGCTGGGAACAGTCTGTTCCAGCTGCTTCCACAGTGGCCCCACTGCAGGACACAGCTGAGCCCATCAGCTAGTGAAAACGTATATAAGAAAGGACAAAATGCTGCATGGCAGTGTTAGTGTGAGGAGGGGAAAAAAAAAAGTGAGAAACAATCCTGAGAACACAAAAGTAAAAGAAGAATGAAGAGGAGGAGGTGCTCCAGGCATAGGAGCAGATATTTCTTGTAGTCCACAACAGACTGGGTATTTCCCTGCAGACTGTGGAGAGGAGGATATTCCCTGGAGGAAACCGCAGCCCATGGCAGAGTAGGCTCTACTGGCAGGAACTGTGGCCCGTGAAGAGGAGCCAATGCAGGAGCAGGTTTATCCTGATGGATGGCAGCCCTTCAGTAGGAAGGACCCACTGGACTAGTTCTTGAAGGACTGCAGTCTGTGGAGAGGACTCACACTGGAGCAGGGGAAAAAGCATGAGGAGGAAGGAGCAGCAGAAAGAAACTGTTGTGGACTGACCACAGTCTCCCATTCCTTGTCCGCTCTGCCCTGCTTGGGGTGGGGAAGGAAGAGGAGGAGCTGGGAATGAGGGAGTGAAGTTGAGCCTGGGAAGAAGAAGGGGGTGGCTGGAAGGTGTTCCAGTTTTTGTCAATTTCTCACCATCCAACTCCATTTTTAATTGGCAACAAATTAAATTAATTTTATATGAGTTAAATCTGTTTTACCTGTAACAGTAATTGGTAAGTGATCGGCCTGGCTTTATCTTGACCCTCAAGCTTTTCCATCTTATTTTCTACCCTTGTCCTGTTGAAGAGGGAGGGAGTGGCTGGGCCAGGGTCTGGCAGCCAGTCAAGGTAACTTACCACAGCAATCAGAAAATATGTACATCTACTCTGTGGATAATAAATGCTGAACATCTTCAGAAAGAGATCCACAGACAGAGGTGGTCGTGTACCACAAAGTGAAATGTACCATTTCAAGATTTGAAATTATTCCACTATACTTCCTGCACTTCTTTAAGGCTTTTTTATGGTCTTATCATAGGACTATGAGGATGAGGAAGAGGAAGATGAGGATGATGATGAAGACACAGGGATGGGAGATGAAGGTGATGACAGTAATGAAGGAACTGGTAGTGCTGATGGTAATGATGGATATGAAGCCGATGATGCTGAGGTGAGATTTGTACCTTACCTTTGTTAATAGCTTGTTATATTTCTTGGAATAAATTGGTGTTGTAATGCATCTGAACAATTTTAAATACTTGAAAGAGAAAATCTTAGTATGAATTCATCCCAGAAAATTGAGGTTGCTGGTCTGTTATAACTGGTGTTTTCAAAATAAAAGCCAACTTTGAATGTTTCAGATGGCTGAATGAAAATGCAAAGTACAGGAGCCAGCAACAAATACTGTAGTTGCAAAGCAAGTAAGGCAGTTTCTTCAGAAGCTTTATATTTCATTGTCTATTACTATTAAATCATGATGGCTACATTGTTCATGTTTGTACATATACAGATATGCAA
Organism: Anarhynchus alexandrinus; assembly: GCA_008711295.1. Classification (NCBI taxonomy): domain Eukaryota; kingdom Metazoa; phylum Chordata; class Aves; order Charadriiformes; family Charadriidae; genus Anarhynchus; species Anarhynchus alexandrinus. Next base: position 841,845 of record VUYV01000113.1, read on the forward strand.
AACATCTGAAATTTCATACTTCTATATGTTTACCTGACTGTATATATTTACAGAAATATTTTAAGATTTTAATATATTTTACTTTGTTTACTTTCTGAATACTTTTTTGCTTCTTTTATATTCTCTTTACGGCCTGTAAGTTGTTTAGTGCTAAGTCATATTATGTTTATGTGGTTTTTTAGGGTGCTGATGGTACAGATCCTGGAACAGAAACGGAGGAAAGCATGGGAGGAGGTGAAAGCAACCAGAGGGCGGCAGATTCTCAAAACAGTGGTACGGTTATTCCATGTTTCTTCAAAGTCTGTGTCTGTAAGGGGGGAAAATGTAGAACCTGTTTTGCATGTGTTAAAATATGCACTTAAAATATGCACTAATGACCATTTTAACCTGAAATGTAGACTCTTTTGAAGTGTTCTTTTCTGGGTATATTCTGCAATCCTTTGAAAACACTTCAAGCTCTGGTTGCTGTGAAAACTGCTGTTGATGGATCAGTAGGTTAATCTCCTCTCTCTAAATCAGCACTTGAATAATCACAAGTTTGTTTTGGTGCTGGTCTTGACATAGCTTGCACAAGTCTTATTTTAAGTAATTTTAAATAACAGTACTGACCTGTCCCCACTCTTGCAACAGTAAAAATATCTGTGTTAATGTGGTAGCAGAATTTGAAGACTTGCCTTCATGTTTTTAACTTAACTGGGAGAGCATGGATTTAGTCCTGTATACTTCTGTATGTTTTAGGAGAAGGGAGTACAAGTGCTGCAGAGTCCACTTTTCCGCATGAAAATTCAAGAGAACAGCAGCCGTCGTCTGCCTCGGAGAGACAGGCCCCGCGACCCCCACAGTCACCACGCAGACCACCACATCCGCTGCCCCCACGACTAACTATTCATGCTCCTCCTCAAGAACTGGGTCCCCCAGTACAGGTATAAACTATCTCTAGTGTTTCAGAACACTTTAAAAAAATTACGGTATGATTTCTTCTAAATAAAACTTGGGTGCTCTGCCTATTGTAAAATTAGGTGACATCTATTTAGCATCCTAAAAATGGTAGCTGAGCAAACTGACTTAACGTGTCTCATCCTGCAGATGATGGCTGGACAGGGAACATTAAAAGCAGTAAGACACTCGTTATGGATTTGTGTCTTGAAGTTCTTCAGTGACTGCTTGTCAGGTTGTAACTCAGGCAGATTGGCAGGGGTTTTTATTAGTCTCTACCCACTGCAGATTGGGCAAAGGAATGTTGCCATTCATTTTCTAAGCTAAACCTTTCACAGTCAGTGATTATGATTCACTGATTCACAACCCATGATTATGCTTTGACATAGACCTATAGATTTCGTAAATTAAAACATCACAACCTGAATTTTGCAAAAATATCCTGACTGAAATTATCCTTTACCATTAACTTGCTCTAAGGCGTGGGGCTGCAATATTTCTGCATTCAAGTTTTCTGTCCTCAGTAGAAAGTTGAGTAAAATAGTAATGTCACTTACCCAGAATTTAAACCTACATGGTTCGCTTTCATGGTTAGACCAGGCAGCAGATATGAGATGTGGCTTAGCTGCTGCCATGGTCTATTCTCTAAGAGAGGATGATGCTGTACTGAGCAGTGTTGTATACTGACATGTAATTGTTACGCTTACTTGTTTAGCCACTATCCTTGACTCTGATTGAACAAATGTATGTTACTAGAATTCCAGGAAAGCATTCAAACTATTTTTATTTTACTCTGAAGAGAATCCAGATGACTCGAAGACAGTCGGTGGGGCGTGGACTTCAGCTGACTCCTGGTATAGGTGGGATGGTAAGTATACAAAAGACTCCTACTAAAAGCCTGCATTGAGGGAATGTTCATAACTCTTGGGGTGGTTTTGGTTTTTTTGGGTTTGTTTTTTTTTTTTTTAAACAAGTCTAGCTACTGACTTCAGGGGTGGGATGGTTGCTGTAGGCTTGCAGATAATATCTTAGTCCTGTTAATTTGTGTACTAATGGAAGGCAAATACCAGACAAGTCCCAGGAAGGTAAAGCTCTTCAAAAGAGATTAAATTGGTTTTATCTAAGGCAGTTTCAATTACTTGTTTTTAGAATCAGTCTTTTAAAGTGGATATGTTACTGGAAAAATTAATAAAACATTTTCAGCCTCATCCTAGAGGAACAAGGTTAATTTATGCTTTCTGTCTGTCTCTTTTGGCTAATTTTGAACCCTTTATTCAACTTCAGCTGTATTTGACAGAAAGAATGCAAGTTCAGTGAGGGAGGGGAGAGAGACTGACTGACTAAAAGAGTATCTTTTTTGAGATCAAAGGCATCAGTTCAGATTTTTTGATTCTGATTGGCTTACATGTACGTGCTACTCAATTTCTTGTTGGAGCTGGGCTCAGTATTTTACTGCTTTTTGCCTGCACAGTAACTAAGCACATGGGAGGGACCTTACGAGTACTACAGAGGGAAAGGTTTGAAAGATATGGGAGAAACACAGGGAGATGTAGACAATGCCTTGTGGAGGGCAAGGGAAGAGGGAGTTGAGGTTTCTGGCTTTGTAGGCAATGCAGGAACAGAGGACACAAGTCTATACGGAACAGATTAACATTTTGAAAAATCCCATATGCTAGGTACGTTGCAGCAGTCCAGTCCTGTTTATGAATGCATCACCCTAAGATTCCTTTGTAGTCAACAGGGAGGCGTGGCACTTTCGTGGTAGAATGATCTCATGGAGTAGATGTTTAAAAATCCTTTGAAAGATGGGTGCCCTGCAAGCATATGGTTTTTATTTTGGTTTTGTTTGGGTTGTTTTATTGCCTGTAAGGACGATCTATCTAATGAGCTCAGTTTTAGAAGTCTGAAATTAGACAAGACTTTTGTTAGAACTAAATGTATCTTTGTTTTGCTGGAAGAAGCAAACCAACCTTTAACTCGTTTTGGTAGAAACTGGAAAGACATTGTAGGCTCTCATATCAGTCTGTTTTTTTCCAGCAGCAGCACTTCTTTGATGATGAGGACAGAACAGTTCCAAGCACACCAACTCTTGTAGTTCCACATCGTACAGATGGGTTTGCAGAAGCCATTCAGTAAGTAGATGTAAAGAAAAAAAGAAAATAAGAGGCATCTATTTCTTCCCATTTTTTCATTGTAACAAAGATAAATTCAAAGGAAATGAACTTGTGATTGGAGTAACATGTTAAAACATGCTAAGTAGTGTGTTAGATGACTGCATCTACAAATAAGTAATTGTTTTAAGTGCGTATCATGAAACTTACCAGCAAATTAGGAAGCAGATAATCTAAATGTATTGTAACATACTGACTTATGAAATTGATCAAAAAAAAAAAATAGGTTCTTCTGTTTCAAATCCTTTCTCTCCACTCCCCCCACCCCCAGTTATTACCAATAAAAGCAGGAAAAGTTATCTCCATTTTCGGATCTGGGATGGTTCTGGACATGTTCTGCAATCCACTTAAAACTGTGAGAATTCATAGGATGAATAAGTAAAGAATATTCTCTTCAGGACTCTTTTACTGATTTCAGATGTAGTCCAAATAAGTTTGAAAAAGTAATTGCTATTTAATTAGCAGTAGTTTAGCTGTTTTTTATGGTCAGTATTAGTTTATTTTGTCTCATGCATAATTTATTCTCTTGTTTTGGTCAGAAAGTTATTTTTTTCTTCTCCAACTCTCCCCACCCCTGAACATTGGAAAAATTGCAGAATTCCTTAAATCTTTATTTTGATAGTTCCCCCCAGGTAGCTGGAGTTCCTAGATTCAGATTTGGACCCCCTGAAGATATGCCACAAACTAGCTCAAGTCACTCTGATCTTGGTCAGCTTGCATCCCAAGGAGGTAAACTTCTGTACTTTCTTTTCTATGGTGGTTCGAGTGAAAAACACATAATGCCGTCAGTAAAATGCAGTTCTACTTTGGGTACTCATTAAAGTGTGGAAACCTGCAACTCTTAAATAATTGTCAGCAGAGAGACTAACGGAAAGTAAAAAGGTGTTTCCTTTAAGATGCAGCACTTCTATTTGTAATATGATTTAACAAGTATGATGCTTCTGTGGGTGGGAACAACAGGCTTGTGAACCAGAGAAGCTGACATTTTGCGTAGGACAAATTGCCTTCCAGGCACAAGAAACTTCATTTAAGGAGAAATGAAATATTGAAGGAATGGCTTTTAACTTTAATTTTACTGTTGATTGTAGCTTTCCTGTAGTTAAATAATAGGGGGAAACATCAAATGCAAAGAAAACTTTGGGATATCTCCTTACCTGCTAAGAGATGGCCAGGCAGTTTGCCAGAGTTGTTGTCCTGAATCAGTCCCTTTCCCCTGCATCCCTGTCACCATGGAACAGCATGCTATTCTTTGAAGAAAGCTCACAGCAAAGTAATAGCACAAGAAAAAGATGAAAGTAAAACAAGCAGTAATATTTTCATCAAGGTTTTACCTTTCAATAAATTATAATTAGCTCTGACAGTAAGTCAAAACAACTTAGAACAACAAAAATCTCCATATTTAAGTACAGATCACTGGATTTCATCAAGTATACAGAGAGAAGACAGCAGTTAATTTGGTTTTTAGCTGGCTATTTTAATTGTCGCTAAAACTGTGTTGCAGGTTTAGGAATGTATGAAACTCCACTATTCCTTGCTCATGAGGAAGAATCAGGTGGTCGTAGCGTTCCAACAACACCATTACAAGTAGCAGCACCAGGTAAGTGGCAAGAAATTTGCAGGCTAAAGTAAGATCTGGAAAGCTTGACTTTCCAGAAAAGAATTTTATTATTATTGTTATAGTGCTTATTGCTACATCAGGAGTATTCCAGTAACCTTTTCCCCGACATGCCAAAGATTTCCATAAATTTTCTGTAGGAAATTCAAACTAACTCTATGTTTATTAAACCACCTTTCCTGTACAGTGACAGTTTTTACTGAAAGTGCATCAGCTGACGCTTCAGAGCATGCTTCTCAGTCTGTTCCCATGGTTACAACATCTACTGGCAATCTATCCACCACTACAGAGGCTGGAGCTGGTGATGATGGGGATGAAGTTTTTGCAGAGGCAGAATCTGAAGGGTAAACTGCGACTTATTTGGTTCACTAGAACTTGATTTCATGTTAGTTTTAATGACTTGTTTTCATCCAAGTGTGCCTGTGATTCATTTTCAATTTAACCTGTTCTGGTAGAAAGGACAGCTCAAACAGCATTTAGTAATTTTGTGAAGTACAATCTGACCTTTTTGTCTAAAACCAAAGATTTTCTTCTGATTTTCTCCTTCTCATTTAACATAGGTAATATAGAAGTCACACAAAAAAGATTTCTGTATTTTTTCAGAATGCGAAGGGTTCTATACTAGTCAAATACTGATGGTAAAGGCCCCAGTAGGTTTTGGAGAATAAAGGCTAAAGCTTTCCTGTTTGCTAAGAGAGAAAATCAGTCCTTGTTACAGAGCAAGCATATACAATGAAGTCATTCAGTTAAGGCAGTGCAAGTACGAAAGATGTAGCACAAGAGAGGAGAATAAGCAGTTCTTAAGAATTTGGCAGACAAGTGATTTTGTCTTCTACTTCGCAAGTGCAATTTTTAATATTTATAATAATTGCTTTATTTTTTTATTACGGCCAAATACATTAAAAATCTAAAAGGGGATAGATAATCATTTTATGCTGTGTTTTACCTTTAATTTTTATTGGTTCCATAATAATAAAAAATGCGTAGTTCACAATTTACCTGAACTTTTATCTACTGATTACCGGGGATAGAAGGTTTGGTCGTAAGAAAATTAACTGTTACTGCTGCAAGTTAAATATGCCATATGCTTTTCTTGATGCAGCACCAACTTGGACTGCAATAGTCTGCCTATGAGTAGATAGAGCATAGGATGGCTATTCTAATGTTAAGGTCTCAGATTTGTAACAAAACCATCTAACCTTTAGAAGTATATCCATAGAGAAACTAAATGGTTCACAGAACAGTCTGTAGTTTGGAACAGGCTTTTAGCTTGATAGCAGAGCAAGTCAGTCTGTTGCTAGTAGAAAACAGATGGTTCCCACAATTTATGAGTTTTAGTTACCATCTCCTAACAGTTTTTATATACTAATTGAAGTAAATAAAATGTATACCAAAAAGAGAGCTGCATTTAAACTACATTGAATGTTTAATATTTTTGCAGCCCTATAATGCTTTTTGGTTTCTGTCTTTTGAAGACGGAGTCCAAATGACTTTGCTATTGCACCAATGAGTGATCTTTAGGCATAACCAGTCAGTGGTGGTCCCTCCACTTAATTCTTCCGCTGCCTAAGCATACGCACCACCATCACATTAAGTTTTTCAGTTTTTGTTATCAAATAGCTTCTATGACCTGTGAAAGACAGTGTGTTGGATATGCATCTGGAGTTGGGCTGCATATCAAGGAAATTACATTGTTATTTTTCTAAAAGCCAGATAAATCTCTCATGATTGGGGCAGGGGGAACATGACAAAACAGAGTAAAACCTGTGCAAATTTCCAGGTAAAGACATTTGCATATGAATCTTTCTGCTCCAATATAATGCTTCTTTTCCTGAGCTTTTTGACATTATGTGAATAAACTTATGTTTTTCCTTCCCCTCCTTCTCTTCTAGAATTACTTCAGAAGCAGGCCTAGAAATTGATAGCCAGCAAGAAGAAGAATCTGTTCAAGCATCTGATGAGTCAGATCTTCCTTCTACTAGTCAAGATCCTCCTTCTAGTTCATCTGCAGGTATGGGTTAATTGCTGGAAACAGTTGTTTCATACCATTTCATTACATGTGGGAACTTTTTGGACCAGCATCATGCACTGCTGATAGCCAAGATACACAAAATAAGATAGAACTCATTGAGCAAGGTCACATTTTTTTTTGCCATTAAGACTATAGACGTCAATTTTTACTTGTACCGCAGTAACCGTAAGCCATAGTAAGAATAATGCTTCAAGGAGCAAGTTACTGATACTTTGGTGATTCTATCCACTGTTATGTTTGATGTCAGATTTAAAAATATTTTTTCATTCAATTAAATTGTCAAAGGACAGTAAGTAAATCACTGTTGAGTTACCAATTTACAAGCTAGCACAAGTGATGAAAGAAGTCCCAAACTTGTTGTGAGGCTTTTATTTGTATCAGAGATGTCAATGAAATAAGGATGCACCTTCATAATTTTAAAGTAAATTCAAGAGGATAATACATATCAAATCATGTAAACATTAACACTGAGAAACTGTACTAGACACAGACATTCTTTCCTGCATTTCCACTCCTTCACAGACACAAGCAGTAATCAGCCTAAGCCATTTCGACGTGTCAGACTTCAGCCACCAACATTAAGAACTGGTGTTCGTGGTCGTCAGTTCAATAGACAAAGGGGTAAGTGTTTGTGGTGCTCAAATTGAGACTCTTTAAAAAAATGTTTTTAGTACTTTCTTCCTGTGGGGACCATATATGAAGTACTACTTTATAAACGTGTGATTGCTTGTACAACATTAAATAGTATAGCATCTCTGCCCTATCTTTCAGTGTTACCCTAAGAGCTCTGTAGTTTTGTTTTAGTATGTTTGTTTGAGCATTTTTTAGATAGGCAAACTTTCTTCTTATGTGGCACTTGGTTCTTACCAGTGGAGAGAGAGTAGATCTTAAACTAAGCAAAGTTTTAAAAGAGGATTTAAAAAATAATGTTAGGACATAAGTTTAGAAATCTTTGGTTTTAACGTTACATATCAGTTTCCCATTTGGTACGTAGGGATTCCAGTTATTATCTCACTATGTCTTAGACTGATTTTAAAAAAAACCAAAACAAAAAAAAAACCAACAAAAAAGATTTATGGAAGTATTGCAGGTTTTTGTAATGCAATATAGAGTTAAACCGTGACAATAAATTATTCTTTGCAACTTTGGTATTAAGAAAAATCTATAGATTAATTGTATTGTTGGCATTATTTTAACATTGTAGAAGATTTGATACAAGCATTGAAGTTACAGGTATCTGGTATTTTAAAGGACAAAAAATCAAAAAGGGAGGAGGTGGACCTAGGATAGATTTTCTTTTGAGTCTGTCACCATTTCTTTAATAACAAAAGGGAGGGACTAACTGATTCAAATATAGTAAGAATGCTATACTTGTTCTTTTGGCATAGTCTGAGATAGGATCACAATTCAACAACTTTTTTTTAAATGACGGAAGTATAATGTATCTGTATCGCCAGCCTCTAGGGGAGGGAGGAGCAGCTTGAGTTTTATCAGAAAGGAAGTGCTCCACTGCAGTAGCAATTCCTCACAGAAGGATGAAGTATCACATGTACCAATGGTTGATTAAAAGGATGAAAAGGATTGTCTATTAATGCATTTGTTTTCTTTCCCAACACAGGTGTAACTCATGCAATGGGAGGCAGAGGAGGCCTGAACAGAGGAAATATTAGTTAAATGATCTGTAATTACAGCTGTGTATACAAAAGTGCCAGTTTGCCTGTCGTTGCTTTAGTGTAATGAAGCCAGAGCTTAAAGCAGCATTTTATACTTAGATTTGTGTGCACACATTTCAATGTCCTTATTAATAAAATTAGACAAAATGTCAACATTCAAATGGCATCTTTTTTTAAAAATCCTCTGCTGTGCATCACTTGCTAGGACAGTTGTACCAGTCTTTGGATACAGTCTTTCCTGTGAGAGCGGTAACAGGTCTTGCTATTCTTTTGCCAACATCCAAACTGTAGTACCGATCTGAAATGAAGATATGTCAGAATTAAAATCCAAAAACTACATTTAGTACATGGAAAGAATCTTGAAGTTAAAGCCTCCTTTTAATTTCATTTAGGCATAAATAACAGATTTTTCATTCCACATACATACGTACATGGAGTTGAGAGTCCTCAACTTTATCTTTTACGTGTCCTTCTTTTGGAGCTAAGTTATACAGTACTGCTAATAATTAAAACTGTCCCAAGAACAGGGATTAGGGAAGAATACTTTTATATTGCTAGAACACAGAAATAGTTTTAAGAATTTGGAAATGAAACAAAACAATCCTGCACTGATTACGAAAGTGGGAACTCTCTGGTCCCCACATGTGAATTGGCATATGTTAAGGTTAGGAATTAGGTCACACTGGCAGAGACTTACTTTAGTATCCTGTATTTGGATACGGATAGTTCTTAAAGAGTCGTTTTTTCTGAATAATCCAGAAAATTCTGAGGAATGCTTTTGCATGATCCTGGCTAGAGGGTTTTGTTTTATTAGAAACAGTTCTATGAAAGCCAGTGAAAAAACTATCAGTGTGCAGTCGTCCAAGGATTTCAACCTATCATTAATATAATTCTGCATTTAAGTGTCAGGTTTTTTGTCACTTTATAAGCCTGAACTCTTACGGCAATGTATTCCACAACTGGCTAGCTTGAATCAGTGTACCTCATTGCTGCTAGTTGTCCTGTAACTCTTGATTTCTTTAATAGAAACATCTCTTGATTGCAGGCAACATTTTAATTCTCAGGACTTTTTAGTAGTGCTTAAAATTAGTCTTGCAGAATCCCAAGTGGTAACCTCATGCTTTGGAAAGCTCTGAGATACATGGGCTTCTTTCTTTCCCCATCCCTTAGTCTTTTGAGATATATAGTAACTTGCATTAGCTTTAACTTACTGTAAGAGAACGCATAATAGTCATAGCCATCTGGCTTATTGTGGTTGGGTAGTGATATAGTTGAATGAATTACTTTTGGGAGCCCTCTCCAGTAGGTAGTCATTTTGATTTCCTTACGCAAAACTCCTGCAAGCAAAAGAAAATTTAAGTTAGGAGGTGTCACGGTGTGTTTGCTGTAAGCTATCATTTCTTTGTGTAATCTACAGCAAGCAAGATCTATTGGATTAAAAAATTTTAAAAGTACTATATTTTAGAAAAATGGAACAGAATGTTGTGTTTCAGAAACTACTAAAATTAAAACGGTTGTATAAAAGAAACTTAATAAACATAAGTTACCAGATGGATATGGGTTGATTCTGACGTTCTGAATAACGGTTGGCATTCTCACTGCACGTTGAAAGCGTCTCCTTATTACAAGTCTTGGGACATAAGCTGGATATTTTATGGTAACCTGGGTTCTTCTTTGACATTTCTTGGCTGGTTCTTGTCTGTACACATACTGTTGCATGTTGCCATCTAAAAGAGACATTTGTTTCATTTGGTTAAAACACAAAAACCAACAACAACAACAAAAACACACCAAACAATCACCTATGAAAATGTCATTAATATCTGTATTACATGCAGGAAATCAATAGCATCATTTTAATACATCTACAACTGTGGCAGCCTTCAGCTTTTTATATCCATTCCTACATTTTGAGATTAAAAAAAAAGCCTTGCTCTCTAAATCCGACATGTGCTTCTAGATGTAGTGAGCAGACCTCCTGCAATCTCATGGCAGCTATTGTAGTAAATACAATTCCAGGGGAACTGCATTTGCTGCCATTATTCCTATTTATAAAGGAGAGGGTAAGACTGTCATTTTAGGGTGCATGAGAAGAGCACTAGAGTCCAGAAAATAATTTGCATTTCGTTAACCTCTGTTTTTTAAATTCAGATAACAATTCTTACATTGGCAGTACATCATTCATATAAGATAAGGAAATTACATTAATTTAAAATACAAAGTAAGAAATGGGGAGAGATATTTCCATACATAGTTATGAACTAGTAAGATTAAAGTCTTCCCTTCTCTAATTAACTTGAGACTAAATAGTTTTACCACCAGATAAAACTTACTTTAATCTGTTACAGTGCTGAATTCTGTCCCTTGCAGTCCTGTTTATTTTAAAATGCACTTAAAGATCTGTAAGTACTAATACAAAGTTTTTAAGGTTCAGGTTATTTTTTGACCACCAACACACTCTGACATCATGTGTTTCTGTTTTTGAAAGAAATATGCCTTCCAGTCAAGAGAAACTGTTTTATTCCTGACTAAGGCAAGCACCTTTTGATCATCTGTGAACTTCTGAAATGTGAGACATACCTTTTTTGATAAAGTAAACAGATTCTGGTCTGTTGTTGTATCTTGCCACGGGGAGGGTTGCTACTATTTTCCCACTTAGCCCCGCAAATCCATTCGCAAGAGGTTTAGGATAGCCTTTATCCATAACACCATTAGTGAAACGCCAGTACAGGGGACCCTAATGATTTAAGGAAGAGATAAGCTTTAGAGGAAGTTCATTCTTGGTAATTCAGCTTCAATGCAGACCTGAAAAATAATTATAACTCTAGCATTTTGATAACAACATGGCAAAACTAACTGGAAGCACTCCTCCTACATCCATTAAAACCAGGAAAAAAATATTAAAACTTCATCAAATACTTTCTGCAGTCTTCTAACACTGCCTTTGAATATGGATAGATTACCTTAGAAATGAACTATAAGAGTGGTTACTGAACAAGGCCTTGCTAAATCTCTACATTTTCACAGGTAGAAAAAGCTGCTTGAACTCCAGGACTGAATGATTAATTGGAAATAACTGTATAATGTCTTTAATGAAGTGTTTGCAGTTCACTATCATCATCTTCCAGGAATGGAAATGCATTAGGAACAGTTTTGGGCCATGTTTGGGCAAGGGAAAGACATGCTAAAATACCCATATTTTAAACAGTCGGGGTTTTTTGAAGTGTGGCTCATGTAAATACTACCTGATTATCAGTTACTCTATCAATGTTTTGTCTCCTAGCTAATCACAGGGGGAAAAAACACTGAACTGAGGTTTTTCCTGAGAAGCATCCTCTCAAGGCAGGGGAGGGGAGGCTGGGGAAGAGACACTTAACTTCACCCACAGAGTTTCAAACCCACCATGCTGTTTGAAAACACTGTTTTTTTTCTATAAAATGAGCAACACGGCAACAGTCCCCTTCCGTAAGTGACACCGAAAGGCTGCATTCCAAAACCTGTACCTTTCTTTAAGCTGACCTGCCTCACACACCCTCCCGGCTGCCTGCCACGCTCACTGCCCAGAGGGAGGGCTCCCCACCTTGATGAAGAAGGTCTTGCCATCGCAGTTGCACCGGGAGAAGACGGCGTCGATGGGGGACGGGATGCCCCAGCCATCGCTGATGCGGCGGGGGCTGGTCGTCGGCGGGCTCCTGCCGTTCAGCAGCCAGTAGTAGTGACCTGCGCGGCGGGAAGGAGACACGGTGAAACACGTGTGGCCCAAGGGATGGGAGAAGAGGCAGGAAGAAAGGCACTGGAAACGAGGATCCCCCTCCCATCCTTCCTTGCTCCTGCCCTCAGGACATGTCTGAGGGGGGCACAGGCAGCTCCTGCCCCAGCCGCACCCCTGAGGGGAGGCCGGGCCTACAGGCCAGGCGGGGCAGGCCTCCGGGCTCAGGCATCGCTTGGTGGGGCCCCCAGAGCCCTAAAGCGGCTTCGGGGGGGTAGGAGGCAGGCCAGGCTGGGACAGGACAAGGCAGGACAGGGCGGCGAGGACAGAGGGGGAGAGCCGGGGGCAGCCTACCTCGGAAGACGGCCAGGGTGCCATTCTGCAGGGCCACCATGCCGTCCGCTGGCTTCCCGCTGCACAGGTCTTTCTCGGCTGCAAAACATGGGTGGTTTGGGTTTAACATTCACCAGAAAGCGCAGTCCCTCCCCTGCCCGCCGCTGGCAGTACTGTGGCTGGTTAATGTGGTCACTTGTGCTGGGCGATGCTCAGGGCGCTCCTTCAGGCCTCTCTGCCTGGCACTTGTCATGCAAAGGGTTTAATCGCTCATTTGAGAGACATTCTTGGTAATTTGGCTTTCATGTTTTGGTCCCTGGAGTGCAAGACCAGGAGGTTGCCTGACTAGGTATAGATATCGCCACTTGTTGCTTACCTGCATACATGTAATTCAGAAAAAGACCTATAAATGCATCGTATGTCATGTTCTAATTTCTTTGTGCTCCGGGATGTTTACTTGATGTTTCTCCAAGCTGTTCTAGTGGGTTTCCCCCCCCCCCTTATTTCTTAAAAAAAGCATTTGCATTTATTTTTATTTAAGTATAAAGAAAGGATGAATCTGTTTTGGATAAAACCCAAAGCATTTTCTATCTAAAAAACTTTTTTTTCCCCCAAAAATATGCCAATATATGATTAAAAAATTAGCCAATTACCTAGAGGCTATATTGGATTAAAATAAACTGTGAGGACATGAAAAATGTTGTGGCAGATAGCACAGATGAAAGAGAATACAAGGAAAAGACTTCTTGTCTGTCTTATGTGTCATTTTTTGTATGTGACCACAAAATGACAGGTTATGTACCACGAGTAATGGTGGATATTCAGCCTGACTCTCTAGCAATGTTTTTGTGGGACTTAGAAATGTATCTATCTTCTTTGTCCTTGACTTTTTGTGTTTGTATCTTCCACAGAACTTAACAGCAAACATTTTTCAGCTGAACCAATTACTGAAACAAATTACTGAAACAGGATCACACTCTAAACTACATGGAGAATTTCTATAACAACACAATTGAAAACTGAGGTACCAGTATTCAGGTCATAGTTGACCACCCAGACAAGAGTGCCACATTCTTCTGGCACCAGATAGAAAGGTCTTGCATGTCCTTTACTCACATGTTCTGTTGTGGCCTCTGGTTGAGTTACTGGTGCTTTTGTACCTACTGGAATGCAATTACCTTGTGTTTCTCCAGTTAAAATTGGCAATTCCGCAGTTTGTATTAAAGGCTTGTTGATTATCTCAGGCTCTTCTTTTACTGGTAGAGTTTCAGGGTCAGATGGACGAGGCTCATCTCTCGTGTCGGTAACCTCCTGAAAATGTATAGTTGGCTTGGATGTCCCTTTAGAAACAATAAACATTTCTTCTATCGTGTCTTTTTTAGGTCTTATAGTGGCCTCTCTAGTAACTGTAGTTTCCTCTCCCTTGTCAGTATTAGGGGCCTTCTCAGTGGCATCTTCCATTTCTTTTTCAGGTATGATACTAGTTTCTTTGATGGTCGTTACCTCTTTTTCACCTGCTGTTATTGTCTCTACAACACCACAAGTAGTACTTGTGCTCTCTTTAGCTGCTGCTGTTACAGTCTGCTTAGTTTCCATAGTTGTGTCTCTTTTAGTTGTTGTCACAATCTCCCTGGGTTTAGGAGTTGAATCTGTTTTGGCAGTTGCTGTCAACACAGTGGGCTTGGGCATGGGAGTTGTAGCTGCTGCAGCTGCTGTTGTTACAGTTGCTGTTACCACAGGGCTTTCTTCTTTTTCAGCTGTTAAAGTCTCTTTTGGTATGGGAGTTTTGTCTTGTTTAGCTGGGGTTGCTTCTTCTTCTGCAGCTGATGTTGCAGTCTTTTTGTCTGCAGTAGTTGCTTCTGATTCAGCTGCTGTAGTGACAGCTTGCTTGCCTGTAGGAGTTGTATTTGGAATACTGTCCTTACAGGAGTCATCTGGTTTAGCTGTTATCACTGTAGTTACAGTAATTGTGTCCTTCATACTTGTTAAAATGTCTTTAAGCACAGTAGTTTTGTCTTTCTTGGGTGTTGTTACCTCTTTGTTCACCGTGGTTGTCTCTATTTTAGTTGTCGGCTCTTCTGTTATAGGAACAGCAACAGTTTTAGCTGTTTTGTCTTTTTTGTCAGGTTTAGTTACACTCTCAGTAGTACTAGGTGCAGTAGCCACTGTCCTTTGTACTGCTATAGTCGTGTCTTTTGCAGTTGTGCTGGTTGCTGCATTGGGTGCTGGAGTTGTAATTTTCTTTTCTGATGCTGTTTCTGAAACAGTTATGTCTGCTTCAGGTATGGCTGTTTCCTTTCTAGTTGTTGTGAGTGCCTCAGTGCTTTGAGTGGTTGTGTCTCCTTCAGCAGTCGTTACTAATACAGGGATAGTAGTAGATTCTACCTTGGTAATTGGTGCCTCTGAGGTTGTTTCTTCAGCTTTGGGGGTGGTGGGAGAGTCAGCCTTGGTCATTGGTGCCTCAGGGTTTGTGTCGTCAGGTTTGGGAGTGGTGGGAGAGTCTGCCTTGGTTGTTGGTGCCTCTGTGGCCTCTGGGGTTGTGTCTTCAGGTTTGGGGGTGGTGGGAGAGTCTGCCTTAGTCGTTGGTGCCTCTGGGGTTGTGTCTTCAGGTTTGGGGGTGGTGAGAGAGTCTGCCTTGGTCGTTGGTGCTTCTGTGGCTTCAGGGGTTGTGTCTTCAGGTTTGGGGGTGGTGGGAGAGTCAGCCACGGTCACTGGTGCCTCTGGGGTTTTGTCTTCAGGTTTGGGAGTAGTTGGAGAGTCTGCCTTGGATGTTGGTGCCCCTGTGGCCTCTGGGGTTGTGTCTTCAGGTCTGGGGGGGGTGGGAGAGTCAGCCATGGTCGTTGGTGCCTCTGTGGCTTCAGGGGTTGTGTCTTCAGGTTTGGGGGTGGTGAGAGAGTCTGCCTTGGTCGTTGGTGCTTCTGTGGCTTCAGGGGTTGTGTCTTCAGGTTTGGGGGTGGTGAGAGAGTCTGCCTTGGTCGTTGGTGCTTCTGTGGCTTCAGGGGTTGTGTCTTCAGGTTTGGGGGTGGTGAGAGAGTCTGCCTTGGTCGTTGGTGCTTCTGTGGCTTCAGGGGTTGTGTCTTCAGGTTTGGGGGTGGTGAGAGAGTCTGCCTTGGTCGTTGGTGCTTCTGTGGCTTCAGGGGTTGTGTCTTCAGGTTTGGGGGTGGTGAGAGAGTCTGCCTTGGTCGTTGGTGCTTCTGTGGCTTCAGGGGTTGTGTCTTCAGGTTTGGGGGTGGTGAGAGAGTCTGCCTTGGTCGTTGGTGCTTCTGTGGCTTCAGGGGTTGTGTCTTCAGGTTTGGGGGTGGTGAGAGAGTCTGCCTTGGTCGTTGGTGCTTCTGTGGCTTCAGGGGTTGTGTCTTCAGGTTTGGGGGTGGTGAGAGAGTCTGCCTTGGTCGTTGGTGCTTCTGTGGCTTCAGGGGTTGTGTCTTCAGGTTTGGGGGTGGTGAGAGAGTCTGCCTTGGTCGTTGGTGCTTCTGTGGCTTCAGGGGTTGTGTCTTCAGGTTTGGGGGTGGTGAGAGAGTCTGCCTTGGTCGTTGGTGCTTCTGTGGCTTCAGGGGTTGTGTCTTCAGGTTTGGGGGTGGTGAGAGAGTCTGCCTTGGTCGTTGGTGCTTCTGTGGCTTCAGGGGTTGTGTCTTCAGGTTTGGGGGTGGTGAGAGAGTCTGCCTTGGTCGTTGGTGCTTCTGTGGCTTCAGGGGTTGTGTCTTCAGGTTTGGGGGTGGTGAGAGAGTCTGCCTTGGTCGTTGGTGCTTCTGTGGCTTCAGGGGTTGTGTCTTCAGGTTTGGGGGTGGTGAGAGAGTCTGCCTTGGTCGTTGGTGCTTCTGTGGCTTCAGGGGTTGTGTCTTCAGGTTTGGGGGTGGTGAGAGAGTCTGCCTTGGTCGTTGGTGCTTCTGTGGCTTCAGGGGTTGTGTCTTCAGGTTTGGGGGTGGTGAGAGAGTCTGCCTTGGTCGTTGGTGCTTCTGTGGCTTCAGGGGTTGTGTCTTCAGGTTTGGGGGTGGTGAGAGAGTCTGCCTTGGTCGTTGGTGCTTCTGTGGCTTCAGGGGTTGTGTCTTCAGGTTTGGGGGTGGTGAGAGAGTCTGCCTTGGTCGTTGGTGCTTCTGTGGCTTCAGGGGTTGTGTCTTCAGGTTTGGGGGTGGTGGGAGAGTCAGCCATGGTCGTTGGTGCCTCTGTGGGCACAGCAGTTCTATCTTCATCTTCTGTGGGGTTGGTGGGTGAATCTGTCTCAGTCATAGGTGCCTCTGTGGCTTCAGGGGTTGGCTCTTCAGGTTTTGGTGTGGTAGCAGAGTCAGCCATGGTCGTTGGTGCCTCTGTGGCCTCTGGGGTTGTGTCTTCAGGTTTGGGGGTGGTGGGAGAGTCATCTTCAGTCACTGGTTCCTCTGTGACCTCAGGGGTCATATCCTCAACCTTAGCGGTGGTGGGAGCATCTGCTTCAGTTATTGGCGCCTCTGTGGCATCAGGGGTTGCCTCTTCAGGTTTGGGGGTGGTGGGAGAGTCTGTGTAAAATAGCACTTAATTAGCTTTTATGTGGTTAAAACAGTTATTGAAATTGGGGGGAAAAAAAGGATACATGGAAACCTAAGTTAAATTGATAAGTGCCAGTTTATGGACTCACGTAACTGTCAAAACATAAATAATTTAGAAGAGCCGAACTAACCTGGACTGGGTTAAATGTGAATTCCTTTTGTCTGCACAGGACTTTGCAGCAGCTTAGCTAAGTTTTAGTAATCCTTTTGGCTAACCTGTCACTACTTCGAGCGCAGCATGGCAGATTTTAATTTGGTGTTTATAGGTGAGGCTACCTGGTGTTTCCATCCGTTTTCATGGAAAGGGAACCACACTATTAAATATAGTCCTTCCAATGAGACACTTCCCTTCTCAGTCTGTTCTTTTGATTTATTCCTCTGACCTTAATTGCAACATAGCCCCCACCAATGACCTGGACTTGAAGGAGAGCAGTAGGGAAATGGGAGGAAAACAAACTTTCTGAATAGAGACACCTGCCTACATCTCCTGCTGTATCTTTTTATATCTTGGATATTCCTGTTTGTGATTTACGGCTTTACGACTCTCTTTACTTGTACATGTAGTTACATTAACTTGAGTCAAATTGTTAATATAGCTATATTCAGCAAAAAGTAAGAGCAAATGCTTCTGCATTTTAATCTCTCACTAAGTGTCATCTCTCTGAAGTTTTGCCATTTAGTTCTGTTTTCATGTAGGTTTTGAGTTTTGATATATATTTCTTTTTCTATGATTCCTACTGTGTTGCTGTCTACCATTACAACTGAATTGGCACTTGTTTCTCAAAAACCTGAAAAAAACAAGTGCAGCATCATGTGGTTTGGGGCCATGTTGTTCAGCTTTTGAACAAATCTACAAATATAAAAAATTTTAGCTATTGCTGATGGTCACGGCCTGATGACTGTTAGCAGCACAAATGCAGTGTCTCTCCCAGCAGACCAGAAGAACTTAGAATACTGCAGTGTGAGAAATAGTCCCTGTGTAAATGTATTGTAGAAAAAGTGCAGTATGAGCAGAGTGTTACAGAATAGGTTTTCCTCCCACCCGATGTGTCTGAAATATTGTAAGCCAAGTGGGATCCTGTTAATGGTTATTTAAATTTCCTTAATTTTGTTTCATTTAACCTGCCATATGGATTTTTGTAATAGGAAATTGCCACAGCAGAAAGGTAACTACTCCAAATTTAAAATAAAAATTTAAAAATGTAAGGATTAAAATACGGCCAAAATTGACTTTTAGTCTCTTTTCATGCTTGTTACTTCAGGTTTCCAGTTCAAACTGATCTCCCAAGTTATCACTTAAAATGCTGGAACAGAATATCAAAGAACACAGGAAAGCAACATATTTTCCATTCAGAAAAAAATAAATTACATGTGTTTTCTGAAGCTGCATGTGGCCTGGCTTGATTAAAGCTAGAGAAACCTGCTAGGAGACTTTCCTGTCCTGGTCCTGCCAGTACATCACTGTCCCAAAATACAACACCCTTCCTTTTCAAGCTGTGGATTTGGTCCAAAACTGACAATGGCATGTAACATATTTTTGGAAGATGTGTGTGAAAATCCAATAGAGACGCAGGAGACATCACCACACTCCAAAATCTGTGTTAAGTAATCTCTCAAAAGTCAGTATCCTGAGGTCTAGGTGAGGTAATTAGTTTATAAACTGAGCGGTTCCAAGCTTGGTAACTGTCTGGTAATGTCTCACATTGGCTTTCTATTTCCAGAGCAGGAAAATGGTCTTTAATGTTCCTTCAGGTAACACCCATCCTGTTTCATTCATATGTTTTCTTACCTTCCATAACTTCATGGGGCTGTGTTACTTCCTCTGGCTTCTTTTCCTCATTTTTGGATGACCTTTTAGATGTTGATTTGTTTGGTGGAGGAGTCTTAGGTGATGGCTTTTCTGTGTGTGCTGGAAGAAATAAAATAATCTGTTAATGGGAACGTTTTTCTTTATAGGTGCTTGGTGTCAACTGTATTAGAAGAAAGTGATTACAAAATTTCAGTGACTGTCTTCCATACAAATATAAGTTTCTTTCACTCTATAGAATTCTTTAAAGTATTATTCAGCGGAAAGCAGAAAAATATGCTTTGAATCCCGACGTGTTTCATCACAGATGGGAGACATGTTTTTTCTGGAAGTCTGAGGTGCAGCATTCTTTGCTAACATGAAGTTTGAGGTGGGAAAAAGATAAATTCCGAGTGGAGTTCTACATTCTGAAAATTTGTCTATTTTTTTTTTCAGCTTATTTTTTGGCTACAGATGTCTTGGGGCTAATTCAGTATAGTGTATCTCTGAGAGCTACCATATTAGCCAAGCATTTACTTTGATAATCCCCTGAAGATTTTGTAATATTGTAGTTCTTCAGACATGCGATAAATCTGCACATAATTGATTCTTTCAGAGAGACATCTTAAAAGCAGTTGTTTCCTTGAAAGAGATGGAAGCTACAAAATAGGTATGGACAAAAGAAACAATGCAAGGTCTAAGTATAACAGTTAAGGACTGGTTAAACATTTCCCTCCCACCACTCCTGCCTACTATGTTCTAGTAGGCTGAGTTTTAGGAGAAACTCGAGGTTTGTGTCCAGATTTTCCAACTCTGAAGATTGCATGGAATTTCACTTGCATCCAGTAAGAGCCAGAAAATATTTTTTGATTTATTGTTGGGTCAAATTGTACAATTGGAAGTGAGACCCTCTTTTCCCACTAGCATAGCCTTCTAGAAGGATATTGTTAGTTCTAAAAAAAGCATGATGGAACTCAGGGTACCTGCAGGAGTTTTTTGCTCCAACTAAAGGAGCTGGTAACTACGATAGGTATGTGTAATGAGCATGTCACAAAAGGAGTGGTATTTTTGTCTTGTAAGGTGATGACCATAGCGTCAAAGGATTTGTTTTCATAGCAAGCTAGTACTCAAAGCAAATGAGGTTGGGTGGTGGACTATATACTGAAGCTTTTATTGAGAAAGAGAGAGAAATTGTAATTGTTGAATAAAAACACTTTGGGAGCTGAATCAGCTTTCAGAGGAGTCAATAGTGGCGGGAGGGAAATGTTTAACCAGTCCTTAACTGTGTGTGCTTGTGTATTCTGGGGATATAGGGCTTCTGGAGGATAGGAAAGACAAAAATGATCTCTAGATATACATTGTAAACTTAGCTTCACCATACAGAACAAAGTGTTCAGAAGATGCAGACACAGCAAAATCAAAATTCACTACATTGCATTAAGTTAATGCGTTCTTCCAAAAGGTTTAACAGATTTCTCAGTTACTCACTCATAGAGAAAGTACCAAAATACTGAGTTCAGTTGTAGGCTGGGTTTCGGGGATTTTTTTGTTGGGTTTCGCTGTTGGTTGTTTTTTTTTTAAAAAATAGCAAATCTAAGTAAGTAAAATACTAGAAGAAACTCTCTACGATTAGGAGCGGTTGGTTAACTTTTCATTAGATTTGAACTGAAGAACAAGTGAAAGAGCTAACTATCTTTTGTGAGCGTTCATGCATGTTAAGCTCCAGCAGAAAGAGGGAGGAGTTAAGTAACCTCAAGGGCAGCAAATTCACCTCAAGACACACAAGACATTTATTCTTTTCTAGACATCCAGTCAAAAATGCTGAATACAGGGTCTATTTCAGTATAAATTACTATGCAATGGAGTAGCAAAACCAAGCCGCTATACCAGCACTTGCGGACTGGGAGTGGTTAGTAATGTGAACCAAATGATAATCTGCAACTCATCTTGTTTGTTAAACTGCAGGCTTTGGAAGTTTGCTGCCTTGGAGGTTGTCTGGTCTGTGAATGCAGCAACCCGGTGCCAAGCCATATTTGCCAATTGTGTTCACAGAAATGAATTTAGGTTCAAAAGCAGCAGAAAGTTTAAGGACATGATGAAATTAAACATATTCTGTTGGTGTTTTCTACACTAGAACTTAATAGCTGGTGTCATTAAAGCTGCATGAAGGTGAAATTGCTCCTCCATATCTGTGCCTTAGTGGTCAACTAGCAAAAAAACATCAGGTTCTGCAGTGAAGGACAGAATAAACAAAAGTGACTGTGGGTCAGAGTAATCCTTCTCTGAACTGAATTTGTAGCCTAAAGGTTAAATATGCATTAAAATTCCTCTTGTTGCAGGGTGAATGTGTAACTGCTTCTAAGCAGGCAGATCCTGCAATTCCTTCCTGTTACCCCAGAGGATGGGTTTCTGTGTTGGGCTGCTCTTCCCATTTTGGATTTGAGGTGTGGAGGATCTAGGAGATCTCTCTATATATACGCTGCCAGTGACTGCAGTAACCCAAAGCAAGTGGTCTGGAGGTTCAGGTAGTGCTATCCCAATGCAGGGTATAGGTATAATCCACTTTTGGATGGGTTGGGGAGTTTAAGGGATTTGGACCTTCTTTCATTACTACTTTTTTTTCCTAAGATGAGCTATACTTTTTACTGCAATGTGTTGTTCATTCCCCCCAGCCTCTGTCCTTGAATTCTGTTATTGATGTAAATTAAGCAGCATGAGTGGAAGTGCACATGCAAACCCTGGGCTTACACATATTATTCTGGGTGGCGGTTCTGATAGTAAATTAGAGTATGGCTAGTGCTAAAAGAGGCTAACACAAAATAAAACTTCACCCTCGGAATTCATACCTTGGTGATGGCTTCCAGTATATTTACCTTTATGCATCTGTAAAGTGTTCATGCTTGAGAAAATGGCCAATTTATTTTTGAAATTAGGTTTCGTTATTTTTTGTTTAGGTGGTTGTTCAACATAGCTAACTTTGTATGTTCTAAGAAGCCTGCACGGTTAATGTTTTATGATAATGCAAACTATCTATATTTAAATACATGTAGGAAAAATATAGTGACAAAGAAATTTCTTACCCTCTTTACAGTGTGCTGCATAGTCTGGGCAACATTTGCCATATCTTTCACAGTCTGCGTCACAGTCACACTCTCTTCCTCTTTCAAAGGCTTCAAAGCAACGTCCTCTGCAGGAGACTGCTGCATAAGGCAGAACAAGAGAGTTAGGATTTTTGCTCATGTTTAACTCTGAGACCTTTCTACAGTGAAGTCATTTGCTTAAGCTGATGTAAAGAACAGCTTCATAAAATCAGGTGGTTATTCTGGTCTGATCCAGAACTTGTTTGTGTAATTGTGGGGTTTGGATCAGGCCGTACAACCATAACTGTACTTTGCCATTGCAGTATATTGAGACCATTTATAATTTGTAGTGGGATAAAATATGTGACCTCAGAGTTCACTTTAGCTAGGTCCCGTTATAGACAGCTTCAATTTCCCTAATCAAATAGCAGTTATCTCAAGAATAGTATTTAAATTCTGCATTGGGTTTTCAAAAAGGTATTCATCAGGGTACCACTTTGCATCAAAAGGGATGTGTCTACCAAAACATTTCTGAAAAATAATTTACCTAAATAGGTCGTGACCAAGTGTACCTGGTGTCTCTGGGCAAATACTCCAACTTAATAGTGTTAATGAGTTAATGAAGTTTCCCAGAGTGACTATTTTTGAAATGTTAGGTCAGTTTATTTAATACAGTTCTTAAATTATTATTACTAAAGGAGTATCTACCATGTTTTGACATGATTGATAACCACATACTTTTAGTATTTCATTATTGGTTGACTTCTGACAACTTCAGACACTACAGTACTTCTGTTTCATATCAAATGATGACTAAATTGTTTTGGAAAGTGTATGCACAGCTATTACAGACTTCAGCAAAACATGCTTGCTGTATTTTTCAAGGACAAAATTTGACCCTAAACATTTACATTACAATCTAATATTTATTAACATTCAGTAATACCTTTAATATGTTCTTAGTTAACTGTTAAATTGAAGTGATTATCTTAGACCTGAAGTGGGTATTTTTTGAGGATGTTTAGCATTTCACAGAATTGAACCAACAATTAACTATCACTTGGTATTTCCAGAATTTATTGTATGATCTCTTGTTCTTGTCCTGTATCTTTTCTGTACATACATCTCTATTGAATTCATTGTCTTTGTGGCACACAGAGCGTAAAATCATATTTTATAATTAAATCACTCTCTAGCAAAATTAGGGTTATGGTATAGGCAGATTCTGAATACCTCTTGACCAGTGTATATATGGAGTGAGTCTGTTGATGCCAGTGGATTCATCCCACATGCATAGGTGAGGATTGTTTTTATTTTATGACATTAGAGCACTTTTTATTCATAAACAATGTCTGGCATTTCTCTAATTTAGTCAGCATTTATCACACACTAACTGGGCAACAGTCCTGGGCCAGAGTGCCTTCATCCTTTAAGGATGGTGCCTGCTGTGGTTGCCTGAATTCAGTGATTTAGGGTAGAGCAGGGGAGACTTCCTCTAGCCTTAAACATTTTATTAAATGTTACGTAGATGCCAGAATAACTTTAGAATCTGGCCTACAAGAAATAAATAGCCTACATAATTAAAATGCTGATGTCCCCTCACAAGCCAAAATGAGGATAGGGAAGACTGAAGTGCGAATGTTTCTGGTGTGTGTCAGAATTAACATTTTAGGAAGTGCTGCGTCTGCGTTTTGAACAATGCTCGGCCCATGTTGCTGGATTTGAGAAGTCTTATCTTACATCTGTAATCTTACTAGCACTACAGTGTAGTGTAACAAATTGCAGTTATCTAAAACACTGATATTTTTGACATTGGTGATTCATAAGATTTTTTTTTAACTCTCAGTAAAACAGTTTGAAACACCTGTATTTATTTACACTATACTGTATACTATATACACTATATATAGTTCTGTGTATAAATAAAGCATATAGAAGAATACTCATCCAAGCATCTTTTCAATCAAACTGTGGATGTGGTTCTGATCCAGAGCCAATTTCTATCTGTGGAAAGACACCTTCTGACTTTGGATGAGCCCCTACAGCCTCCATGCTTCTTAAATTAGAGTTGGAAAGTCCCAGAATTTCTTCCTGGAAAACCCTGAATTTTCTTTTACCAGTTTTTTGTACGAGAGACAAACAGATATAGTACAAATGCACTAAGGAGAAGAAAACAAACAGTAGGTAAACTGTTTCCCCACATTTGCCCTCCTCTGCTCTTCTGAAAAGCAAAATCCTTTTCTCGGTGATAACCTGTGGATACACAGTTTTCTCTGAATGGGTTGCGAGAGTTTATCACTGAGTTTTTGAGGGGGAGAACAACACATGTATGAGAAGAGAACAAGGACGCAGTGAACTAAAAGAGACATTTAAACATTCAGAGGAGAGACACTGGTGTGGTAGGGAGTTGGAGCAAACGGGAGGGGAAGTCTTGGCGATAGGAACTGGCTGTGTTTGGGAACTTACCCACTGTGCAGACTTTCTTGAAGTCAGGGCAGCACTCCATGTAGTGTTGACAGCTAAAATCACAGTGGCAGTCATGCTCTCTAGAATACCCTTCCCCACATCTCCCTGTACAGCTTGATAAATCTAAAATCACACAACACTGGTGTAAACATTGCCAAACCAAAATGATACATAAGGAAATGCTGAATGGCAAAAAGTAGTAAGATTTATCTTTTTTTAATGGAATGCCATTTCTTCACTTGGTATTGCAGAAACTGTGAGCCTGGTACAACGCCTCCTGAAGGCATGCACATCAGAGGTTTACTCTGAGCCAGCCTGAGGACCGGCAGCAGTGTGCTAAGGTTAGAGGATAACTTATCCTGTTTCTCCTGAAGATTAATGAATGCCTGAGGACGTGTTTAGTAATATGGCCACACCAGTTCTGGCATCAAAACTAGCCCATGCAGATTTATCTTAAGCAGTATATCAGCCAGGCAGCATATTGTTTTGCAGACTTATTCTCCCTACACATGGTTATAGATGTGTGCCCGCACTGCCATACCTGGCAGACTTATTTTACTTTTTGTAGTATTCTACAATAACCAAATAAAACCAGTTTACCTTGCAAACTGGTGAGCACTGTCATAATAAATACAGGTCCCTGGAGCCATTTTTATTTGCGGTTTTTAAAATCTCCCTGCCCTCTATGTTATTTTTTTCCCTGAGGTCAGAGAGAAATTTAGTATCAACTCTGAGGTTAGGAACAGCTGGGATCTAGTCCTGCAATCTTCTACAATTTACTTTCTGTTTGTTAATTAGGAGATTACTTATTAGCAGAGTAAGATAAAAGCTCATCCCACAACGGCTTTACTGCTAGACTGCTGTATAAAATGCTAGATAATAATAAATGGTGCAGGTTACAGGCGGTCAGCAAACGTCAGGAGGTCTGCTTTCAAACTGCACGCGTTCAAGCTTGGCAGCGGTTTGTTACCCTCTACTGCCAGATCAGATATTCACCCTGGAACAACTTCCCTTCCTACGTGAAGTCTCTTATAACATAACATGCTAACAGCTTCTTCTGGAAATGAAACATGCAGGACCACAAGTGAAGTGCCCCTAAATACAAACAAAGAAGCTGAACAATCAGCAAGCTAAAACAGAGTTAAGATAATCAGCTGAAACACTGAGGAACAACAAGAAATCAACAAGAAATAACGTATAACACAAGACAACAACAAAGACAATTTCTAACAGCACACACTCTACGTGTGTGTATATGAAGGAAGACTATAGAATAGCAAACAATTATGTGTATTGTGATTTTTCGGCAGTTAGGTATAATGTTCGTTACCACTTCTTTACAGATAATGAATGGGGACTAGGGAATAAATGGAGAAGGTAATGGGCTTTTAACAGGGGAGTTGAAAAGAGAAGCTAGGCATCTTCCTTTATGGATATGTGGCCAATATATTGCACCCTTCTTCACTTATGGGAAGAAAATATAGGTAAGTCCAAAAAGTACCATCTTTTCATTAATTTATTTGTTTTAAGTTTATGACTTTTAAGTTATGAAGTTACTTCTAAGGAAAATGCCTAAATGATTCTAGTTGCTCTTGGCAAGAGTCTTGATTGTTGCTGAAAATAGCAGAAAGGCTCCCATCAACTACAGAGGGTGCAGTATCAGACTGCAGGTCAAATCTGACATCTGCTGTGCCCTGACAAACTGCTCAGATATACAAATGTTATGTCTTCTACTATCAAGTAGTAATAAATTATTTTCTACCAGGAAGTAACACATAAAGTTAGCACTATAGCAACTTGATAGCTACTTGAGAACTGTGACAACACAGGACTTGCCAGGCTGCAAGTTCTTCTGTTTCTTCATAACTGTGCTACTTTAGTCAGAAATAATTTACAGAGCTTTGAGAATAAATAAAAATCTGTAGTATTAGAAAAATAATTGCCAAAATTTGCCTTGGTGGTGGTAATAACAGTGCATTTAATGGCAAAGCACTTAGCACGGCATAGACATTCCTTTCGCTCAGCCTATTGTATTTAAATATTTCTAACCAAATTATGTGGATATTGTAATTTAGATTCTTCCTTGAATCATACTGCAAATCACTTGGGCAAAATATGTTAGTCTGAGGGCAACAGGATCTGTAGGTATGTCTACAGAAAAAGAAGTAGGTTCATACACATTTCACATGATATTCATATTTATGTTATTCCTCAAAAAAAGACTATGCTGTACCAAAATACGTTTATGAAAATACGCAATGATGATAAAAGGGAATCATAATGTCTGTCTGAATAAATATAAAGTTCTAGAACTTAGTATTTTTATGAAGATGCATTTGAAGCATTCTTAGTATTTGTCAGATATTCTAGACACTCTCCCTTCCACTTTGTATGTTACAGTACCTTCAGAAGACACTTCTTGAATCAAGGACAGTGAAAGGATCACCACGGATACGCAAAGTATGTTCCATATGATCATTACTTTCAGGTACGACATCATCCCTAAAAAGGAATAATCTCACATCACTACATGCAATTCAACTCATTAGTTCAGAATTACAAAAAAATTGCAGTGCATATCTTCATACATAATACTAGTTTAATAACAATATAAAATTAATGTTAAAATTATTCAAGGACTAATTGCTAATTTGGAATTATGGCATAAATTCTCTCTTCGTTATTAGTCAATTAGCTGTTAAATTTTGTAATAGGACTAGGCAAATTCATTATTAGCAAATAACAGAAGTAATTTTTTGCAGAATTCTTTACATGACAACTACAGTCACAGTCTTTTAACATGGGCACACTTCAGCACAACAGTTTCTAAGGTTATAATACTGATGAATATAAACGTAAAGTAAAAGAAATACTGTCAAAATATTAGTTGTTTAACAGCATTATTTTATAAACCATAATCTATCATTGAAATATTAGAGTTTAAATATCTCAAATGGAAATGTAGGATAAAAGTGTATCTTCTTTCAAAAGGAAAACTTGTCTGTTTTTTCTGTTCTAGTTCATCACTTTCCTTTTGAAGAAGAGCACTTTGATCAAAGCCCTCAGAGTAGAGATAGTTATTACACTTACCTAACAAAGAATATGTCTGCTCTCAGTGATGTTTCAGATGCCTTATATATTGCTTTGTAACTTATGCTGGGGTTAACTAATTAGCTCGTTAAACAAAACCGCCAATGACAGCTTATGACAGCAAACTTTCCACATGAGTTGGAAGAGGTCCCAGATGACTAGACTAACACAACATCTGGAAAATACTCCCATTAAGAAAAATGATTACAGAAAAAACTAAATAGGGACTTACTAGTCAAAACACATTTTGATTACTGAGTGAAATGAACAAACTGTCCTGAATGCATCTGGAAGTCATTAGATATTATTGCATAGCAATAAAAAATCATTATAGGCAAATGGTGAGTGTATTTTCTTTCCTGTCAAATGTAGCTTAGGTGACAATAGCCTAAAATTATGCAGTAGTATCTGCTACTGGTGGCGTATCTTCTCCAAAAAGTTTTAAGATCTAATTCATGCAGTCATAAGTAATTTGCCAGTTCTGCACTGAATTTATAATACTTTTCCCTGAACAGAATGGAAATTTTGCCAAGGTACTGGCTAGAAATCAAAGAATTTCGTCTAATCTCATATTTATTAAGTATAGTATATATAAAGCATCAAAAATGAATGAAATAGACTTAAATTGTTTCAATGATCTGGTTCTAGATTCAGGGTGCTGGAAATGGGTATCTGCAACTCCCTCTCAGAGCTAAAGGAGGTTCCCATTGAATCTTTTAATGGTCCTGAGTCTCAGAGTTTGGGGGTGATTTTTTATACAGAAACTATCTTAAAATCCAGGGAACTTTGGTATTTCTGTCTTATGATATTACTTGAATCCCAACGTAGTTCTGTTATACCAAAATAATAAATATGGTATAATATACATTGATCCCTATTGAGGAAAGCGCTTAAGCATAAGCTCGAGTATCTTAAGGAAAGTAATGTAGGTACCTCTGAAATGTAGTGGGTTTAGACACATACTTGAATGTTTTCCTCACTTGGTCCAATGATTGTGCTTTAGTATTTTTATGCTAGATTTTCATTCTAATTTATGTCTTATCGCAGTAGACACAATTTCATTCAATCTTTCTGCACTGTGGACACTTCTAATTGCTTTCTTATCACAGCCACACTTCAGTTAATTGATTCCAGCCAATAAAGGAGTGCCCTTTCATTGCTGTAGGAACACACATAATCTTTGTAAAAGTTTGTGGAGTTGTTTAGACAAGTGTTAACTGGGAGCACTTACATAGTGTTGATTTGCTATTTAAGGTTCTCTTCCCACTGCCAACCTACTTGTGATGTATCTATTACTCTACTCTGTGGAAATGGGAACCTGAAGCTCTAAGATTTTGTGGAGTTTATTCAAGGTAATACACATTAGGAAATATATATTACATGTCTTATAACAAGAACTTCAATACCGTCTTTAGTGGAGCTGACTATAAGCTTGATAAAGAAACTTTGTGGTTTGAGAAGAAAGGTACCTGTTGATGGATTTTTAAAACCTACAGAAGTATTTTCTAGAGTAGCTAAATAGGATCAACATGATGAGATTGGTTTTCTAGAAAAGTACTAAAATCCTCATAACTTAAATAATTTATGTTTTGATCAAGCAAAACATTTAAGACTACCTTATTGAGTATATCCGTACTTTGATAGCCATGATATGGAGGAGATTTGTTGACTCTTCCATCATTTCACAGCCAATACAGCTGTGATTCCCAGTTAAGACTGGCTAGCTACCTGAGGTAAAAAATATATATATAAAGTAGTAAATAAAAAGTAACAGGAACTCAAGTTTATTACCATGCTTCTGTTAACATGCCAGCACTCAATTAAGTCATATGAAGAAAATTAGTTACATACACAACTTGAAAATATGGGTGTCATGATTGGCTGCTACATTTATTATGTGTTAGGGATATGTTCATTTTGGTAGGGTTGTATTGTTTTATTTCTCTTACGAATTAAGTTATTGGATTGTTAGAGGTGATGTGGGGTTGCAAAGTTTGAGTAATGAGATGAGTTCCCAAACTGCAGTTGCTAGATTTCAATTGCACTTATCTCCATTTGGAGTGTGTGTTTGTTATAGTTGAATGACTGTTAGGTGGTCATTAAAGTTTCTTTAGTATTAGTTATACAAGCTCCGAATAGAAACTGATACTGCACAGTGTTTCTTTTCCTTCAGGTCAATGTAATTTTAGGTAGCAGCATCTGACAACATGTGCTGGATTTTTACCAACCTGTATGGGTTCCATTTACTTTTGTGATATGTGAAAACTGAGGTTGTCATAAATATGCCGTGCCCTGTGCAGAAAAAAATACATTTGAAAATCTCTGTATGGCTCTTCTTTATAGTACTTTTTTATACATAATTAAATATTAATATAAAAGAACATACTTTTTGAAAGTTGAAGATGAAATAGGAAGGCTTTTTTGGAGATTAAGGTACTCGGGTAGGAAATGAGTTCAGATTGATTTCCAGTTCTGTGACAGCCTTGGTGTCCGAGTTTTAGTCAAGTCATTTATGCTGAAGGGTAAAACAGGATTTTCAGAAGTGCCAGTTAAATACTTTCATAAAAATCTCTTTTTTCATAACATACATATTATTAAGCCACTTCTGCAGGTAGGTCTAACCTCCATGTATGCTGCATGGGATAATTCCATAAGTGGATTAACAGGACATGAAAAGACACCTTTAAATTGTAGTGTCACAGCTGCATTTAAGTGGTATTTATGATGGCACTTCACAGTGTGTGATCAGGCAACAGTAGAGTGGGATTTGTATCATGACCACCTTCTGCTGGTCTTACCTTTATTTTCAGGGAGGGACTTCAAAATCCTGTTTTAAATTATTGTCATGGTTTCTGGGAGGCAGTAAGACGTATGCTCAAATTACGAACACAGTCAGGGTACTCATGATGGACAGAGTTTACTTGCTAATGTTTTGCAAATGTTTGTGTGCCAGTAAAAAGGGCTGTAAGAGTAACAGTGAAACAGTAAGCAGGGAGCTGCATGGATAGGATAGGGTGAGATGGGGACACATCTCAACCATTTTTGGGTTGAGCTCCATCTTAAATGGACTTGGAGCTGTAAAAAAAGGAATAGTACAAAATGTTCCATTTGCTTATTTTTACTTCTGCTGCACTTGGGGAAACAGGACTCATTATATTCCTGATGAGTAAATAAAGATACATGACTTCACCACCATTTTTCTTCATCTTGGAGAAACATACAGGGCCTAATATTGTGGTTAGCCACTCCAATTGGAAAGAGATAACTTTATTTTTTGTCTGGTACTTGATTGTTTCAGTTAGGTATCAACTGACCAGTCATTTAATTTGGCAAGGGTTTCAGGCAACATAAACCACTCATTAAATCTTGTCAGGTGTATCCAAAATCTTATCTGTATTTCTTAAATTAATCAGTTGATTGCATTTAAAAAAAAAAAAAAAAGAAGCAGCCTTTCCCTACAAACCCTGCTTTGCCTTTTTATTGAGATCATTGTACTTACAGTACTATTATTAGTATCTTTTATTTCTGAATTAATGAATTCCTTACATTGATGCACATGACTGAACTGTATTCTTACGCCTTTTCTTACGCCTTGGCTTTTTTGGATGCTCATCAGTCAGTCATATTTATGATAGTGGTTTTGGGATGTGTTCATATCCACTGGGGATCACATGGAAAATATAATCCTGGAAAATGATCATTGTGTTAATCTGGGTCTGGTCTGACAGATGCCTCATTGCTTTTCAGTCCCATCACTGATCCCCATTCAGTCCCATAATTGATACCCATCAGTATCCTAAAAATATAATGTAATTTTCATATAAAACTAAGTTACATTTTGAGTGATCTGAACCCCTGTGAGAATTCAGTTGACTATACGAGCAGTTGGGGTGTCCCAGCAGAAGTTACATAGAGAAACTGAGCTGAGCAAGAGTGAAGAAAGTCAAAAGAAAACAAAAGAGCATGTATTTAGAGTGGTGTTGGTCTGATAAATATTCACTGATTAGTGTACCTGTTTAACCTAGAAGGAATCATAGAAGGAATTTAATTGAAAGTTAAGTGAGAGTGCTGGAAGTCTCATTAAATGAGTTTCTACGAATAATTATGAAGAACTGCAGGAAAGTTTTGCTCTTGCAGGAAGGACTGACACACTTCCAGGCTTACGGTTTTGGAGGCGCAAGGAAGGAGAATGTTGTAGAGGAAGTAGAAGCCCTAATATGGGAAGGGCATTACAATCAATTACAATTAATTCTTCTGGAGTATCTGATAATTGACCGAAGGACACGTCCCTGTATTGCTTTCTACAATCAGTCACTTTCTTCCATGCCAGAACTGGCTACATTTTATTGGCATATTTTATTTGATTATAAGACAGAGGAATACACTTTTAAGACAGAGGAATATTAATATCATTACTTTTCTGTGATTTATGAGTAGTGTAAGTAGCAGTAGTATTGCAATGAATTTCGCTGTAGCAAGCTGCTGTAATAGGGGTCAGATGGTCACATGCATCATCCAGTTGATGTAAATATAGATTTATTGCATTTCCAATTTCTAAAAAGTTGAGAGAATTGTTTAAAAGTAAAAGTAGAGAGAACAATATGACTTAGAAATTATATTTGTCCATACGGTGATAACAGATGAGCCAATAACGATAGGTAGAAGATGAAGGATAGAATCTACATTTTTGTGTTATTTTTACAGTACTACCAAAATGAGTAGGAGACATCTTTTTATTCCAGAAGAGCTTTATACTCAGCACAGCTGCAGCATTACTGGATATCTTGAAGAGGAGGAGGAGGAGAAGGTCTGCTGGCTGTTTACATCAATAGATGTCCATAACTTTACTTCCTCTGGAGCTATGACCCTAAGACCATCACTTCATAGCTGTCATAAAATTTCTAAGTCGGTCCTAACAATTCCCTCTAAAAGACCTTTACAGTTTTTGTCCCAAAGCGAGAGCATGGATTTACTTGAACTAGGCTGGAATCTCATTTTGTGTGGAATGTATGTTCTGATTCATACAACAGGGCAGACTTTTAATGGCAGTGTGTTACAGGGAGAAATCTTTCAGAGAATGTCTGTCAGAACAGAATCTTACCAAATCAGAAATATTAAACTTTTCTTTCTTTCCTAGTATGTGAATTATTCCCCTCATAACTTGAGTCTAGTAAAATGGTTATTGATTTAGATCCAGATAGCCTGATTAAAAAGTGACTACTGCCTCACAAAAATATCTCACAAAATGAATTATATATTCCATATTGTTTGGGGTTTTTTTTAATTAATAAAGTGTATGGAGTAATTCTCCTACTGAATAATAACAGGAAGAAAACAAGAGATTCAACTATAGGAAGAAAATATTTTCATGCAAGATTTGATTAATATGAAGGATGGCACATGATAAGAATAAGGAAAATGAACATGAGAAAGACAATGTGCTTCAGGCAGGAAAAAGAGGTAAAACTAGTAGAGCAAGAAGTTATACATGTCTGTTTATAACATAAGAAATTATGTTTAAAAGTTAAATAGGGAATCCCAATTAAACAGTAGGAGGTGAATTAGCACCGACTCCTGGTTAATTTGATTTGTGAATGAAAGATGTAGAAAATGCTTTCAGACCGCAGTTATTTCATTACCACCTACAGGACTGTTAATAAAGATTCCCAGAAACAGTCACCACTCTTTATATGACTGAAGAATAACACCCTTGCTTTGGCAAAATAGCAGTGAAAAGGTGTCAGACAGTATTGCGAGGTGGTTTTCTTTTTTTCAGACTTGGTATGAAGTAATTTTCTTGTAACATGAAGAATCATCTTTCTTAGACATCACACTCAGGCTACTATAAATAATCCTTTTAACACTTTCTCAAGCTTTCACCTCCTATGTATTCCAGCAAAAATGGACTGCTTAAATGTGTATATTCAAGGGGGAAAGACTTGCTAGATCAGCATAATTGTACATAAGAGCAACAAGTAGTGGTTAATTTATACTTCTCTGAGAAGATTTATTTTTTTCTTTTTTGGAACTTTTCTGCTGTTACTTGACTACAGTGTGAGAAATGAACAGTAACACTTTTGATGTGTATTCAACAGGAAGGTCTTGAAGATCAAATAATAAGTTCATGTACAAAAAACCTCTCTTGTCAGTATTGAATACTGTATATTAATGGTAGTAGAGAAAGCTTTAGGTAAAGCTGCCAAAGGCCTGTGGAAGCTGCCTTTTTTTCTTTTTATTGTAAACACCTGGTTTTGATCATTCATAGTTTTTACAAGAATCTGAATTATTCATCTGAAATGTTGAATACTTTGCTTCTGCCTATTAGGATTCTGTTGTGTAAAAGACACCTACAGTGAATAAGAGGCGACTGGGTATTTGGCAGAGTGGATTGTCTCAGCATGATAAATCCCTTTTTCTTTTTCAAAGGTAAAAATATAAAAAAATGGAAAAATACTCATTTGGCCTTCAGTTTCAATGACCTTTGAAATAGTTGTGTTCTCTTTTAAGTGCTTTCAAAATGAACTCTGCCTCTGAGAAATCAGTTTTCTTCTCTATCCTCCTGCAAGAGTTGCACACACAGAGCGTGACTGCAGCAGCTCAAAACAGGGCACTAAGAACACAACAGTCCATTTGCAGTTTAAATGTAACAGGAAGATTCTTCCAACAAATAAAGTGATTGCAAAAATGTAAATTATTCATCAAGGCTATAGTACATCACAGGTTGTGGAGTGCTGATCAAGTCAGAAAAGGAATAATCTGCAGCAAAGGCCAGATTCTTAATCTGATCTGCTGAGAGAATAACAAGGCAAAATGAAGAAAATAACCATCTTTAGTTGTTTATGATCTAATTGTCTTTCTGCTGTATGAGGAAATTTCTAGGCATTGGTCCCCGTTTGCCTATAATTAAGTCCAAGGTTAAAACTTATAAGTTTTAGGTTTTAGAAATCTAAAACTGGAAGTCCACTTAATTACCTGTTTCTCAAGGGCACAGGTAGCTGGGAGCATGAATGGCAGGAGCTCCATTCTAATAGGGAGTTTAGTTCTTTATCTCCCCTAAACAATCCTTTTTCACAGCGTGGACTACCATAATTAAAAGCTACTGTTAGGGTTGGGGGTCTGAATTAGTCCCCATATCCTTCCTCAGGTGTGACTACGCTTGAGGTCAGGGTCAAGGTCAAGCTTTGAAAAGATGAGTCTTCAAGAACTTGGATTTTAAAAGCCCTAAGGGTTAAAGAGACCTGGCAGTAGTGGGGATATTTTTTTTTTTTCTGTTTAAATGATTCATACCCCTTCTAGACTTCAAATTAAGTTTATGGTTTTAATTAAAGTAACACTCTAGTGATTCAGCTTTGTGGTTTTCGGTTTTAGGAAGGTGTCTGGCAGGGCCTGTTTACTCCCATGTACTTTAGAGATTGATCAATATATTGATATTACTAAGCATATATTTGGGCTCAGAGTTAGGGCTTCTGGTTCTGAAGCTCATGTACTAAAAGGTTAAAAGGAGGGCCGAGGACTGATGGGGATCTTCTATGTTTTGGTAGTAATTGATCTCCAAAGTAAAATTCCACTTTGGGGGTTCATGCTATTAGGATCCTCATTTATGGCTACGTTCAGTATAAGTTTAGTAGTAGCATTTCAGTGTATTTCATTAATGTTCAATTTATGTGTTTCAGTTTCAATCTGTGTTTTCAGATATTTGTGTGTTTCTGTTGCTTCCAATGTCACTTACTGTAAAGACTGGCCTTATTCTTATAATCAAGGTTAGCATAAGGATGTGGGCTGAAGCTAATATTTAGTCATCTACAGCTTTAAGAACCAATAAGCATGGGCAGACATGAACCACAGCCAGGTATTTTATTTTTATAAAGGGATTAAACTCTGGCTATAAAGAACATTGGGTTTAGGTTTCAAGGATTTAACAATCCAACACATCAATATATATGTTATCTGGGGACTTCAGAGATAGGGTTAGACTTAAGAGAAATCTGAGGAGGAAAAATCTGTTGTCCTTCTGGAATCAGTGGGTGGTGGGAGCTGAAAAAAGGTTTCTGAAGACTTTCAGAATCCAAATCTTCAAGAGCATGTACTATTGCAAAGTTCTCCAGAAGTTGTCTGGTACCAGTATGTGCCTAGCATCTTAAGTCTTCTTTCAAGGTTTGAATGAGTCCCA
The DNA here is from genome assembly GCA_008711295.1 of Anarhynchus alexandrinus. NCBI lineage: Eukaryota > Metazoa > Chordata > Aves > Charadriiformes > Charadriidae > Anarhynchus > Anarhynchus alexandrinus. Next base: position 877,423 of record VUYV01000113.1, read on the forward strand.
TAAAATTGAGTCCCATAGCTAAGTTACAGTGGGCTGTGGTAGGAGTATGAAAAATTTCATGCCCCTTTTATCTGTTAAAAACATAGAGGGGTAAAACTATACTTGGATTAGGAATTGTTTCATTTTTTAGTAATTTTAGTGCCATATTGTGTTACACAGACACTGTATGCTTAAGCAGTGGTTTGATGTTAGTAGGAGATAATGTCTCATATTTTGGGGGTGGTTTTGCGTATATGAAACCCATACTTAGGGTTAAGAGTTGGAAACCCAGAGGCAAGAAATCTGTGGGCCCCGTAATCTAAAGACATAAAGACATAAAGAAGACAATTTAGCATCAGAAGGACTAGCGCTTTATGTGCTGGCTTAGTATGCAAATAATACTTTAGAGGGTTTTTTAGTTAATTTAGGCATAGGGTTACACTATTGATTGCTATTATTGGTATTATTTATCCTACCTAGTGCTTAGACTAAACCCATCACAAAGCGTAGCCTGAATAACAGCCAGGGAGCAGATCCCTGCAAAGATCCCAGAAAGAGAAAAGAGAAGCATCTTTCCATACCAACTAACTCTTACCCTTGTAGAATATATGAACAAGGTGCATATCTAGGCATTAGAAGAATAAGGGTCATCAATTTCTGTGCTCTGGGACATTATTAATCTCCAGTTAGCAACAGGAAAATATACCTTTGTCTTCCTTAAGGCACAGCATTGAAGTGTTGGTGCATCTGACAGGTTTTTGCACCTCATTTGGCATTGCTGTGAAAGGAAGGGACAGGACATTGAATTCTGGCAATAGATTCCTACCTTTTCTGTAACTAACATCTGAGATTAATCAGTAGCTTAGTTTTACCAAACATAGTCTACTCTGTTTCTGTTACAGTATTCTCTTTGCTGATGGCTCTTTAACTCAACTTTTTGAGGGACTGTGGGTTGTGATGAGGACTGCAAGAAGAAGAAAATCTCTCCAGTGGGTAGAGAATTCAGGAGGTTGCATCACTCTGAATGGGATGGCAGGTTTATAGATCATACCTCTGCTAGCATATTACTTTGCAGGCTGTTCTCTGCTGGGCACTCTTAAGTTGGTAAATCATATCTTGGTTTTGTATGCAGTTGTATCAGTGAGTGCTCCCAAGTACATCAGGTTATTTAAGTCCTATTGTTTCATAGTAATATTTTCATAATATTCAGAATCTATTAGGTGCTTTTCAGAACAAACAAGAAAAAGTCCTCACCCTGTGCAGCTAACAATCTAATTTTAGTACCTCATTGGAGACGTATCTGGAGGATGGGACGTCTTACAGGCAGCTTTCTTTTATACTTTTCAGAATGAGTCATATGTTTTTGTGAGCAAAGCAGTTGGTTTAAAGATTAAAATTGTAAATAATGCACCACCCTTAAGACAGTTCTATTCCAGAAAGATTAGGCTTAGTGAATTGTCAACATTCTTTGCTCCAAGTTAGTTTTTAGAAAATAAGAGAAAATTCTAGGGATGCTGATAAAGAATATGTGTTGACATAAGAATACTCTTAAAAGAAAACATCACTTATCCTTTGTTTATGGATGCTAGGCCTGAGAAAGAAATCTATACAGATGTAATCAGACAAATCAAAGAATTTGTGTAACCAAAATAATATACAGCAACTGTACTGCTTAAAAGCAGGGCCTTCCAGAAATCATGTCATTAATAAAATTATTTTGTTAATTCTTTCTTTTTCTGCTGAGGAGTGAAATCCTTGAGCATGAAGTGTAGGTGTATGTGCTGAAATATTGACAATGGACGTTACAGTCACTGCTTTGCCTATACTTCAGTAAATGATTCAAATCTATTATTGCTGCTGTTAAGTCCAGAACATGAGAAATGAGCAGAAAAGACAGACAAATTTTTATGGGAAAGCTTAATCTAACAGCACGTCAAGAACAAATCCTACATGAGGTTGGTGACGATATAATGATGTGAAATAACAGTGAAAACTAACTCTGAGATGAATGTGGGGGCCACATGAGGAAGAACAGCTGAAAGAAAGTTGCTACAATCGTCATCTCTTGGGGACCAAATGATCAGTTCTTCATTGTCCTGAATCCATTGAAAGGAAAATGTGTTGAAAATGGAAGCAGTTTGCTTAGCCTTTAATGCCAAGTTCAGTGGAAATTCAGATCTCTTGATGTTTTAGTTAATCTTTTTTTTCCTTGATTCTTCTTTAAGTATGCTAAGAGTAGGCATATCAAGTATCTAAGAATATAGCATATGTTTCAATTAAGGATATGCCCCAAATTCACCAGTCTTTTCAGGAGAACAGCAATTCCTTCTAAATGTTTAGCTTAACTTTTAGATTGAAGTAATTTTATGTAAATGTGTTATGAACTCCACACTTACCAAATTATTTTGGAATCCTTAAAGTTGACATCTACAGGTAAGAAGAATTATTAGGAAAGGTGTAAGGACAAACAAGCTAAAGCAGGCAGACTACAGACAGTCTGTCAAATTCTAGGAAATTAATTTCACAATGCCCAACAATATGCAACTTGTATTTGCAGATAAAGGAAGAGCTGCTGTGAAGACAGTGTATTTAAAATAAATAAACCTGTTCTCCTGTGAAATTTTGAGACAAGTTTAAACCAGCAAGATCTAAAATATAGACAGAGATAAGGTACTGCTCCTAACTTTTTAGGCCTAAGTTTGTGACTTTTTCAATTGTGTGTGTGTGCGCTATTATCTGTTTCTATGAAGATTTTTATTTAGCCCTATTAAACCTAGAGAAGGATAAATTCATGACTTTGGCTTGAGTAAAAGTTGTTTTATAAGCAAAGTGCTTTAGGCATAGACATTTAAATTCCAAATCCATTTGATGCTTAGTTTTAATGTATTAAATTGATTTTTCTATCCAAATACTAGAGTTTTGAGAATAAGATAGGTTAAAGGGTTATATTTCTGAAAAAAATCAGAGTATTAAATAGGATATTTTGTCAAGCTTATGTCATCAGAGGTGCAGATCACAAACTGCAAGCGCAGGACTATTCCAAAACAGTAACACAGTGGCTTGAACTGTCTCTATCAGCCACAGTAGACTAGTAGGAAAATGGACAGATGGGCTGATGTAGCATTAATCTGGTATAAGCAATACAGAATATAGGCATTGATCTGCAACAGAGCTTCCAGTGCGTTGTCCTTTTTACCTGACCTAAGGCTGTCTAATTATGAAACTATCTCAAAACTTTAGTAAGGAGTTGCAGCTGCTGGTGTTTTCAGTATAGCTGGCAGCAAAGTAAATCGTTCTGCAACTTGGTAAAGACCCAGCATAAATTCAAACCTGTAGATATTAACATAGTGCAAACCTGAGCTTCATTCATTTAGCTTTCTATAAGGAAGACAGAACAAATTTGCACATTATTCAACCTCTGATGAAGCTTAAATACTTATTTGTAAAAGTACATTGAAAAAGAGTGTGTAAATGTGCCTAATTTGCACAGAGTGAAGAACAAACAGGAAAGCTCAGTTATTTGCAGTACTTTTTAAATGTGATAATAAATTTTCATTTAGGACCTTGCTGCAAGTAATTACTAAATGATCCTAGGAAGGCATCAAGTAGGAAAATTCCCTAAATTAGTTATTTACATCAGTAAAATATATGCCTAAAATAATAGATTATTGTAATATATTCCAGCCTATTACCTCTTTGTGAAAAACCACAAAAGATCCAAGCCTTTTTTTTCTCTGTGTATAATAAATTTTAAACCTTACAATGCTTTTAAATTCCTAGGAGTTATGCACAAAGTAAGTAGTTTCCCATTCTAAAAGTGTTTCAGAATATGTACAAAACCTGAATACTGTCTTGAGGCTTTATTAATATTATTGTGGTGTTTCTTTCCAGTATTTTTGATGAGGAAAATATGAAGGACAGAATGGCGCTATTTTCTGACTATCCTGTTTTGTAGGTGGTATAGGACGAGCCTTCTTGTATCACCTAAAATTTACTGAAATACATGGTGTCTCGAGGATATACAGCATTGGTAGTTGCCTTCTGTTTTGACCAGCTGCATTATTAGATCCAGTGATGAATTGGGCCAACTAAGGCAAACTTTAAACATCATATGTCAATGAGAAGCTTAGCACCAGTGTTACAGGCAAGCCTGAAGCTGGAGCAGTAAAGTTCAAGGAGATCTGAGAGGACGTAACTAAAGACTGAGAGGCAATGAAAGGATAAATGAATCCCTCAGTATTGGTGGAGATGATGTATTAGTTTGTTTAGCCAGCAGGGCGTTGATGGTAATGGGTTGGGCTGCAGACACAGGATGTGTGATGAGAAGTAGAATTTGGCGTCAGTGACCAGCTACCAAATTGTAGGCAGTGGGGATTGACTGGAATATACAGTCATGAAGGAAACGCGAATGGCCCTTGTTGCCAGCAGATAAGTTTATGTGTTTTTGTCTTTGGGAATTCTGTGGGGGTTGGGTGAGACGGCTGTGGAATTTGCAAAGGTTGCAGAATTTTGGCACCATTTTAGGGCTGATGTTATATTCATAACATTCTGTTCCAGGGCTCTGACTTGGGCTGATGACTCTGCGTTACTTAATGGTAACGCCCTAGCGTTCTTCTCCTGAGGGCTCAGGTTACTCAGTGAAGTTAATTATGTGGCCAGATAAAACTTTGTGGTTATTGTGACATGTTGTTGAGATTTTTCTGGTGACATTTAGAACAGCGCTTCAGAAATTTAGGGTCCTGTATTCAGTGAAAGTGGAGAAAGTAGTCCAAAAATATTAACCCAACCCCATGGTCCGATATGGAATACTGTGAGCATTTTTGGCTGCCCATGCACAATTTACTGAAATTAAGACAAGTGAAAAGAGAGGCTGTGATAATAAATAAAGCAATGGAAAGATGCAAGAGGAAACCGTAGAAGATTTCTCTGTGTAAATACCTCGAGGCAATAAGGATCTGGGGAACTGAGAGGAAGAGAGTTATTTAAACTAGAGAGAAACAGCAGCCAGAAGTCAAGTAGTTTTAAGCAGTTTGTAAGTAAGATTATTCAGGAAATTAGAATAAGGTTCTTAAGCATTATATCACTGAGGTTTTGAAACAGCCTTCTGATCAAATGAGTTTTAAGATGGAGCTGGATGCATTTTTGAACAAGGTGAAATGCTGTGGGAGAAGAATCTCAGTGATGTAGGATTTCCTTGTTCCTCCCTTCTCTCCTCTTGGTATGCATCCCTAAAAGAGAACAGTGTAACTGAGGTTGTATTATTAACCTGTTGTGATTTTGCAAGCCTATTACTGTAAGACGGTAGACCGTGGTCAGTTATTTTAGAGACATTACTTCACTGTAAATGGATCAGATTAATTTCCATTTACTAAGTCATGTATCATGGACATCTGTTGAAGAGTCTTATTTGGACCCTTTTTAAAACTTTGCCATTACATAATTATATGGAGAGGCAACAACAGTTATTTCCCAGCTTCCTGATGTTGGAGCGCAAATGCCGATGGCCCTAATATTTTACTTCAATCCCTTTTCTGCTGGGGGTAGTTGCAGCTTTCTCAGTGGCTTGGGGTACCTGGGGCAAGGAGAGGAGAACGCCTCAGTCGTTCCACTGAACTTTGTCTTTCCACTTCTGTCAACTCTGTGCTTCACTTACTGGTTTCTCTTGCTAACCGTGAAATTTAAGCAAATTTTGATGAGAATAAGAGTACGAAAAACCATGGCTACTACAGTAGTTGTAAAAGATAAGGCATGTAGTATCTGCAGCGTTCTGCGTCATATAAAATTTTATAAAATATTTATTCTTGCTGTTCATCAGTTTCCCACCAAGGGCTTTTTTTTAGTATCAGAGGGAATGTTTAAGTCGATTATATTATTGTTGCAGGTGATGCTGTTAGAGCATCTTGATCACAGTACAAGGCCTTGTTTTAATCCAGTTTTGGAACCAAAGCTAAATTTACACTTGTATCTTCTTAATGACAAAGATGATCTCTCTGCAGAATATCTCTCTGAAATACCAGTTTACAATGTAATTTAAGTGCAGCTTTCCTAGTTCATGTATTTGGTAGCAAAATCACTTCACTAAATAGTGAAGAGTGAGAAAGTTTATATATTTGCCATTAGTTCCTCCTTAGAACTGTTGAATGAAAGGAAATCCTCCAGGAATATTGGCCCAACTGTAAGATAAGGTTATGTTCTTTTGAATTCCATTCCAACATTACATTTGTTAATGAAAGCAGTTTAATTCATGAGTCTCAAACTTAGCTGTCTCAGTTAATCTATGAGTAGTCACTTGGACAATGCAGATGTCCATAGACTATGATAAATATCTGCAGTTTTCACTCCCTTTTTTTTTTTTCCTTTTTTTCCCTTTTTTTCCTGTGAACATTATGCATATTCACCCTTTGGGACCTTTGACTTCTGCCAGGACAGTAGTTCGTTTGTGATTCATATGTGAACTTCAGAAAATATGGACACTTAGTGATGATTTCGGGGATATGATGTTACTTCCATCCTTTTAAACTTTTTACATTTATATAATCACTGTGTCTGGAGTAATATTAAAGAACATTGCAAATAACATTTATTTGGAGCGATTACTCTTTCACAAGACTGTCTGGCAGATTGCAGAGTTTTACCAGATGTTCTGATTTACAAGTACTGTTGCTCATCATACAAAGTAAACTTACTTTAAATAGGATCAAAACAGCTTAAAAAAATCCCACGGCACAATCAAATATTTTCTTTACTTACAAAATCTACCTATGGAAAACTGGAGTGGAAAATTCCCTGAATAACTGTTATATCAATGCTGCTACTGCCAGCAGAGCTGACAATTTTTATAATGCTTGTATTTTTTTGTGTGTGTTGCAAAACATCAGATTTAACCTAAAAAATATGCATTAATGTCTTCTGAGAGCATCTAGCAAGAGAACAGATCCTTTTCCATCACTGTGGTAATTCAGGTAATAGCAAGGATTATTTGTTCTCATCAGAGTCTCGCAAAAGTGATCTACAGCTTTCTTGGAACATAGGGTCAAAATCAGGATGTGATATTATGGATGAGATTGTATAATAACTAACAAAAAATGAAACAAGAATACATCACAGGTCTTGCATGCAATGCTTTTGTTCTGATATCAGTGGGAAGCTTTTTCCATTTCTGTGTGAGAACATTAACCCTCATTTACCTGGTGATCCTCAGTAATACCTCAGTTCCTTTTGAAATGCAGCCATAACCAGGCATCATGTGTGTAATATTTGTGCAATTGTTTTTTCCTGTCTAATGTGTAATATGTTGGGTTTGATCTCTGAACAGTATCCTGTTTTTTTGGGGAGTATCTTCAACTGATATGCCCACTTCAATTTTTTTTTCAATTCTAATCCTAATTTTGCCCTCTGCCTTTTGAGTCATCTGCTAATATTTACCCTGCCCTGATCATTAATAACAATATATAACTTGGGTATCAAAACTGGCCCTTGCAAAATTCTGTTGAATGTAAAATTCCAACTAGATAGTAACCAAATCAGCAGTTGAAAGAACTCTGGCCTGGTAAGATAGAGAAAAAAATGTGTGATCCGTAGTTGCCTCCCTTATGTTGTATTGTAGTTATGTATTTTTCTCCACCATTAGAAGCCTGAATGCAAGAAGTGCCAGGTGCTTATTTCTGTTGACAGTCTTATAAATATTAAAAATGCTTATTCCTTCCATGCTCGGCACAACACTGAAAAACCTAGAATTTCACACCAGAAGTTCAGAACTAAGGTCAAACCCCTAACTGCAGATGTGCTTGCTAATTAGCAAAGCTTTTTGATACTGTGTGTGTTCTGCTCTCATCAGAAAAAATTAAAACAAAAGAACAAAATCCTGAACATAATTAAAAGAAAAATCTTATCCATTGGTTCAGCAAATAGGACTGAAATTCTGATTTGAAATTGTCCAGTGTGCTGCGGAAATATGATTACATTTGTAAGTGGTCGCATACTCAGTAAATAGCTGCTTAGGACATTGCCAGGAATCAGTGGCAATGATTGGACTTGCTTGGACTAAATCTGTAAATCCATGGTGTAATATGAAATGTGATCCAGTGTTTGCTTATGCCGATTCTGATTTAAATCTAGATAAGGTCTTTCCTTGATTATCGGGGTTTTTTGGTACTGATGAGAGACACTCATGTTCATTTTTCACTGATCTATGGAATTTTTCTTTTCTGTGACCATCATTTGAGATCTGCAAATGCAGGGGGCAACAGCTGTTATTTGCAGTCCATGGCAAAGTCGAATTGGGGCATCTGCAGCCCAAAGCTTATTGTACCTGTCTGGGACCTTCATTATAGCACCACTAGCCTGTCAACGTCTGCTCCTGTGCGCTTGTACTTAGCAGCAGCAAGGTCTTATTTTAGTCATACCCTGCCAGCTCAAACTCTGTTTTTGCTGATAGCAGTGTTCATATTTTCAAGAATACTTCTTCTGCATCATAGGGTTTGGTGTAGCATCAGTGGGCAAATTTCAGTATATCATTTGGATCTAAGATTGTGACCCAGAGGAATGCTCCACCCTTTCCCTAGGAGTGCATTGCAGAACAGGTTGTAAAATCCATGCACGCACATCTTACATGTTTTCTGTCTGTAATGGAAGGGAGCTTATCTGAATGTTAGATAAAGAGTCTGTAAAACTGAAAAAAGAAAAACAACTCAATAACCAACCCTTTCATAAGGGAGACCATTATAAAAGTGCTGTTTACCAACATGATGTTACACTGGAAGACGTTTAATACCTTCCAAAACTAATTTTTCAGATAACTTCTACAGAAAAAGATGTTAGACTCCTTTTCTGTAGTTACACATTTCACTATCTTTTTTGTCTTTTATCTCTAATGATATCCTAAAAGAGGAGTACTCTGGAGAGAGATTTGAAAGAGCAAAATGAAGTGTTTCCTTGTGGGGAACTTCTGCCAAGTACAAAGGGCAATTTGAGAGGAAGAGCAAACATATTTGAAAGTCTAGCAAGGCTGTTTCTTGGCAGTAAAGAAAGACTGTAAGAGGACTTGAGAGCAAAGAAGTAGCTTATATTATTAGACTAAAATAAAGGCCTTTGTAGCAGCAATCAGAATTACTGTGAGTGGGGGAAAAAGGATTTGCTGTGACCAGAGAAAAGGTTATTGCTGTTATTGAGAGACGGCTGGAAAGTTGATGGTCAGGCATGTAAAGCTCGTGTTGTAATAATCATTGCAGCTTTTTAGGAGTGAATAGAGATGACCATATTGTTACGATGTATAAGGAAAAATCTTTGACTTCAGTGTAACTCAGACAAAATATCTAATATGAAGATGTTGTCCAGGTTGTGTATCTGAGTATCAGAAGCATTTGTTGAAAGAAACAAAGGTTGGCAGATAAGCCAGTGAAGGTACAGTTTTGGTTTTGCCAGGTTGAGCAGGCAGGCAGACATCCATCCATCCATCCATCTGTCCATCAGGGGAAGTCAAGCTTAGATTCATTCTCACTAGAAGATAAAGGTATGGGTTTTTCTCAGCTCAGCTTTCAGTGGTCAGAGGTCTTTGTCAAAATGCTACCAATGTTTGCATCTTCCACTTTTAGGACTGTCTTTGCTGGAAAACTAGCTAATTACCAGACTATGGCACTAAGGGGTCATATGTTAAGCATGGAATAAATTTAGAGACGTATAGTGACAAGCTGTGTAATAGGCCCCAGATTTTAGCCTGACTGGTTTAGATTAGAGTTTCAGGCTGGAGATCCAGTGACTGTTATTTTCTATCAATTCTTTTCTATTAATTCTATTAATTCTTTTCTAGCACACAAGGTGGGAGCAAAACCAATGCTATTTGACTTATTTAGATAATCAACAGGGCTTTATAAATAAACAATGGCTAGTCTGGCAAAGGCTGAACTTCAGTGCTGAACTTGACTGCTCAAATAACAACTTTACTTCTCAAAAAAGCTAGTTCTCAGCAAAATGCACACTTTTTACCAGCTGCTCTGCAGATGCTCTTTTTCATGCTGTGGTAATTCATTCTGCGATGTATCCTTTTTGTCCTGTTTATCATTTTCAAATTCTATCAGGAAAATTCCTTTTACATCAGCTCTAAGTAAAACTTAACTTTTGCTATTGTTCTTAGTATATGCTGAGAACTGTTTATTTGTTTAAGAGATATTTTGATTAGGTGAGGTGTCCAATTCAAAGGCAGTCCGGAGTTTTTAGCAAGGTTGTGACTGGCTTTCATTTGATGTGACTCTTCAGTAATCACTGATGGCTCTTTGCTTGTCTATAGTAAAGCTACCGCACATGGTAAAAATACCATGATATTACCTTGCTGTGCATTTCAGTTGGTGAACACAAGACACTTCTGTGCTATGGCTTCATCTATTAAAGGACAACATCATTTATGCATCCAAAATCTTTTCAAAACATGAGCTGCAAAATGTTAGCGGTAATATTTTGGCAAAGGCTTTGCAGGGTTACACCCAATTTGAGGTTCTCTATCAGTCTCCACATCACTGAGAGCATTGCAGAGGAACCAGTAAGCAAACCACAAATATTTTCTTTCAAACAAGGCCAGAGCAGAGAAAAGCAATATGACCTGTACAGTTGATAAACATGTGAAGATTTGTGAGCTAATTCCGTTAGCAGACGATGATGAGGAAGGATGAATAAATTTGATGTAATCAAAGTTATTTACAAAGTTTGTATTCAAAGCCCAGTTCCTTTAAGCAGAAAAGATATCAAAGAGATTATAGTTTTGTCACAGATTTGAACATCTTTTCAACCTAACCTACTCATAAGCTCTCTAGCATTTAAAATTTGTCCACAGATGGTGAATTACCAGGACATTTATGCAGAAACAGTACTGTTCTGGTACAAAAATGCCTTGCCCTCCCCAGTTTAACACTCCTGTAGTCCCTTCGGCATGTGTTTTTAATGTTATTTTTTCTCATGGTATTTTTGGTTCTTCAATTTCAGTCTCTCATGCATCAGAGCACTCTGCATTTTCGGCTTTGGACATGGAGAAGTCCTGTTCATTCACCTGCTTTCAGTGAAGAGCTGGGGCACTTCTGTTGTTTCTGTGGCATTTGGGAATTCATTATTCTCCCAACTTTTCCATCCTCATTCTTTAGATCTACACCACTAGATTCTAGAAGCATCCTGGCTAAAAACCTGCGAAGACTGTTAGAGAGAGGAACTTTAGCGTTGCTTGGAACCTAGCTATGTTTTATGCACCCCTGTGTTTACTAAGGACAGTACTAACTAGGCCGATTTACAGGACTCTTCTCTTTAAGGATCCTGGCTGGTATTTGCCTCTGAAATTGTGGACCCAAAATCAGATACATTCTTTGTTTGAAGCTTTTACATACGACTTTATTTAAGTATTTGCCAGTGGCTGTGCTACATTTTTCTGTAGCAAGAAAGTTTGGCCTTTCTTTAATTGTGGGCTAGATCATATTTGTACAGTCCAGATTTCTTGATACATCTCAGGCATTCTTTAAGAGAGGCTTCCTTGAGACAATTCCTGTGATCCAAGCAGAAGAAAGGCTGGACTATCGTTTGTCCTGCTTTTCTGTAAGCCATTAAAAGGTTTGGAGGGGTGCTTGTCTCGGTCCACGGCCCCTCCAAATTCCAGGTGAACTCTGCACATCAGACTTACTGGGTGATTTCATAGGCAGCATACAGATTTTTGTAAAAAATCATGGTTGAGAGAGATTCTACTCAAGATGTCTTCTTCTGACCCATATGTAAATTAGTCTGTAACTTCAAGTGGGATCATGGAATCATGGAATTTTCAGAGTTGGAAGGGACCTCTAGAAATCATCTAGTCCAATTCCCCTGCCAAAGCAGGATTGCCTAGAGCACATTACTCAGGACTGCATCCAGGCGGGTCTTGAAAGTCTCCAGAGAAGGGGACTCCACAACCTCCCTGGGCAGCCTGTTCCAGTGCTCTGTGACCCGAATCATAAAGAAGTTTTTCCGTGTATTTGAACGGAACTTCCTATGTTCTAATTTGTGCCCGTTGCCCCTCGTCCTGCCACTGGGAACCACTGAAAAGAGTCTGGCTCTGCCCTCCTTCAAACCACCCTTTAGATACTTGTACGCAATAATAAGGTCTCCCCTCAGCCTTCTCCAGGCTAAAGAGTCCCAGCTCTCTCAGCCTTTCCTCATAAGGGAGATGCTCCAGTCCCTCAATCGTCTTAGCTGTCCTATGCTGGACTCTCTCCAGCAGTTCCCTGTCCCTCTTGAACTGGGGAGCCCAGAACTGGACACAGTATTCCAGTTGTGGCCTCACCAGTGCTGAATAGAGGGGGAGAATGACCTCCCTCGACCTACTGGCCACACTCTTCCCTATGCAGCCCAGGTTTCCATTGGCCTTCCTGGTGACAAGGGCACATTGCTGGCTCATGGATAATTTACTATCGACCAGGACCCCCAGATCCTTCTCCCTCAGAACTACTTCCCAGCAGGTCCACCCCTAACCTATACTGGTGCCTAGCATTCTTACTCCCCAGCTGCAGGACCTTGCACTTGCTCTTGTTGAACTTTATTAGGTTCTTCTCTGCCCAGCTCTCCAGCCTGTCCAGGTCACGCTGGATGGCAGCGTGGCCCTCTGGAGTGTCAGCCACAATGAGATGATGAGAAGTTATTAATAAGAAAGTCAGCTTCATCTCCCTAAATTTCAAGCCACTTTGTTAAGCTATCAAGAACAACAAGAATTATGCAGTCCTTACTTTTGTGTGCTAGCTCTTCCCATTTTAGGAAAGATCTTTCTAAAGCAAGTGCTTTATTTGCTAGAACATTTCTTTTCTTACACACATTTTATTCAAGAAATTATCTCAACTTGTTCTCAGTCCCAAAATGGCCACAGTTTTATAATCCTCACATAAAGTGAAAAATTAACTGAGGTTGTCTTTCCATCAGATTCTCTCCTCCTTGCAGCAATCACACAGCATGACTTAAGAACACTTCTGAACTTTTGCTCTGTAATCTGAACAACTTCTTGGCTTGATCATGTTTCTGATGCTCTCCTCATATGGCTATTCATAAACTATCATTTGAACCTGTGTTTGTGTAAAATATTAAAGAACACTTCTTTTTATCCATCTGCCTTTATCTATAAGCAGGTATTCTTTGTTTCCCTTTCTAATGCTAAATTTATCAACCAGAAGAATCGGCTGTGCATGTTGTCTGGCACCAGTTGTACGCTGAAGACGCTGAATAGCTGAACTCAGTGATCTGAAAAGTGATTGCAGTTGGGTTAAGTGTGTCCAGACACGAAAATGTGTTTATAAAAATCTACTTGCCAGTTAGGGATTACATTTAACATTATTCACAGGGCATGGCTGTGCTTGGATGTTACGTTTATTAGTGCAATGCTGCTGGATGCATGATACACAACAGCCCTATTTAGCTCTGGCAATCAGCTGGACTCTTTTTGTGTTTCCTTTCTGTTTCAACTCAACCAGAGCTGCCTTGTGCCTCAGAAAGTTTGTCCCGGGAAAGAAAGGACAAATAAAATAATTCACTAAGGGTCTCTCATATGGAGCAACAGCTCCAGACAAAGTGAGCATTGCTGCATGTGCAGGAGTTGAAACTGTCTCTGATTTCCCAGAAAGAAATACGACTGTGCTTGAGCAAGTCATTGACTGTTCAGGCTTTTCAGCATTAATGAACATTGGTGTAGAAGGTGTTCGAAATTTCCAGACTTCAGTGTTTGACTTCTCAATACAGTGTTGAATCATTGCAGGTTATATCCATTTGGTGACTCTGTGGACTCTATCAAAATCATGACTGAAGCAGATCTTGAATCCCAGAAGGCTGGAGAAGCCTTCATCTGCCCATAGGCTTTCCCCAGAAACAAAGCGCAAGACCTGCCCAGCAACCCTCACCCATCTGTACATTTCTTGGCAGGGATTAGTTTAACCGGAAATGTGCTAGACGGCTTTCTTTTGCATCTCTTTGCCTGGGTGAGTAACCACAACCAGCATGGTGTTGGCAATGTGTAAGTGGACAGTGCTGCATGTCCTGTTCTGCTCCTGTGTGCAACCGGGGGGGGAGGTGGGGGTGGCGGGCAGTTGCATTCCAGCCTCATAAACTAATCCATGGATTTCAAAGGCCTTAACATGCCAAGTTTTTATTGGCAGCAGGCTTAGATTTGAGCTGCCAGAACTAGAAACGTCTCTGAAGTCAAAGGGTACCAGAGCTCCCAATTGAACCCCAAGAGCAGAGTCCTGCCTGTAATTGCCACACCAATGTGAGAGCAATGACGACAGCTTTACTCATTATCCTTCTCTCAGTTTAGCATCGACTGTCTGGATCTTACTTGGCAAGTAGAGGCTTATCTATCAAGCCCTGCTACTCCCCTGTTTTCTGAGCATCAGTCTCGTCTGATAACTTGTTTTCCCTTTAACCCACAGTGCTATGTATTCTGCATTGATTCATTGCTGTACCCATTCAGTAGCTTTTACATTCAGCCAGTGCACAAAGCAAAACAAAAACCTAGTGGAATTTCTCTCTCAAGGGACTGGCAAGCTGGATCTCTAAGGAAGGTGTAATGGGGGAATCTTATGTGTCTTCAGTTCCTGAACACCTGCCATGTAACAAGTGATGGTGGTTCCAGACTTTCTATCCTCTCTGGCAATTGGCCCCGGTTTTGTCTCTAACTATTTTTCGTGCCTCTGCTAGAACTTATATTCAGAAGGAAGTGCGCAAATTTTTTTTTTGCAAAAAGAAGTGCTGCATCTTAGCATGTAGTTTCCTTTAGGCTTTAATAAGGAAGGGTCGTTTCCAGGAGGAAAAGTGGGTCTGGTTGTGCCCTGGCAAAGGCTCAGCCGTAGCAGGATGTTTTCCTGGACTACGTGAGTGTGCTGAGCATTCTCGGGCAGTGCTGTGGCAAGCGGGTAGCTGGTATCTAATGTGTGTTCACCTGAAGATGAGCTTCAGGGAGACTTGTGTGCCCAGCTGCGTGCTGCTGGAAAGCCACAAGATGTCACACTTATACTACCAGTATGTATATATTAATCGCTGTAATGTATAAAAAGTATTTGCCATCTTTCATAGGGTCATTTGATCTTGGTAGTGTAGTTAATTAAATGTTGTCATGTTTGTACCTAGGTAAGGCTGAGGAATGGAGGAGTTAGACAGTGTCAGGGCAGTGTTTCAAGAATAGGGTCAGGAGGAAATGCTGCGTTACCTCCCCAGGGAATCAAATGAAACTTGTATAAAATGATGGTAGCAGAGGCACCAGGTAGCACTGAAACGTTGTTTATTCAGTACATCTCCGAACTACCCCAATCTCCTTTTTTTAAAAAAAAAAAAATAATGTGGTGGAGGTGGTTTTTGTTTTACTAAGAACTTAAGATTTGGATAAACCACTCAGCATGCTAGGAAGAATGTTTGCTCTGCAATAAAGTACACATATTTATGGAGGGACTCATGCTCTTTCTTTCTGGGAAAGAAATCATGTCTATAGTATAACTATTTAACAGGGTTCCTGTTTCTTTGCATGGTGCCTTTCGCCACTCCCTACAAATGCTTGGCCCTACTTCCATACTGTTTTCACTGTCAGATCTTTGCCCTGTTGTGCATCTGTGGCTATATAATTCTGGCCATAAAGAGAAAGATACAGGGCTGTGTCTGTTCCTCAAGCTGAATAAGCAGCCTTTTAACTAGGAAGTTATTAATTTCCAACATTCTTTGATGCATCTTTAATTAAAATATATCACGACGATTGAGATAAAGCCAGCAAAGAGCCAGCAGGCCTCTTTCAGCACTGATGCAAACATAAATGGAGTTCCTCCAGAAAAGCCAGGATTGCTTCCTGGACCAGCCCTGGTTATCCCAGGTTACAGAGAGAGTGGGTTAAAGAAACCTGATGAGGTATCTGGGTTGGCGATAGGACATCAGTCAGTTTTTAAAATCCCTCAAACAACCTCACTCTCTTACTGGCAAAATCCTTGCAAAAGGACATGTATTCTTAATCTCTCTGACGGAGGGGTGGTGTCTACTGATATGGGGAATAACTATTCAGTCATAGTCTGGACTATACTTCCAGGTGGAATTACTCAGAATTAGACTTTTTTTTTGTTGTCTGCCCTGATTTTCACCTGCATTTCCTTTTGTATAGAAAGTTTTTTAGATGACAATTTTGTGTAGGCTTGTTTGTAACAGGAGCATATTTGCAAAATGTCTTATGACAAATTATATGAAGACCATATAATCCTTTCATCGGACTGCAATGAATGTCAAATTTGCAATTATTTCTGCAGAGCAATGGAGGTGATTGGACAAAGTGACTGCAGGCTTAGCCATACATTCATTTTAGACTCTGAAACCCTAACAATATTTTTTTTTCTTTATGAAAAATAAAAATGCATCCAGGGCTTTGTTAACCTTACCTGAGTAATAAATACAATAGAATATTTTCCTCCTGGATACTCTGCTGAGGCACACAGAAAACAAGGAGGTGATTGGTAACAGCCAGCATGGCTTCACCAAGGGCAAATCATGCCTGACAAATTTGGTGGCCTTCTATGAAGTCGCAGTGGACAAGGGAAGATCAACTGATGTCATCTACTTGGACTTGTGCAAAGCATTTGACACTGTCCCACACGATATCCTGGTCTCTAAATTGGAGAGACATGGATTTGACAAATGGACCATTCGATGGATAAAGAACTGGCTGGACGGTCGCACTCAAAGAGTTGCGGTCAACGGCTCGATGTCCAAGTGGAGACCAGTGACAAGTGGCGTTCCTCAGGGGTCGGTGCTGGGACCTGTACTGTTCAACATCTTTGTAGGAGATATGGACAGTGGGGTCGAGAGCACCCTCAGCAAGTTTGCCGATGATACCAAGCTGTTTGGCGAGGTAGACACACTGGAAGGGAGGGATGCCATCCAGAGGGACCTGGACAGGCTGGAGAGGTGGGCCCAAGCCAACCTCACGCAGTTCAACAAGGCCAAGTGCAAGGTCCTACATCTGGGTCAGGGCAATCCCAAGCACAAATGCAGGCTCGGCAGGGAATGGCTGGAGAGCAGTCCTGGGGAGAAGGACCTGGGTGTGCTGATTGACGAGAAGCTCAACATGAGCCAGCAATGTGTGATTGCAGCCCAGAAGGCCAACTGCATCCTGGGCTGCATCAAAAGAAGTGTGGCCAGCAGGGCGAGGGAGGTGATTCTGCCCCTCTACTCCACTCTCGTGAGACCCCACCTGGAGTACTGCATCCAGCTCTGGAGTCCCCAACATAAAAAGGACATGGACCTGCTGGAGCATGTCCAGAGCAGAGCCACGAGGATGATCCGAGGGCTGGAGCACCTCTCCTATGAGGAGAGGCTGAAAGAGTTGGGGCTGTTCAGCCTGGAGAAGAGAAGGCTCCAGGGAGATCTTATTGTGGCCTTCCAGTACCTAAAGGGGGCCTACAGGAGAGCTGGGGAAGGACTTTTTACTAGGGCATGTAGTGATAGGACGAGGGGGAATGGCTTCAAACTGGAAGAGGGCAGGTTTAGATTGAACATTAGGAAGAAGTTTTTCACTTTAAGGGTGGTAAGGCACTGGAACGGGTTGCCCAGAGAGGTTGTTGAGGCCCCATCCCTGGAGGTGTTCAAGGCCAGGCTGGACGTGGCCTTGGGCAACCTGGTCTAGTGGGAGGTGTCCCTGCCTATGGCAGGGGGGTTGGAACTCGATGATCTTCAAGGTCCTTTCAACCCAAATCATTCTATGATTTGTTGTATTTCTAAAATTTAAAATTTGGATTTAAAAATTAACAATTTAACAATTAAAAAAAAAATACACAGTGCTATGTGGGCATGTACACACACATACTAACCTGCCTCTTACCTCTCCAGTTAGATAGAAAATTATTTAATAATAAACAACAGACTTTTCAACCTGTTAGGAATAGGGTCAGATAGCTTGTGGAGGTAGATCTGCAGCAGATGCATTTACTCTGAGATTTAACTTAACACATTTGCAATTCTTTTCTTAAACCAAAACAGATTGGAAATTTGTAATATAGAACAAGATGTCCAAGGAAGAGAAGGGCATCGCACAAGTTCTCCTTTATTCATAACTTCCCTTCAACCAGTCCAAAAGTGAAAACCATAAAGCTCACAATAACTCTAATCTTGCGGGTCCCTCAATCCTGTGGCATCATCTCAGTGTAACTAACAGCTTCCATAGGGTCAAGCAGCTTCTCCCTCTTGAGCTACAGTTGGGCACATGAAAAGCACAGGAGGAAAGCAAATAGTGGAAGCAAAGCTATGGATGTGTCTGAGGGTGTTCACGTGACTTCCATTTGGCAAGTTCCTAACTCTACAAGAAGAAACAGATTTGCCTTAAAGCTTGTTAATTCTGTTATTGGTTGGGCTTTTTTTCTTGTCCTGAAACTGTCATAATAGAAATTTTCTTTTTCTTCCTGTCTCACAGTGGAGTTAAATTCCCTCAAGGACATAATTTTCAGTGTCATTCTCATCCTTAAAAGAAATTAAGGTAACTACCTGTACTTATGGTAGCTTACTCTCAATTCTCCTTCTCTCGTCTTTTTGTCATGGAAGTTATCTTCATTTTCTTCCCAAACTGTTTTCATTTTTCAAGTCAGACTTCCAAGAAACAAACCTGTTTTGTTTGAAGTCTGTCACTTGTATAAATTTGTATAAAGAGCAAAATGATTTTAAGTCATCCTTGTTTTGCAGGACTATCTCACTTGTTGCAATGGAAATTGATCAAAAAGCAAGGTTAGGGGAAAATGGGTGGGGCTTTCACTAGGGATGGTTAATAATACTGAAGTGTAGAGTCAACATTCCATCGTGGAGCAATTTGACCCTGTCACTAAAAATGTACTTTTCCTTGACATGAGTGAAATTAGTTATTCTTGGTGCGTTCCTTGCATCCCAGTCATGCAACCCAGAACCCTGAGAGTCTACTGTTCAGCCCCTGTGGAGTTCTTAATGAGAGGGGCTCTGTTGACATCTCTTTCTCACTTTGAAAATGGCAAAACTTCCACAGTGAACACTGGTAATTTCCAGTGGGCTCCAATCTTAATGCTCTTCAATGATTTTTTTTTATTATTCTTTTTATATGCATTGGAATTATAGTGACTTATTTCATGTTTGGCAATGAGTTCAGTATATTTATGAATAAACACTGCCTTTACATGTAACAAAAATTTAACTCTTAGCAAAATCCATTTCCTCTGAGGAAACTAAATGTCTCCTAGTCAGTAGGCTCTGGATAAAATAAGACGTCTTATGGTAAGTGCACCAGTTGCCTTGACTTTTTTTTTGAAAAACTGAAGGATGTGGGGAAGCCAGTAGCACAAAAGCCAGGAGACTTGTCTGCATTTGTGCCCACTGCTCCTTGGTTTGCTGAGCATGCTATCTTCTGCATTCTCCACTGGCACTAAAGGCAAGTGCTTTACAAATAAGAAAGCCTTTTTTTTTCAGTGATAAAACTCATAGCCATCTCAAAGGCAATGGGCACCTTTATTTTGATTATTTTCAATGTATTGACATTGTACTTTTATGCGAACTTAACTGTAAAACACTTGAGATACTGCATAGAAAATACACATAGGAAAAACATATATACACTTTCATAAAAATAGAATACATCTTGGCAAAATTACTTGTGTACAGTGTATTGACAATTATTGAACCAAACTTACATCATCTTTGGAGAAAAATGATCCATCCCAAAACATTTTAACTGACTGAGTTGGGAGTACTGAAATGGATATGGTTTTGAGCTAGATAAATGGCTATACCAGAATGTCAGAGTAAAAAAAAAAAAGTTATAAAATACCTGCTGTATAAAGTAGAAGAAGCCATGGCTTTTTTTCCTCCAAAAAATAGTGACATCTCTAAAATTGCATGGAAATTAAATGTACCAGTTCCAAATTCTACTGTAGATTCTTCAGCTGAAAACAAACTTTAATATCATTTGTTTCAGCATTTGCAACCATTAGGTACAGTGGTATTTGGATTTTTTTGAGTACACGATGTAGTATATTACAGTCCTAATTCTATCACGTATTCGATAAGAAAAAAAATCTAATAGATATAAAATTGTAAAATACGTAACAACTTTTAAAATATGTAGACCACTTGAAATTAAGGGTTATTTTTTCTTCTGGTTAGGCTTTTCTTTAGTTGCTTTCAACAGAGGCTGCTCCTTGCTTACTGCTTTGACCACAGAGACTGCTCCTTGCTTACTGCTTTCACCACATACTTCAGCTCATACTTTGATTTTTCTGCTGGTTTTCAGAACAAACTGTGGAAAATGACTACTCCAGTGTAATAAATAAAGCAAGTGGTAACAGGTATTCAAAGCCGTGGATTTTCCTCTTGAATTGGAATAATGGGACTGGACAGGCAGCCTCAGGGAAGGAAGGAAAAAGAAAAGAGCATAGCACCATTTTCAAGTTACATGGTTCACAACTGTTAGGCAGGCAGTAGAGTCAGTCTTGAAGTGGTAATACCCACCAGCATTTATGAATGTGGTTAAAATACTGCGATTACTGTCAAGTAGTTTGGGTGTTTAATAGGGATAGGCTGACACAGCTATATAAACAATGAAAGTTGTCCGATACTCAATATTGCCATCGACGCTGTAAGATAAGGCTCTGACTCCCATGCGGTAAGTCTTTGGCTCTCGCAGCGGTCGGGTGGTGAACACGACTCCTTTCAAGTTCTCATCTCTCAGGGCAAATGGGATTGCTGGGTCCTCATCTGCCATTAAGAAAGTTGTCCTTGGGTGCATGACTTGATCATGAGTATAGGCAACCAGCCGGATTAAATCCTGACCAGCAGCTATGCCAAAGGGGAGGGAAAGGAATTTGTATTCCAAGGCGTAGGTACTCAGATCACACTCCAAGTCATTGGCCGGGCAGTTTTTCAGACAGAACCTAGGAATAAGCAGAGAATTTAGCCCAGGGAGACAGCATGATATCTTAAGTACTGCAATAGGTCTTAAAGGATAAATTCTTCCCCTGTTTACCCTGTTGCATAATTTAAGTTTATAAAGATAATCTGCTCATGCACTTTGTCATTGTTCTTTTAAAGTTGCAGCCCAGTTTAATGTCCCATTTTCCCTCAACAGGATCATCTCAGAAAGTGCCAAGAGATAATGTAAAGGTACTGAATACAATATTTGTTGTTGAAGTCAATGGTATATGTTTTAGTGACCTTGCTCTTAAACATTAGAGTAGGAAACGTTGATTTAAAATATATCGGGCAGCTTCATTTGAGATGTCTATGTGTTGGATTATAAAATGAAGAATTTGGAATGAAGAAGGGTAATGTAAATTTTACTTCTATTAATCAAAAGTCAAAATAGGACATATCTGTTAGCTCTGCTTGTCAGTACTAACAGAGGTCAAAGAACATTATCCATTTCAACTTAAGTGTCATTCCAGTTCAGTTTGATCACAAAAGATGGTTTCTGACTATGAAACAAGCTATTTTCTTGAGCATATGACTAAAAGAAATTAATATGTTTTTTCCAGAACAGGGAAACAGAGTAACTTTAAAATAACAAAACTCACCATGAACCGTAGCATTATTTTGATGACTAAAAGCATATTTTAAATGCTTTGAAATTGATGGCAAGATAGGGCTTTAGAGAAGTAAGCCAGAAAACTTAGATGCAAAGGCATCCCCATAAGTGACAAATGAATGACACTGAATCAGCAGAAAGAATTGCAGTGCACTGCCTGCTGGGGTTCATATAGTAAAGGAACATTCTGGGGCTATTTCCTTTTGAACTAACAGTAAAATGCTACATGGATACTGAGAGCCAGCCAGTTCGCCTGCGGACACTGGTTTATGGTTCTGCTGCAGGGGAAGCATTGAATACTGCTGCTCAAGAAACTGATGATCATCTTGAATGTCAATGCTTTACCTTTTGCTAGTATGAGCTTTACTGGTGTCAGTCAAACTTTATCTAAGTTTCTGCTGATGAGTACAGGTTAAGGATCCGAGGTTGGGGTGGGTGAAAAGGGGCTGAAAAGAAAACTTACCCAGAAAGAGGCTCTCGCTGATAGTTTGGTGGACAAGGCGTGTCTATGCACTGGTAGCTTCCTCTCATGTTGAAACACATCTGATTTGATCCACAATTAATGTTCTGTTCAAGGCACTCATCAATATCTGAATGTAAAAAGTATGCAGATGATCAATTGCTGGTAGAAGAAATTAAGGGTTAAAAACCAGCTGGATCAGCAAAGGCTGAGCAGACTGCAGAGTGTACCTCTGCACACAGCGAAATCTTTCAGAATCCAGTCTTGCTGTTTGAGACACGAGTTCCAATAATGTGCATTTATTATTGTTGGAGTTTTGTTACTGTGCAGGATGGCCTATTGTGCTAGAGCTGCCCTACAGACACGATCCAACATAAACCATAGTTGTCTTGTCAACAGAGACTAATTAGTTCATTTTTGAAGTTCTTTTCTGTGGATCAGAAAATTTGACAGTGCCTTTTATTGACAGAGGCAGGTTAAGAATTATATTGGGTTTGACCATAGAGCTGCTGTCTACTTGCCTGGAGTTAAATGTGTAACGTAATGTCACATGAGAAAACTTCAGAGAACAAAAAGTTGTAATTGTCTAATTTGCTGATGTTTTATGAAATGTTAAAGTGTGAAATATAAAAGCTTCTGAGACTTGAAATTTTGAATGCCGAATCTCATATAGCAAATTCAAAGATATGGCTTATACATGTATTGAACATGGTTTGTATCTTATTTATTTAAAAATATATTTCTGAACACTCAAAGGGATCTCCGTACCTTGACAGGTTTTGCCATTGGGCGTAAGGCGATAACCAGATGGACAAGTACACTGGTAACTTCCTAGGGTGTTTCTGCATTCATGCTGACAGATATCTCTGGTTTCACATTCATCTATGTCTGTGGAAAGAAACATGAACATGTACACATCAGGATTATTTGAACCTGGTATTGAACTGAGGTATTTTTTGTCCTATTTATATACAAGCATACGGACAGAGTTGGTGGAAGTTGTGTAGATCTTTTTTTCTGGCGGAGTTGAATGTCTAAGACTAGCGAGTCTTTTCACACCTTACCTGTGCCATTCCTTAAAACTTTTTAATAATAATTAAAGCCCTCACCTCTTTTGATGGCAGCCATAATCTGTATTCAGGCTGGAGAGACCAGTCCTGATACAGAGCTCTGGGAAGAAAGGGGGATGTGCAATCTCTATACATCAACAAGGTTATACAAATACAGTCTTGCCTCAAAAATCAGGCTGAGCTGCCTGATAATAAGGTTTTAGCAGTATCATTAGGAAATGCCCAGATTAGTTATCTCATCAGAGGAAGCCTTGACAGTGGGGGAGTTGTTCTTACAGTTAAGCCCTCCTCAGGCAAAGGTGTTTCCCTTTCAAACTGATCTTCCTCGTGCCATGGGGATGAATTAAGCTCAGTATCTGGGCAGATTATCCATAAATGCTCTTAACTTTTTTTTTTTTCATCTCCCTCTCAAATATAGAAGTACCAGACCACTTTATGTAAAATTTTCAAAGCAGACTAGTGTGATTTAGACACAAATCATATATAATTATAATTTCTTTTGAAACATCTGCCTAATTCAGGAGAACAATAGAGATCCTAATCAAGTTAATCTCATGCAAGAGTTAAGACTTGCATGATTAAAACAGTGGAAGGTCTTTGCTTCCCCTCTCCATCTCATTTACAGGGGTTGCATTAGATAAAAATGCAAACACAGAAGAGAAACAGATGTGACTGTAGAAATTTACAGTACATTTTTCTCAAATCCTGATGGTTGTCTGTTGAAAGAACTTTCTTTACAAAAAGCACATTTGGGTGTATTTTTCACATTAAACAGTAATTTTTAAATTTAGATGCTTATTCTAATGAAACAGAAGTACAAGAATGTTAATGAATTCAAACTGGAAGCTGGGGTGAAGATCATAGATTTTAGCTTAACCCTTTCATCAGCGGTAGCTATATTCCTAGGTCATTCAATTAAACTGCTATACCCACAACAAACTGCATGTATACGACTACTGAAATGTCTTTATAATGTAAATACGAGGTTTGATGTCTCAGTATCTATAATTTTTATTAATAGAAGTATGTTAATATTTCCCAACATTATATATTGCTAGATAATTATAGCAGTAATTCTGCTTGCTAGAATCCAGCTGTAGATCACTGTATTTATCCTGCAAGTATATCGTGCCTCCTATGAAGTGTCATTGGCATATATGCTAAGTTGAGGCATGTAGTTAACGCACCACAAACTGCTACCTTAAATGCACTGGGACAAGCTCTAGTAAGGCCTAGACTGCGGTACCCTTAGTCCTGAACTCAGCAGTATTATCACAAAATAACTGAATAATTAATTTTTTTTTTCTTAAGATACTAAAAATGTCAGTTAAGTTGGCAAAATCTGGCTTAAGAGAAGCATATTTCAAAAGATGGATTCATTTTTTATATCCCCATCTGTCCTTTGTGGAAAGCATCAGGTCTGGTGATCCCTCGTGACAGACAAGGTGAGCCCTGGCTCACAGCACAGCTCCAGCCCAGGTCTGATTGGCTTTCCAGGGCAGGGAGGGGGACGTGATCTAGGGAGGCTGGGTGGGAGCACCCATTTTCTGGCTCTAAACCAGCAGTTACAGAGTGTCTATATCCACAGACAGTAACTAGTGCTGCAGGAGGAAAACCTGACATTTCTAGCTTTTAAGCAGTAGTTTGTTGGGTTTGGGGTTTTTTTTTGTGTTTTGTTTTTTTTTTTTTTTTTTTTTTTTTTAAAAACTTCTTAATTTCTTCACATTTAGTACAAATCAGTCAATGAACAGTACAGGCTGCTGTTCCTTTCAACTTTCACAAGGAGCTGAATTAAATTTTCAATATCTGTGAAAATAGCAGCATTTCACTGAAAAACCTCAGAAAAGCTCGTGGAGTAAGGAGGAAGTGAGCCTGCTTGATAGTTAGAGTTGCCAAATACCTTTGTTTCCTGTTGATTTTCAAGTGTGCTCTGAGGCTTTGCACCTCTTAAAAAAAAAATTGGGGCAGAGCTTGCCAGTTACCATAACTACCCCGCTCCCCTCATCATGGAAAAAGAAGTGGCAGTGCTGTCATTGTCGCAACTTATGACAAACCCCCATTTGTTTACTAATCAGTCTCTCCACGCTCAGTGAACTACATTACAACCCGCTATATATCATAACTACAGATAATTTAAAAGCTTCTGCTCTTATTACCTGTATGGCAGTGACTAACTGTCCTGTAGCAGTGTTGGCAATGATCCTAGTGTGCTCAATTCTAAAATCTTTATTCAAAACCTTTTTGAACCAGATTATTACTAACATCAGTGGGAGTCGGATGTAAGACACGTCCCCAGGACTAGACTGGGTCTACTGGTGTTTTTTGAAGTGTGACAAAATTCACAAAGGTGAGTAAGGTACTGTAGTAAGGTACTGTAATCAGAAGAAAGAGAATAACAGAAGGGAATAATTTGCAAACACACAATAAGCAGCACAATTAAAACAAGAGGTTACGAGAAGGAGGTTTGAAAACTTTTTTGCTACAATGTGGCTCAGGAGACAAGAGCATGCAGAACTCTGAATATTTATCAGGATAACATGAAAAAAAAAACACAGCGCCAGAAACCATCAGCCCCTGGTATATATGAAACAGTAACCTAAGAATAAGGACCAAAACAAGAGAATTGCATAGATATGACTGACATTTACCTACACATCTGTCATTTCTTGCCTCATAGCCTTCAGGACAAGTTTCTCTAATGTTCCTTCTAGTCCTGGAGAAAGGTATTCTGCTGTTTCTATACTCTGAGAAGGAGCTGTAGAGATTTGAGGAGTGCCTGTAATATTGTTGAGGTTGATAGTTGTCTCTCACAGGGGAGAATTGAGCATAGTTATAGCTATTGTAATAGGCACCATAATTTGGCAATCTCTCCAATCCAGCGCAAGATTTCCCATCACCTAATAAATGTTGTCCAGGTGGACAGATACACTTGAAGCTGCCGGGGGTGTTGGTGCATTGAAATGCACAGGGTTTAGGCACTTGTTCACATTCATTAATGTCTGCTCATGTGACATGATCCAGAGCAACAAACCATGTGGAAAGGAGAAAAAACAAACAAACAACAACACATAACTATATGTATATATGTACATATATACTTATCTCAGTCTGTGAAGAAACTGAAGACATAAAAGTAAGCTCTTGAAGGCAGTAAAATGTAGAGAACACAACGCTAAGTGGACAGGTTATTCTAACTTGTACAGTAATTTACCTTTATTCTACCTGTAAGGCTACTTATGACCTAATACTGTGCTCACATAGGACAAGAACTCTGCTGAAGGTGTGTTACTGAAGGTACGGTGTGGCTATAAAATGGGGATTCAAGTCTGTTCCCCTGCTTTTGCAGAAGCAGGGCTGTGTGATAGCCTGAAAGCTGCTGGTTACGGTTCCTGCTGGTTACCAGAAGAGATGCACTCTGAAAAGTAACTGGCCCTTAGGACCCACGCTGTACATCATTTCAGCCTAAGCTGCTCACTACTACTTTAGTAATTATTTTTTTTTCTTGAGTGCTCCACAGAGGAGTGGGAGAAGCTGTCAGGTCCTTCCTTAAAGGAAGATACTTAACACAGAGCATTCTTGAGAAATATAGCGTTAGAAATTCATTCAAAGTGGTACTGAGGGAAGCTCAGAAGCTCCAATACGGTTATTGTACTCCGCATCGGGGAAAAATCAGGTCTCAAGGACATGTCACAGAGGTCAGGTATGTTCTAACCTTTCATGTTCTTGGCCACTCCAGCTATGAAAAGTTGGAGACTTAATGGTAAATATTAATTCATTTTTGTACAATTATAAAGCAGAATTATTTTTGTTTTCATAAGGAATGCTTTTTTTTTTTTTTAAAGTTCATTTTCCCTTTAATTTGTAATGCAAAGTAATTTGACCAACCCTAGCAGTAAATATCCATCCTTAAAACAAAACAGAGCAGTGAGCATATGGTAAAAGGTTTAAGGACATAACACGATGAGTGTCTTTCACTCAAAATAAATATGAGTGTTCTTGGATACTGTAGGACCAGGCCTTCCCCCACAGTCTCTCTGACATTACCAGAAAGAATTTTCTAAAGTTTTCATCAAGTTGCTTCAGGCCCAGCTGAAAATTTGACATACACAGTATTCCTTTTCAAACTAACATTCACTTTTTACTAGAAAAATACAAAAACCTGCTAATTCCAAACAGGAATGTGCAACTCCAGAATGACGTGATATTAAGATTCAAAACAACATATCAATAATTGACTTCTGTTAAAAACCTTGTTTTACTAAAATTTAGAGACTATTTTAATGGTGACTCAATAAGGGTTTAATTATATTATATTAGTGGAAAGTGTATATTTTTTCAATTATTATCGTAAGAATGCCATTAAGCTAGCATTATTACAATTTCATTTTTGTCCCCCCTGAACATAGTGTTTTGAGCAGTTTGTATCCCTCTGAGAAAAGCAATGTATGAGAATGGTATTTAAAAAGTAATACTGTTTAGAAACATAATAGAATAATAGATTGTATTTTATTAACTGTTTAATACTTTATATATTTTAAAGAATTTTGGGGGGTATTAATAATTAAATGTTTTGAGAATTGGAAATCCAGGGATAATTATTGCAGTATTTTTCAAATTATTTCACAAACAACTGAAACTTTACATATTAGTTGAAATATCATTAGGGTAATATTGTCAGGTGTTACAAACAAGAAAACTTAAGTTTTAACATGGCAACAACTAATATGACTTTTAAGTTTATATTCCTTTATTCTGTGCACCAGATGAAAAATGTACAACTCATACATATGAAAGAATACTGAAACTCATTATTTCCTTAACACTCCACTATTTTCTAATTGCCAAGTTTAACATTCTTTACCTGCATAAAATAGAAAATAGATATGTGCACTAACATCTTTACAACAACCAATGTCCTTGGAACAGGTTGTGGATAAGCAACAGAAGACTATCATAGAAATAATGAAAGAAAATAGGTGAAAATTTGAGCAATTTCTTTTGTAGAAGCAGCCTGTGCAATACAAGCAAAATTGAGCGCAACAAACCCTAGCATTTATACTGTAGCCATCCCCCCCAAAATAGGCTTTCTTTAAATTGAAGAATAATATTTGATTTTAAATTCTAGATAGGCTTGCACGTGCTATATGCAAAAATGCTTTATAACAGCTTTTGATAATGCCTTTCCGTCTATGATATGGCATGCAGTTCACAGAAATACTGTAATTGAGTTAAATGGGCATGCATATATCTATGGGTGTTGTGATGACAAATAAGCATCTTTTAACATCATTTAAGATCATTTAACAGAGAATTATGACACAAAGGACTTTACAGAGGGTAAGAGTAGCACAGGTAGGAACAAAGTTCAATTCTTCTGTTTCAGTCTGGGGTCCTACTTACTTTTCAATTCTTTCCTGTGCTCATTGGAAACAATAAAAACTGGATTTTATTAACACATGAACTAATATCTTTGATGAATCTATATTTTAAATATATTTTTAAGCAGATAGAAATTCAAAGGTGCATAAAGGTCATACTCTAATTTCAGAGGAAGCTTTCAGTGGTCCTCGGTCAGAAGACAGCTTTAGGGCAGCTGCTAGTGTTTTGTGAAAATCCTGTAGTCCTAGACTTTATCTAGCTTATTACTGTCAGAAATTTAAATGGTTTTAATATATGTTAAGGAGTCTGGGATTGATTTTATTTCAGTAGAGAAGCAGCTGGTGGAAGTAATGTCTTGGTCTACAGCCAAACAGTTTCTTACTGCAATTTAATCTCTTAAAAAAAAAAAATAATCTTGGCTTAGGGTAGGCCAAAATCTTAGGTTGTTTAAAAAGAAAAAAAAAAAGAATCCTATTCTCCAAAGCAGCTATTTATCGCTTATGAAAGCTAATTGTGAAGAAGTTATCATGAAGGACTGCTTCTCTGATACGTGAGAGGAACTGAAACCAACTTCACTCAGTGTCATATACCAACATTCACAAATCATTATTATATCAGGGTAGATCAGCTATTATATTTTAAAATATTCTACATAAATACAGAAAGGGTGAATCTAAACGATCCTAGTGCCATTCTGAGACCCATGAAATGCCACAGGAAGTGTTTTATGCACTTGCACTGACACCATTCATTAAACTCCCTAGTTATCCACATTAGAGCTATGAGACCATCCTTCAAATGCTATGCACGTGTGCGTGGGAGAAAGCTCTGCACATTTTAATGCCAAAAGGTTCTACATCGATAGCACAGGGGAGTAACTACATGGTCAGCATTCCTGTGACTCACAAGAATCCTCCTTCCCTGCTGTGATCCACCCAAACCAGAAAGAGGAGCTTAAAGTGATAAATGTGTATCAGCTTCCTCCTCTCTACCCATATGGGGAATGCCCTTTGCAATTCTAGCGGGTGGGTAGGTGAGTTTGCGCCATTCGCTTGCAGAGGCGAGTTCTGGGTGTATCGTGACTCTTGCAACACAATTCCTTTGGGTGTTCTCCTTTAGAGGAATCCATGTCACTGCCTGCTTGACTGCCTTAAGGTGTGAATCAATGCAGTCCAGGGTACAGCCAGGCACATTTCACTTTCCAATCACTAACAAATCTGACCTGATTTTTATATAAATGAAGCCTCTTGTGGAGTGGTAGCTTGCCACATCCATCCATCAGTGCTTTGAAAACCTTGCAGACTTTGTTTTCAAAGTATGGATTTATAACCATCTCTGCTTGTAATTCTTTAGTTTTGACTATTAGTTTTAGATGGGTAATTTTGAACTTCAGAGCAAATTTGTCTACATAGCATAGTCTTCAAATGGGATAGCATTGTTGGATATGTAACAGCTGAAAGCCCAGCCAAAAGCAGAAGCAGAAAATCTGTGATATTAATGTGATCGGACAGCTTACCCACACAAGGTCTTCCAACTCCCTGGGACCGATATCCTCTTGGACACACACAACGGTAACTTCCTCGTGTGTTCTCACAAATCTGGTTATAGCGGCACTGGTGGGTTCCATCCCGGCATTCATCAATGTCTGCAAGCGATGGGGCAAGAGGAAGCAGTCAGATTTTTCTTGAAACTTCTTACAGCTTTAAACTTCTTAATGAATAAGGAATGCAGTTAAGCCACAAGTGTATTTGGCCCCTGAACATATACTTTTCTTACCTGGTGCCATGATTAGACATTATTCTGTAACAGTTTACAAATCACAATCTGTGTTTCACAATCTGAAAGCAGGTTTTGAGCAGATACACAGATAAGTTTTTCAACTGTATTGGATTTACACATACTTTTTCTGTTAATTTTGAAAACTTTTCATTGAGGTTTCCAATTTGATCAGCTACTCTCCAAAGAGAGATAAATCCACCTTCGTCTCATATCCCATTAGAAAAAAAAAAAAGATCTGGTATTATATGTGACATCGTCTATGTTTAAAAGCATTGCTGATAAGCGCAAGGATCTATAATCTTGATTCAGAGCTCCTGAGACAAACTCTTAAGAAAGCATTCACACAAGGGGAAAAACATTTCAGTCAATGAACAATTTCTAGAATTCAAGGTGACAACACAGAAAAAGTGCTGAGGAAAACCTTACTGTTCTTTCTTAAAAGCAATGGAAAACTAGAAATGGCAAGGAAAATCTATTCTTTTATTACAAAAAGGTTAAATACATACGTTCACATAAATGAAAAAAGTTCGTGCCTTAATATGTGCAAATCTTAATAACTGGTGATGGACTATCTCCACGATTATTATTTTTTTTTTAAATTCATCATTGTCCCTGTGTTTACTGTCATCGTACAGTATATTAACACTTCTACTCACCAATACAAGTTCCATTTTCTGCTTTGGTCATTCCGTTAGGACACAGATCAATGCACTTATAGCCACCACGGGTGTTTTTGCAAAGTTGATCAGGCCTGCAGACATTCTGCCTGCACTCATTCACATCTTATTTAAAAAAAAAACAACAACAACAACAACAAAAAAGGCAAGAATGGAAGTGAACTCACCTCCTTATTCTCAATTCCTACAGAGCAGAATAATCCAGCTGTAATTATACTGTGTATGTGCATTTGAATGCATTTCATGCACATTTATCAGTCACCCCAATTCCCACTTCCTCTGGATTTTGCAAACAATCTCAGAAATAAATACTAAGTATATGATCCATAAGAGGATATTAATTCATAAAGTTTCTGATAACAAATATAGTAACCAATAAATGTTGAACTATGTTCATTGGAAAGAGGGAATGAACGTTCAAAAATTCATTCATACCTATGCATTTTCTGCCCTTTAGCTGGTATCCTGGATCACAACCGCAGTGGAAACTTCCTATAGTATTGAAGCAACGCTGATGGCAGGAGTTGGACTCTTGACACTCATTAACATCTGTTGAACAACACACGTCCTTGATATAATAGCTGTGAATCACCTTGTTATCATTTACCTGAACAGTGTTTTGGTTGAGGCAACATTCTGGACTCTGCTTGAGCTCTAGTTATTACACTATTGAGGTACATTTAGAAGTGCTTACTTCTTTCACTTCTTTGTAAAAGAAAATGCACATGGGACACAAAAGCAAGAATGTTAGGTTATTCCCTGATAGGATTTAAAATTTATTTCTAAAGATGGAAAAAGCAAAGGGTTTCAAAAAACAAAAACCAAAAACCCCCAACCCCCCAAAAAACCACACCCACAAAAAAACACACCCCAAAACCTCACAACCTTAATAATGAAAATTTATAGACACCTTAGTTGGATAATGCAACTTTTAAAAAGTCACTTTCAATTCTGTGAAAGACAGCATTTTCAGTGTATGAAAGCTAGAATGAAAAACCAAAGATTTCTCCATGCCTTGGCAGCTAAATCCATCAGCTGTTCTCCTAAAGCCATTCCCACATCTAACCACGCAGCGGTATGAGCCTATGATGTTTTCACAGTCTTGG
The DNA here is from genome assembly GCA_008711295.1 of Anarhynchus alexandrinus. Lineage (NCBI taxonomy): Eukaryota > Metazoa > Chordata > Aves > Charadriiformes > Charadriidae > Anarhynchus > Anarhynchus alexandrinus. The sequence continues at coordinate 909,423 of VUYV01000113.1, forward strand.
CCGGCCTGGCAAGTATGTCCACCTAATGCGCACTCATCAATATCTGTAATTAAAAACAAGCTGTAAACCTCACCATGTCAAAACGAAACACATTAAGTAGAGTCTTGAGCACAATCAACTATGAAATACTTGATTGCAAATAGATTTAGATATGAAATAATTGGAATACCACCAATAAATTATACTGTTGTAATTACAAAATGGCCCAGACCAAACAGAACATTTCCCTAGTGGGCTTTTTGTGTCCAACCTGTCCGCAGCAACACTTATCTTACCCTGACACGTTCTACCATCTGCAGAGATAGTGAGGCCTTTCGGACAGGAGCAGTAGTAAGATCCCACGGCATTATGACAGGTATGGGAACAAGGATTTCGCACAGCACATTCATCTTCATCTGGAACAAGGAAACATTTTAAAAACCAGGGAGACTTCACAAGACTCTACAAGAAACTATACCAAACAAACCCTTCATAAGAGGTATATATCTGGTAGAGCCCATAGGGCAAAACTAGATCTAGCAACAGAGCAGCTTCACAGAAACAGTTCAGCAGTGCATAGTCCACTCTTATTTTTACAGTTACCAAACCTACATGAACACAGCTTGCTGGCATCTTGTATAAGCTCTGCAGGAGCTTATATGGCGGTACCATGGTAATGAATGTTTGATACAATCTTTTCCAGAGAATCTCTTTACAACAGGACAGATGGATTTCAGTGTTAGACTTAAGACTTCCTAGATACGCATGCAAAGATTACTATGTTTTCCATATTAAAGCTGCAGAACTCATTTTACAGATGATACTGCAAGGGGAAGATTGTTTTAGCAACCTTATTTTTAGTCTTCCTGGTTTTAAACTTTTTTGATGGTGTAGTGTATCTTGTTTAATTTTCTTAATTTATAAGCTTTCAAGAGGCAATGAAATATATCCACAAAAGTATATAAAATGATTCTCCCTAAAACAAAATGTGACTCAGTCATCCAGAGGAGACAGCTAAAATACTCATAACCTGCTCTTCACCTCCATCCCCCAAGCAGGAACAGTCCGGTTTCTAGTGGGCTGTTGTCTAGGTTGCCAACACTTGTCTTTCTCTTCACACAGATCACACAAATGCCTTGTTTTGCAGGCTCAGCAGATACTACGGCTCAGTGTCCCCTGATGGCATCTGAGGCACTGATGAAAAGCTGTCTGGGCACTACTTATACTCTAGATGAGTGCAGAAGTGAAGTCTTTAACATCTGCCTTTGGATCAACAGCCTTTTATCAGTGGTAACTTACACTTTTTGAAGTATATACGGCATGCTTTGAAACTCTAGGTAAAGGTGTAGATTCTGGTGGTTGTATACTGCATCCAGCTCTGGGGCCCCCAGCACAAGACAGACATGAACCTCTTAGAGCAGGTCCAGACGATGCCACAAAAGTGGTCAGAGGGCTGGTACACCTCTGCTATAGGGAAAGGTCGAGAGAGTTGGGGTTGTTAAGCTTGGGGAAGAGAAGGCTCTGAGGAGACCTTATTGGAGCCTTCCAGTATACAAAGAGAGCTTATAAGAAAGATGGAGAGACTTTTTACCAGGGCCAAAGGGCCAGGACAAGGGGTAATGGTTTTAAACTAAAATAAGGTAGATTTAGATTAGATATGAGGAAGAAATTCTTTACTGTGAGGGTGGTGAGACACTGGAACAGGTTCCCCAGAGAAGTTGTGGATGCCCCATCCCTGGAAGTGTTCAAGGCCAGGTTGGACGGGACTTTGAGCAACCTGGTCTAGTGGCAGACGTCCCCGCCCATGGTAGGGGATAGTAGAACTGGATGATCTTTAAAGGTTCCTTCCAACCCAAACCATTCTATTAGTCTGTGATTATACACTACACTTGTCACATCATTACCTGAACAGTAAGGCCCAGTTGAGTCCAAACCGAACCCAGCAGGGCACTGATTGCTACGATCTCCTGTAGGGTAAAGGAAGCACATGTTACTTGTGAATGAAAATACGGCCATTTTATTAATTTTAAAAAACCCTTAAACATTAAGAATTGCAGCCCAGCTATTTATAAATGATTTATTATACTTGGACACTAAAATAGGAACTTTTAAAATCCAAACTTCAGTGGTTTTTGTACTTAAGCACTAAAAGTCAGTAGTACATGGGTTTTGCTGCTTTGAAAAACATTAAACAGGTGCAGGGTTTCCCTCAGAGTGACTGCAAGTTGTATCCCACCCTGATACATCCTGCAAAGTTCCTCCATAAAGTTTTCATTAGTAAGAGAATAAAGACCATTCAGTTTCACTTCATGTAAAAGGAGGGAAATAAACCCAAACCAAACAAATCACCATGTCATAGATTGTGGGAAGTCACTGTAGAAGAACACAAGTGCGTACTATGAACTGTAATGGAAAACTCTGGTAAAGACTGCTTAAAGATCATATGTATTTTGCTGCTTGAAAATTGATTCAATAAATATTTTTTTTAAAAAGCACTATACTAATTGTTGGAGGAAATAAATGCAAGTTCAGTAAAGGCTTGGGCAGATTTATACATAGGCATAACTTGATCTGGAGACCTCCTTTTATCAGATCTCTTTATAAATGGAAAAAAAAACCCTTACTTGGTTTTCAAATTGCACAATGAGTTAGTTCATAGTCTGGCAAGTGGGAAAATCATTCCTTCACTTCATTTAGAATGTTCTGATTGAAAAGAAAGACTGAGATAGGGAATCCCACTGTTTCATTTACTTTCAAACCTGAGTTACTTCATTTGAAAGATGATGTTAGGCCTTACTGTGTAAAAAAAGGCCCAATAGTATTTAAAAAGGTAACAGAACTTTCTGCTAACCAATTATGACTTCTCAAAGGAAAACCTGCTTACACAAATGTATGCCCTACTCCTTAAGATCACTTAGGTAAAAGGTTAATGAAAGCCAGCAGTCAGTAATGGCACAGCAAAACAGCTGATGGAGCTACAAGCTTGCCACCTCTGAGTTAGGACTCACCAGATTTACAGACCATACACAAGCACGTGTCTACACAGCACTACATAACTGCACATCATTCATAACTGGCCTTAAAAAAATATGTCCATCAAGTACCAGTAAAATTTCCAACCTGCAGCTCAGCATCGTATTTTCTATATATGCCAAATAATTCCAGAGAGGTTCAATCTGAGGAATGACTTAGGACATTTTACCCATTTTAGTGCTGAATTTTGCATGTTCTTCCACCTCTGTAGCCTCACTACATTACATTACTTACATTTATGTGGGTTTTGCTGTGTAGTGTATCTTGTTTTAGCTATGCAAAACCAAACGAAACCAAAAAACCCACCAACACTTGACCCCCCCCAAAAAAACACGGTAATTTTGTTTTTAGAGAATGAAAGGTACATGCAAGGAAATTGAGAAATATTTTAGGCTGACTGTCTGAAGTGGGGATGCTTTTAGCACTGCTTTTAGCAGTGTCAGCAAATGCAGATGTACATCGTCGATGAGAACTACAGGTGAAGAGTAAATGCAACTGCAACACCTTTTACGTATTAGTCTATGGGTATATTAACAAGACATGTAGGTCCCATGATCTAAGTTACCTAAGTTTAACAGCATTTCCTCTTTCAAGGCCATAACCAGTTTTTGAGAATATAGGTAATGAACTCTAGGAAGATGGGATATTTTTATTTTTGTGGAAGATTAGAACAATACCTTTTGCAATGGAAGCGTGGATTTTAAAAGCCACAGATTCTTCCAATGGGTTGTACTCTGTTGTAATAGAGGAAGCATGGAGTGTTTCCACCAAGAAAGGCATTTTTCCTTTAGTGTAATCATAGGTGATAGTGTGGTTCCATGTATAGGGAACACTAACTCCATCTATAGTGAAGAGACGAGTAGAATGGGCATACAGCTGCCCAGGGCCAGTTTGAATATAATCTTCTGTGTAATCCTGAAACAGCAAGATTCAAGCATCAGCCACTGAGTACAGCCAACACCACTGAGGTCTTTGTATTTTAAAGTGGTTTGAGATGTTTTCTCAGAAAGGTTTTCTTACTTAACAGGTGAACAAATCATATTTCGCAAAACACATTCCTTTTTTACTCTTAACTGTTGAATCATAACAGCATCTCGTGTATTTCTTTAAATAAGAAACAGGCTGTGGTACTGAGGATCCTGATGATGGCAGATAGAGCAGAGCGTTTCCAAAAAACCCCTGAAAATGATCTTATTGTTCAATAACAATCTTTTGAGGTCTAAATATTTTTTTTTGTATTCTAAGTCAGATGCTGACAACATGTGCTAAATAAACAATCAGTAGAGAAAAATTCTGCCACTGAAAAAAGGTATAAATATTGGACATGCTACATATTGCAGTGTATCAAAATATCAAGAACTTCATGTATACTTATTGTACTGTGGGATTAACATATTAAAACATTTTTACTGGTTACCTACCACTAACTAATTACCACCTTTATAAAAATAACTTCAAAGAATGTTCTTTCTTTCACAGTAAAACAAGTTATCAAGCACCTGGTTTTAAAACAAAACTTTAATACCACATATTATATTAAGCAAAATGTTTTTCATGGCTTACAGTACACCAAAAAGATAGAAAAACAGTTCCTTTGAACTCCATCTTTCTATCAGGAGTACAAGGTCAGTGATAGATGCTATCTAACTAGGAGCAGCAGAGAATATCTTCTAGAAACAACAGGTAGAGCAATTGAGTAGCAAGATTATAACCTTTTGCCATACAATCATGCAAACTGCCCTCTCTAATTATTCCTGAAAAAGTTCACAGACAAGTGTCAGTCTTTAAAAGAGCAAATTCTGTAAAATGTTTCAGATTAATTCCATAACAGGACTGTTTGACATAATAGGTATCTCTACAAGACAAAATTTTGATGCTATAGCAGAGAAAGGAGCACATCATTAACAGCATCATGACAGCATGCATGATAAGAACACATAAAATACCCTGTGATGTAGTCTGATTCAGAATCTGTTAATCCCCCGTCTTTGCAACTTTATCAGCCACAGGAATGTTTCTCTGCCAGACTACATATAATTGTAGCTGCAAACAAATCATCAGTAATATTCAGAAATTTTTACAAGGTGCTATGGCATAAAAGAGATCGTGTCATCTTCAGGGAAACCAAAAAGTCAGACAGGCTCAAGAGGCATCTTGATAACTCTATTGAAAGCAACACCTGACATGCCTGCCTGTTATAACTAGCCCCGGAGACACTTTTCAATACTACCTTCTAACATCTAAAAATCTTGCGTGACCAATACTGCCTTCCTGATGACAACTTTGGTTTTCAAAGGCAATCAATCTATCAATTAAAGCAGGCACAAAATAAGTTACATACAATAAAACAGTTTTCAGGACTTAGTGTCTACTGCTTTAATATAGATGAGAGAGGAAGTATATATTGATGAGAGAAGAGGGTCGTATCTCAAGCAACTTCACCTTCACATTAACATCAGCTACTGATTGGAGCTGCAGCACGTGGCCATTCACAACAACATCCAGCAACAAGGCTCCATCTGAATCCAAGCCCCGGGCAATATGAGTCATTCTCAGAATCTCACCTGTGAATTATGAGCGCATTGATTTATAAAACATCCTAACCAGAGACTCATGTTAGCCACACAGTATCTGAATTGAGATCCCTTCACCAGTTATTCAATACTCATATTTTTATAAGGCATACCATGCCTATAATACAAACATTACATGTTTCATATTACATCCTAAAAGCTGCATTTAAGCCTCAGAAAGCCATAGTCATTAAGAAAATATTGGCATAAGCAGAAGACTCAAAATTCAGCAACAGTTATGTGCTATTTTTTAAGAAATGCAGTATTTATCTAGCTTCTTGGAAACAGAAGGAGATAGTGTATCACAGGTAACTAACCAGTTGCAAACTCCACTTGAGTTTCTCTCTTGAAGACTGCATCAGTGAGCGTAAACCCATTCATTGCTTCTCCAATTTCTTTTGCGGTTGTCCAGTAAACTGGGCTGAGTATAGAAACAAGCTTTCTCATTGCTGGACCTGAAAGAAAAGCGACATAACGTTTGAGAGCTTTTTTCCTAACATCATGCAACCTGCATCAGTAGGGGTTAAATATGAAGACCTAAAACTACTGCAATCCTCAAGATTTAAATCAGAAAAAAAATGTATTGTTATATTCAGAGGAATCATTTTACAAATATTTATGTACTATAAGTAAATATTGAACATTTCCTTTTCCTGTCTCTGTCTTTGAAAAGTTTAGATCAGTTTCTTCAGTGACACTTAATGGAATGAAGTGGTAAAAAATGGCATCGCACAGAATTCAGCCTGGTTCAAGGAAGAAAAGTGATAAAATGTAATAGAAAGCTTACCAAGGCTCCGAGGGACGGTTGTAATCTTTGCTTGTATTACTCTAGTATCAGAGTCAGGGCTGTCTGTTACTGTGGCATTTAGGAAAGTAATTCCAAATTCGATATCATTAATATTTCCAATGATGCTACCTTTGGCACGTGATGGCCCACCTGTGCAGGGGAGAGAAGGGACGAAGGGGAAAAAAAAAGGCCCATGTGAAAATTCTGCTGTCTGATATTTTTGGGGAGAGAAAATTTAGAAATATTTTCCAGCATTTTAAGAATAAGGATATTTCTGCATATATTACTACCTTACTTGCAAGAGTAAAGCTCACGACCTGCAAATAACAGGATGCTGTACATATGTGGTCTGAGATATATGCACAATAACATGGGAATCACCTTACACACTCAGCCCTGTCTGAAAAGCAACTATTGTTTAACAGCATACTCTAGTGCTATGTCACAGGTTAACAAAATTTATCCAGCTGCAGTTGCAGGGGAGATCTAAGCCAAAAAAATTAAATTACTTGGTCAACTTGCCAAGAAACGGGAGAGTACTAGTCAAATTAGGAGTGCCACAGGCTTTCACCATTTGTCATGGCATGCAGGCTGTAAGTTAACTCACCAGGACATGCTTGGGTATTACACCTGGATATTTGGGAGGAGTCTCCAGGACAAGGACGTCCACGATTTAACGGGGCTGGATTGCTGCACAGGCGTATTCGGGTCTGCTCTCCTCCTCCACAAGAAGCAGAACATTGGCTCCATGTTTGCCACTGACCCCAGTTTCCATCCACTGAAGAAAGAAAGAATGAAGAAAGCGACTTTTCATTTTAAGGGCTTCAGGTTGCATCAGTGATGCTTTTGTGTCATTCCTTCTTGATGGAACTGATGTGATAGAGAAAAGAAATAGCTAAAAGGATGAGAAAAACACCTTAATGGGCAGGTGGAACACTTCTTCCCTCAGAAACACACCAACTTCAAAATTTTATTTGTATATTAGCTGTATTGGTGACAAGGAGTATCCTCCAGGAAATGTTTCCATTATAATGGTTGGAGATTTAGCAAGAGCTGGGTCAAATTCTTCCCTATGTCGTGTTGAAGAAGTACCACTTCGTGGCTGACCAGGAAAGCAGGCACAGGGTAAACTACATGTGTCCCTGTGCACAGTCATGCAATGGCTGCATACAGAGAGGTCTGCTGTGCAGGCAGCGAGCTCAAGCTGGCTTTGGATGGCTGCCTATACATTGCTCTATGGGGAGAAGAGATATATGACCAACTGCTGCCTGACTTCAGCCAGCCACTCTCCCCAGGAGGTTCTGCAGAGATGCCTCCTGCCAGTCTCTGCATTGGTTCCCTGAATGTAGAAGGCTACATAGAAGCTGATTTCAAAACTAAAAAACACTGTTGCATGTGTGTGGATCCATCACAAACCAGTTCGTAAAGAACAGCTGTCAATATTCAGAATCCTGTCAGAGTTTTTGGTAGGCTATCACTGGAGAGACAACCTAGCTGTCTAGAGCTCTGAGTGCTTTCACTCCTACAAAGAAAATATCTGAGATTGCATGGGTATAAAATTGACAGAAACCAAACAAACCATAAATCTTGCAAATAAAGAACATGTGTTCTATCTATCCAAACACTCACAAGAGGTCAATTAGATTTGGCTTGAAGTACACATGTGCAGGAGTCTGCACATTCTCCTCTTGGTAGCAGGGCCTGGATAGCAACAGATGATACAATGGGAACATAACCGTACACTGTGTGAACATAGTATCTGGAAATGCCTGATCCGATAGGACATTTGCCCAAAACTGGTAATGATAAGGGAAAAGTAACAATGAAAAAAAAGTTTGCTTAAGACAACCATTAGCCAAAATAACAGTAACAAAGGAACTGAAAAGTAAAAAAACAGCAAGAAAATTTGAGACTGGGGAGGATAAACCCAAGCAAGAGGGGGGTAAACAAGGAACAATCAGACTTGACACTGTAACCTCCATTGAAACCTAATGGAGGATTGTCCTCACACACCACAAGCAGCTGGTATCCAGCTAGTGGGGCTGATGCTATGGGGTGCAACAAGCAGAGACCCACACCTCGGGTGTGTGGATGTGGCCTCACTGGGGGCTTGGTCACCAGTGTATGGGTCAGCAGTGTGTTGAATGTGGCATAAGTACACATAAAGTGCATTTCCCACAGGAGGAGGGCATGTAAAGGGGTGCGCATAGAGGAGGGATTTAATATTTTTTTTAATTATTATAACAGAATTATTATAATATAATAATCATCCCTTTCTAGGATGAGTTATAGAAGGGTCTTTTAAAATTTGTAGGTGTTTAGTAAGTCTCTAGCGTTGTGGTTTATCTGCTGTATTGCTGATATTGATCCTGAATATGTAAGTTCAATGATTGCCCCTTACTTATGTATTATCAGTAAATCAATTAACTGCTTTGATTGTCATTTTATTTAAAGCATTAGAGCTGAGCATTCTTCCCTGCTCCTGGAATATATTATGGCAGTTCACTGGGAGTCTTATAAACTGTATTTACCATAAAAACTAAGTAGAATTGCTAGGTGTAGGAGAGATTTTCATATGCTATTTCTTGTTTTGAATTATTCCACCTCATTCTGGGAAAATCTAACACATGAAGGTGGAATTCCTTGTCAGGTGACAGTCATTTAAAAAGTGAGAGTAGATTATTAGATTGTATGAAATTGTAAGTAATTACAAGAACGTTCTACATTGCTTTCATAATATGAAAATCTCACATACATTATTTATACCCTGAAGTCTTCCAGGGAAAGCCGCATTTAACTTCTGTTAGCCTGAGCACTCACCAGGGCACAGTTCAGTGCTGCATCTCTGGATCTGCATGTCAGCTCCTGCACATGTCCTCCCACCGCTGGCAGGGCGAGGATTGTCACAGGTCCGGTATCGCCTCATCTGGCCTCCATTGCACGTTCGACTACAAGTTCCCCAGCTACTCCATGGGCCCCAGTTACCGTGAACTGTAAAAATAAGTCAGATTTTCTCTGTCTTCCTCTTAATAACAGATACGTAAAACCAGACAGTGAAGCTAGGAAAATATTCCTATCAGAAAGTATATTTTTCATTTCTTTTCCCAAAATAAAAATAAAAAACCCAGACCATTAAAGATCTAAGAAAGTTATCTTGTCCTGCATTCAGCGATTTCTCAGAGTATATTAATCAACTCCAGACTGTCAGTGTTCATAGGAAAATATGCAGGACATATTATTAACCAAGTGAGTCACTACACTCTACTGTGAGATACAAAGAGATTTATTTTGCAGTACTTTCTAACTGGTCAGTTGTAACTTTAGAGAGGCGTGTGACCTCTGACAGTCCGGCAGGAACTTATGCACCAGCTGCTGCTGGTTTGTGCTCCTAATAGTTAATGTTTAAAATGCCCCAATCACGCTGACTGACAAAATGATGCTTTCACTCTTGCCAGGCAGCTAGCACCACTTGCTTGTGTTCAGACCCTCTAATTTTTGTAGAATTGCGTGATTTGTGGAGGGCTTCCTTCCTATCATGCATACATAAAAACCCAGTAAGCGGAGAAGCAGCCTATCCCAAAGCACTTACTTGGACAAGGATCGCTGTTGCAAAAATCAATTTGTATGTCGTTTCCTTCACATTTGTGACCCCCAAACTGTGGGGCTGGGTCTGAGCAGTGGCGCATTCTCTGCCTGCTGCCTCCTCCACAGGACACGGTGCAGGCACTCCAGCTGCTCCACGTGGCCCACTTCCCATCCACTGGTGAGAAAGGTATAGTATGGTACAGTTACAGTCTCTGACATTAGAAATAACAAAGTAAATCAGTGCTATATCAGGGTAAAACTGACTTGTAGGATGTTATTGACTCTTTATAGAACTTCTAAGCTACACATGAATTTCTACATAGGGATTTCCAGGAGTGAAACTGGAAAAAAGCATGACCTGTTTAAATAACCTGTAAGCCTAACCAGAATCATGATCAGGGATCACTCAGTCCTCAGGCTCAGTCATTCACACTGTTTTAGGTATCTGTAAGCAAGTCACATATACAGAGTAGTCCCTGGAATTACCACACTGGGCAGATGGCCGGTACTAGTGCCATCCCAAAAACCCAGTCTGTGCTTGTGCATCCTCCTCCGGTTGCAGCTGCACTGTCTGAAGATGTAATCATTACTACCTTCTCCTCACTCCTTCCTAACCAACCTTTGACTTACTGGCTCAGCTGTTTATAGGAGTTATTACTACGTTATCTTACATAAGCCAGGTTTAAGCAGTTGAATAGTAGGGTCTTGGATCTCCCAAGAGAAGGTGACACAAACTGTCACAAGTACATCCACGTGAGCACTTGAGTTGGTGGCTGAGAAGAGGCCAATCAGTCTCAGTCACAAACTAGCTGTAAGCATTAGCATCCTCAGCAGCAGCACGTCAAACCAGATAAATGTGCAACATCAAGCCCTCAGTTGTTCAACTACCACAAGGTCAGTTCTCTCTTCTACAAGTTGATAGTTACAGTGGGGACTCGGCATAGGACCTCGCATGTGCAAAATGGAGCATGAAGCCAGAAGGATCCAGTCTGAACTGCTGGACATTTCACCTCATGAAATTTCCCTTCATTATCCCTGCACTCAGCCAAATCCACAGGTCACATTTCAAAACTGTGAGTTTTCCTATCCAGTCATGAAGGACTCATTGAAATGTGGAAGAAAAGGATAAATGAATAACAGAACCTAGGAAAATTTAAAAAAAGAAATGTTTAGGAAACCTGTAATTGAGCTGCCAAGGATTTAAAATGCTGCTTTTGCACAGTGGCAGGGTAAAGGAAGAGAGACGGGGATAGGAGAAGAAATCCCATACGTTAGGTCTATAGAGGGATGCTAAAGGTAGTGACAGGGGCCAGTGAAAATAAAAGGCTTGAACGGAATTTCTTCAGGGACTACACTTTCAGAAATGGAAAGCTTTTGATATAAATTAAGTAGAATTTGGAAAGGAAATTATGTTTGTCATTGTTCTCTTTGTGTCCGACACATCTTACCTGGGCAGCGTCTCTTGTTGCAAACCTGCATCTGTGCATCAGACCCCTCACAGTACGACCCGTCGTGTGAAGGAGGGGGGCTGTTGCAGAGTCTCAGTCGTGTCTGAGTACCCTTCCCACAAGTCTCGCTGCAAGGACCCCATGGCAGCCAAGAACTCCACTCACCATCAACTGCAAAGGCAGCACAGCTATAAAACTGTTTAAACCATACAGCTGCTTTAACTTGAAATTAGAGCTCCACAGCCTCAGGCAAAAAAACTACGTTGTTTAATATCAGTAAATGAAATATCCCGAATAAGCCCTTGAAAAAACCTTCGCCTTGAGCAACAGCTGAAACGGATCAACAGCTTGCAAAAGAGAGATTAATTCTTTCCTTTTTGTTTTCTGAATACCTCACCTCAGAAAAATCTTGGAACAACAGAACTGAACACTTGTTCAAATCTGGTGTTTTCCTAAGTTACCTGGCTCTGAGTGCCCTCTGCTAGGCTGAAGGTCTCAGCAGAGGAAGGGGCATGCTAGCTAAAAGCTGGCACACAGCTTCAGTGGCTACCAGTAAGCAGGAGCCAGAACTGATTTGTTGCCAAGCTCTAGAGAAATGGATCTCAGGCTAGTGGATGAACATTTGGCATCGTGATGGTAGCAGAGCCAGGGCAAAAGGGAAAAATCAATATAATAAAAAATTGTATAGAAGGAAACATGCCAGTGGTGAAGGGTTATGAATAAACTACAACCTGTCAAACACAGGAAATACTACAAAGACAGGAAGGAAACGTGAACATTCAGCTAGTTAGGAGAAAGACATGGCTGAAAATTAAAACAACAGAGGAAAATATACAGATAATGTCTTAAATTATTAACTATCATGTTTTACATGACTTTTTAATAGTTGGTGGTTTGTGGTTTTTTTCATTTTAATTGGCTTTGCAGAATAAGTTTAGAGTATTGGGTTTTACTCTGTGAGAACATGGGTAACAAGTACCGGAAAACATGAAAATAAAAAATTAACATTTTTATTGGAGGAAAAAAAAGAGAAATTGCTGAGAATATTCCTTGCACTTACTTTTGTGAGTTCTGTTGCCAAGATCTAGTGCCATTCAATAAATTACAAGCAATTAAAAAAAAAGGAGGGGGGGCTTAATTCTTTTATAATTTAGTAATTTGAAACAAGCTGAGATAATTCAGGTTTGGAGGAAAAAAAAAAACCTATATGGGCAGCCCCTTGTGCAATTTTAAACCGCTCTTCCCTTACCTGGGCAAGGCCTAATATTACATATGACTGAATCCACAGCACTGCCATCACAGGGCTTCCCACCATGCTGAGTGGGTGGGTTACTGCAGGTTCTGGTTCTGGTCCTGTTACCTTGTCCACAGCTTTTTGAACACTCTTCCCATAGCCCCCAGTCGGACCAGTTGCCATCCACTAAGAAACAGAAAACCCCACAGTTCTAATTATAAAATATTTTTGCGGTATTTATTGAAATTTCCTCTTTCTTTCCACAAAAGTCAAAATGAATTCCAACTTCTTAGCAAAATTAATCTGTCATGAAGATCCATGGTGATAATTGTTCACTGTTAGGGCACTTAACATAAGGCACATTAAAAGTATCAATTCATTAAAGAAATACCTGGACATGGCTTGTTGTGGCAGCTGCGTACATCTGTATCAGGGCCCTCACACCTCCTCCCACCATTTGCTGGAAGAGGGTTGTTGCACTGACGGACTCGCTCCTGAACACCTTGACCACAAGTTACGCTGCAAGCTCGCCATTCAAGCCAATCAGAAAATCCACCGTGCACTGCAATGGGAAAAAAGATGCTCTGTTGTAACGTGCTTGTGCTTATAACTCTCTTAGATTGAAACAGCAAAGTGAAAAATGCACTTCATAAGACATACTTAGAAATCCAACTCACTTCACATCTTCATTACTGCAGAAATATTTTACTACAGTTCAGAGAATACTTCAGCTGCTCTGAAATAGTTATTGCTTATGCTCCTAAATGCTTTTCTTTAGAGGTACAATGAAGTTATTCTTTAGAGATATAATTAAGTTACGATATGTGTTCTGAGAATGGGATCTAGTTCAGGATCCCTTCATTATTATTTCTGTCTCTTACTTCTTCACGCTTATCTGTCTCACACAGCTGGATGAGTATAATGGAACAAAATTTCATGAAACAGAAACCCACTCACATCTCAGACTAGGCTTAACATACACCTAATGCATATATGGAAGATAAGATAAAACATCATATCCATAAAATATGGATAAGATAAAATCTTGATCATATTTAATCTCGATTAATGCTGTAATCTCCAGTTTGACAGTCACTATCCTATATTTTGTGCACCTACCCTGGACAGTCAGTGGTACTCTAACAAGAACAGATCCCATGAGATTCCTCGCTACACACTCATATTCAGACGTATCTTCCTTCTGTGCTGCAACAATACGCAAGGAGCCATTAGACAGGACAGTCACTCTCTCATTGCTCACAACTGGATGACCTTGGCGGGACCATTTGATGGTTGGAGGAGGCTCTCCATTTGCCTGGCAATTCAGCATTGCTGTGGCACCAGCTTCAATAACTGTATCTACAGGTTCAATGGTAATGACTGGAGGACCTAAAAGAGAAAAGTTTCTTTAGGCAACAGCATACGGTTGCATTTTCTTTTCATTGTATTGAGTATTAAACATCTGGTCAGATAGAGGGCAAAAAAAATCTTAAGGCCGTTTACTTTAACTAAAACTATTATTGTTGATCTTCCACTGTCAAAATATATGCAAGTTAAAATGAAAATGATAGGCTATTTTTAATATGTACCAATCTGAGGACCAAAGTTGGGACTGAAGCCTGACTATACAGGCACACAGTCTTCTTTATTGCTAAAATGTGTTACTTTTCATAAAACCTGCAGGAAAATGCAATTAATCATGTCCAGAGGCAACTGAGACACATAGGTAACAGATCAATAACAGCTTGAGGCTACAACAGAAAGGGGATGTTCATAAATTCTACCGTGAGTGAAAAAATAATTCTAAAATATTATTTCTGCGAAAAATAAAATATTGTCAGTGAAAGCTGGGATTCATCTCACATAACTTTCTTAATTTAACAGCTAAGAGTCTAGTTTAATCCATTTGCACAGACACCCTCTCTAGTCAACTAAGAGAAACAGGCCCTTTCAGAAGGTGATTTACCCCATTCTAAGTTGGTTTCTCAACTGAGACTGAATCACCCTCTACATGCTTCCCTTCTTTGACTTCAGTCACTAGCTTAGACTAGACTCTTAAATGATGAAAGATGAAATTAATCTTAGCCTACAGTGCAGTGCCCAACCTTCAAAACATCAAATGGCAGCTGCATACACCTATCCAAATGAAGGTTATTGCTCCAATCTAGTGGCATTAAACTTATAACTTTGAGTCTTACTCTGAAGTGTTAGTGTAAGACTGCGTTCCACCACACCAGCATCATTGGTAGCCACGCACTTGTAGTCACCAGCATCTTCGTTCTAAAGAACAAAAAGCAAATACTCAACATGTATGCAATGAGGGTTTCTGTTTACAGCACACCTCCTGTAAGTGAATTTTCTGCAACACAACATGGCACACCCTGGATCTTAAGAGGCATGCTGTTAGATTCTAGAGTATCTCAATATTTTGCCTTTATTAACATTAAGCTGATATTGTGAATTATTTTTGTTATTCCATTTTTTATTTCCTTCAACTCCTTAATGCTGAAGATATTTTTTTTTTTAAACTTAAAAAAAAAAAAATCAAGGGAGCTATTGTTTTTAACCCCATTTCAAAATGCAGAGAAAAGTTTATGGGGGAAAAAAGGGTCTTGCCATTTGTTTTAGGAATTTACATACTAAGAGATTTGCACATGGAGAACTCAATTGCTTTTCAGCTGACCTGACTTTGTAGAACCCAGGCTCTTTAAAGGTCAAAAGCAAAAGTCCTATTTAATTGGGAATGACCAGGATTCCACACACTAACAATTATTATGTAGATTCAGTCCTACTGACAATTAAAGAGAACAATAGCCCTCTGGGTTTTTTTTGTCACAATAATTTGAGTATAATACTGGTCTGAATTAAAACATTTGTTAAAGGTAAAAGCAAAAGTGGATTAAACGTGTAGCCTCACTCTTTCAAAACCACGTGATCTGGAATACCTTTATTAATCAAATACACTGCAGAAACACATCATAACAGACCAGTGACTCACTACAGTGCCGTAGATAGCAAGAGAACCATTGTTAAGCTGTCGGATCCTGTTGCTAATCTGAACGCCAACTCCTTTTTTGCTCCACTGGATGGTTGGAGGTGGATCTCCTCTGACCTCACAATTTAACATAGCATTGCCACCCAAGGGCTCAATTCGGCTAGAGTGGTAATCTCCTTTGAAGACTGGAGGCTCTGAAAAAACAAGTGATGGCAGTGAAATAGCAGAGTCAAAATAAAATGCCCTTAATGAAATTTCTAGTAGGGATCATTCATCTAGACTTTCTGAAGTGTGAACTTCAACCTGGTTTGATTTTTCCCATTTAGCCATAGACAAAGTATCAAATACTAGGGGTAATGGTTTTAAACTGAAAGAGCGCAGATATAGATTAGATATTAGAAAGAAATTCTTTGCTCTGAGGGTGGTGAGACACTGGAACAGGTTGCCCAGAGAAGCTGTGGAGGCCCCATCCCTGGAAGTGTTCAAAGCCAGGCTGGATGGGGCTTTGAGCAACCTGGTCAAGTGGAAGGTGTCCCTGCCCAAGGTCCCTTTCAACCCAAACCCTTACATGATTTTACTATCAGAACAGACAGCTGTCTGAAACTGTCCAGTACTGACCACAACTACTGTTATTTTACATACCTTTGACATAAACAAAACCAAGAGCTTTGATTGAGCCAACTGTGTTTTCTGCTGTGCATACATAGGTACCAGAGTCATCTTTAGATACTCTTTCGATAACAAGTTCACTGTGTCCATTTACATCATCGTATTGTGCTGACGGGAGAACACACAGTAAAGGATTACTCCAATGATTTTAAACGTATAAATCTCAGTGACTGGTATGTCGTAGGATTGTTTGAATTACAGTGCTGTTAAGCAACACAGCTCAATGGCACTGTGCCATTTCATTTCTGAGACACCTTAGAAATGCACAGAAAAGTCACTGCTATGACATTTTCCCACACGCATGTATTCACTTAAGCGGTCCCTTAATTTCGAGCTTTGTGCATCTGCATTCTGTGAACTGCTGAGGTTTTCTTCATATTTAAGAGAAATAGCATTAGTTGTTGGATGCTGAGTAAATATCATCAGATACTGAATGTTTTTAATATGTTACTTTATTGGCTACAGAAAAGGAACAATTTCTTAATTATCTTCCTTACAGCTTTGTCTCAGAGGCGATTTAATTACATGATTGCATAATAAATACTGAAGATATTCCTCACACAATCACTGCCTAACAAGTTTGTTCTCTCTAGATTTTTTTTCTTCCTATTCATAAACTGATTTCAATGATGCGCGGGGGAAAACAACTCTAGAACAGAATGACCAGTAAGACTTGCTGTTACCCACCTGGAATGATGTTATTGTTAAAGGTCCACGTT
The DNA here is from genome assembly GCA_008711295.1 of Anarhynchus alexandrinus. Taxonomy (NCBI): domain Eukaryota; kingdom Metazoa; phylum Chordata; class Aves; order Charadriiformes; family Charadriidae; genus Anarhynchus; species Anarhynchus alexandrinus. The sequence goes on from VUYV01000113.1 coordinate 926,445, forward strand.
ATTTTTGGTACAGGTATCCCAGTTGCTTTGCAAGTTAATCTGAGCTGTTCTCCCTTAGTCAAAGATATATCTCCAGGCAGTTCAGAAAAAGCTGGAAGTACGTGAACCATCAGGGTGATCGTGTGTGTGTCTTCTCCAGCAGCATTGTTAGCAATACAGGTGTAACTGCCAGAATCTTCAGGCTGAAAAAAAGCATGTTGGGGAAATTTCAACTGTGATACATCCTACACAACACTACCACTTGCAACAATAAGAGAATCTCAAAAGGTTTGGAACAAGCATTCAGTAGAAATGCTCATCTGAACTCTTTCACTTCCTCTAAATTTGAAAGATGACCTACACTTCTTTTTGCCCTTCCTGAGAATTTACCACTACAAATTTTTCACAGATATTTTACTCCTTGGTGGAAAATGAAACTCCGGAATGTTAAGAACAAGAAAACAAAATATAACAAAGGCTAATCCAGAAGTGGGTGAAAACGAAGAGCAGCAGTGTCTTCTTACTGCCAAAACTGTCAAGTCATAGCTTAGATTTAGGGAACTTACAACAACATTGTCCAAAATGAGATCTCCATCTGGCACAGCCCGGTATTTTCCTACTATCTCTTTTAACAGTGTATTGTCCTTCTTCCAGTTTATTGTTGGTGTTGGAATCCCCTCAGCCACACAGGACAGAACAGCCTGGGAGTCCTCCGTGACTGTGTACTGCGCCTCCGTACTGTGAATCTTGGGTGGAACTGTGAGAAGGTTTATTAAAAAGATTTACCTCTATGTATTATCCAAGCAGTACTGTAACAGCATACAATACTGGAACTGAAGAAATCATTGCCTGGATCTTCTATATTGTTTCTTTTCTCCATCAATGACCACCATTAAGCATGCCAGAGAAAGGTGTGACAAACTTATAATAAAACTTATAATAAAACTTAATACTTTGTAACAAAGTATAAACCGAGTTAAGGAAATGTAATCTTCTTCCTAAACTGAAGCAACTGGCTGATACTAAAACCCATTACGTAGCACAATTTTTCTGAACTTTTCCCTTACATACTAGCTCCTTACCCTCTGCAGGTTCATGCTGTGATAATGCACATTGTTTCCATAGAGTCCCACTTACTGTGCACAGTAAGCTCCATGCTAGAACTGCTGGACCCTGCCAGGTTTGTCGCTATGCACGTGTAACGGCCAGCATCACCAGGCTGTACAAACACAATCTGCAGTGCACCAGTGCTAAGAATTCTTCTTCTAAGGGACTCCGTTATTTGCTGTCCATCTTTATGCCAGCTGATCTCTGGCCCAGGGTAGCCTTCAGCCTCACATTGCAGAGTGACAGATTGATCAACAGGAACAACATATTCTTTGATAACAGACTTGATAACAGGAGGAACTGAAAAAGAAGTAAGAAATTTTTAAAAATAATTATGTTGTAAGAAGCATGGAATGCTTCAGTTCTTAGTGAAAATAATCCTAAAAGTATACTTTAATCCTAAAGTAGAAAGACCACTAAAGAGAATAAACCTCTTGAGCTCTATTTAGTGTCAAATCAGATAGGAAAGCATTAGGTCCATTTGTGTTACTCAGAATTGGGTTTTGACTAACAGAGCATGCACAAATTTTTTGTCCATAAATCAGTACAACAAGAGTTTAAAAGATGATTTACCTTGAACTTTCAGTTTGATCTTCCCCAGAGCGGTGCCAGCTGGATTTTGAGCAACACACAAGTAAGTGCCAGCATCTTCAACAGTTGATTTTGCAATCTGTAAACTGCCACTGGGAAGAACCGTATAACTGTTGCCTAAGACAAATACAAGCAAAGTATGACGCTTTTTGTTTTGTGTTGTGTTCCTTATATCTAAGTTCAAATATTCAGAAAAGAGAAAATAAGTTTCTGAGTTACAGCAAGTAGGCTGGAGTTATAGGCTTTAAGAGGATACCTGTTGTGATTATATTGATGCCCTCCTTTTGCCATGTTATTATGGGTCGAGGGGTACCTGTTGCTTCACATGGTAGTAGAATGGGATTGTTCACGATGACGTCCAGTGTCCCTGTTTGAGTTTGGATAACTGGTGGTTCTTTGGAATGAAATAAAAAGGAAAATGCAATAGGTTTAACCTTCAAAGCTAGAAAATACAGAAGATATTAAAATCGCATAGCCTGAGAGTCTGAGAAGGCTAAATTAGCAATGGTTGTTTTCTGTCATCCTTATGAAGAGCTCAGTGGAAGAGCTCTTCAACTTAACAATGTGATTAGCATGAGTATGGGTATAGAATATGGCCTTAATGCTATTTGCCATCACAGAGACATTTTAACTTACCAAAAAGCAAAGAAACAAAAATCTTTCAGAAATAAAAAATGGACTAGGGGGGGTTCTATTCAAGGTATCAGAGTTGTGACATGCAGAGTAGTGACTTTGTGAATAACCAGTGCATCCACAAGACGATTCAGCTGAGCAAGACACTACTTGTGATGGTTCACTCTGACCTCACCATTACTCTGCAGCATATCTATGTATTAAATGGGCAACGCTTACTGACAGAATGCACTTCAGCTTCCCATCTTACCCTGAACGTGCAGAGTGGCGTGTCTATGAGCCGAGCCAGCTGCGTTCCGGGCCACACAGGTGTAGCGTCCCGCATGCGCTAACTGAGCAGCAGGTATTTCAACAGCACCTGCAGCAGAGAGAGCACTTTACAACATACAGCAGTGTCCTTCTGGTATTCACAGTAAAACTCTCTTACAGCATCCATCTTAAGAGGCCTATGTTTTTATTTTAAGAAGTTGGAGAGGGGTTGTTTGGGGGATTGTTTGCATTTATTTAATTAATTACTTCTAGATGGGCACAACAGCACCCTTTCACAGATTTTCTGCAGCTGAGCTCCAGTCACACACAGTACCTGAAGAGAGAATTCTGTAGCCATCTCCTCTGGGAAGCAACTTTATGCCATTTTTGGTCCAATGAACTGAGGGGACAGGAACCCCTGACGCAGTGCAGGAAATTACTACTGGAGACAGTTTTGTTACCAAAAGGTCTGTGGCTTCATCTGCTATGGATGGGGGCACTAAAAATGAAGATCAGTGTAAAGGTTACTTGCCCATTTTCATTTTTATGAATTCTTGGAAATAACTTATCTTTCTTGGGAATGCCAGAGACTTATGGATATCAGCATCATTAAAGAATGATATAAAAATCTCATCTCAATATTGGAATGCCCCAAAGAAATTCTGGGTGCCACACACATGTAACAGCAATATCCCCTCTACCTTGAACAGTGAGTTCAACTGCTCTTTGATCTTCTCCTGCATCATTTGACACAGAGCACTCATAGACAGCAGTGTCATCCACAGTGGGAGAAATGATTACTAAGGAACCTGAAGACAGAAGTCTGAACAAAGAAAAGAGAAGAAAGTAAAAGTCAATGAAATACTTATTTTCTTCTCGGGTAATCAGGCCACTGAATTTGCTGCCTATGCAAGTTACATTTAAGCATGGCTAGATTTTTAAAGTGCCAAAATCACCTCTGAAAACTTTAAACCCACAGTGAAAAAAAATCCATCTCTTACCTGTATGTGTTCTGGTTCTGGTCAACACTAAGCAGATGCCCATTCTTTTTCCAGCTAATTGCTGGTTTGGGAATTCCAGAGGTTTCACAAGGCAATGTGGTCTGCACATTTACAGTAACTGTAATATTTGTATGTCCTGGAGCAATAGTTGGAGGAACTAAGGACAAAGAAAGTCTAATTATTCAGAATACTTATACACATACGTCCACACACCCCTCTCATATCTATATATATTTAGGGCTGAACTTCCTGAACACATTTACTTGATTTTTATAAAGACTAACTTGACAGTAGTGAACTTACTAAATGTGTAGTTTGGGATGGGTGTCAAGTCTTTCTAGTTTCTGTGCACAAGGATTAAATATTTTCTTTTCATTAACATTTGGGTTGTNCAACTAAAAAGGGGCTAAACTTAAAATTGGATCTGGCAGAACAAGAAAAAATATGTCACTGCACTTCAGATTTGTAAAACCACATAAATTTATCTAAACCCAAAACTTTTACCAAGAACCTGCAGATCAATTCGTTTGCGTTCAGTGCCAGCTGTATTGGTTGCCATACACACATATCTTCCTGTGTCAGTAACATGTGCTGAGTGGATGTGTAGAGATCCATCCTCTAACATGGAATATCTGAAACAAAGCCATATATTTTTTTTTCTACTATCCATCAACAGAACCATAGGCTACCCTGGTAGTGCAGAAGGAAAAGATGACTCAGGGTACACAAAAAATAGCCAACACACGTGGTGTCTTAATTTGGGCACATAGAGTTTTCTCATTTATTGCATTTATTCTGACTTCACCCTTTCCCAGCACATCCATCTTCTAGAGAGATTATGAAATCTAGCTGACATAGTGATTCCACACAAATGATGACAGATTTGCAGAAAATACCCAAAAGCCCTTTTTTATGGTTTCTCATTTAACCTTAAAAAACCCTAATTAATGCTTGTACAATTTCTTTTTTCTTTGAAACATAACTGAATTCTTTAGCATTTGCTCAGTTCTAGAAAATGCCAAACTACTTCCCCTTAAAACAATCAGAAACCAGAAACCATTCACTACAATAAAAGTTAATATTAGAACATTTATAGAAAGTTTTATAATATTAGAAACTACAGAGTACACTCAAGTAGCTTTTGGTCTGCATGAAATTGCTTGGCATCATCCCAAAACTCCATAAATATAAAAAGACGCAAAGATCTTCCATGTTTACTGTTCAAAATCTTAAATATCAGAATTATTATTACATTTGGTTGTCAAAGGAGTTTTTTGTCCTAATAAAAGGATGAAACCTTTGGTACTGCTACTTTTCTGTAGAACAACTTCTTTGTATTACTATTTCTGTCACCGTCTTTTCCACATTTGTGTCTGTTCAAGATGATAGTACAAATGCTAGTTCTGATCTGCAAAACCAAAACTAATTTACAAGTCATAGATGTCTAATTAGGCTGTCTGTAATTAATACATTCTTAAAAAACAATGAAGAATATTTACGCTGACTTCTGGACAATACCTCGTGTTGTTTCCAGTAAAAATAGCCCCATCCTTCCTCCATGTAATTCTTGGGGTTGGTACTCCTTCTGCAACACACTCCAGAACAGCAGAAGCATTTATATGCACAATAGCAGTCTGAGGACTGTTTTGGATTGTAGGAGCCACTGTAAAGGGAAAAATCACTGATGATATAAGAAAAAAACTTTATGCTGCAATGATTGAAACTAAACACACGAAAACAGATGCAGTAACAGGTATGGGGATCACTGCAAAGACAGAAACAAGTTTCTTACCGTTTTGTGTAGCGCACGATAATTGCCATGATGCAGTAGGGAATGAAAAAGAAAGTTTGTCTGAAATGCGCTGTAAAGATCATCTTTGCAAGTTACTGCAAAGGTTATCCTATAGCTAAAACAGTAAAGGAGTTCAGCATGTTTAATTCAGTGAAATAAAGCTGTGGTGATATCCTTGCTTCCTAATTACAAATTAAGGAGAAAAAAGAATTTTAACTGGACCAGTAAGGACAGTCATTGGTGTGGCACAGTGTAACGCAGGTACATGTGACTGGGTTGTGAACAGAACAGAAATTAGAAAAAAGTTTTCTGTCATCACCAGAGTCTGCGAATAGAATCGTTTCTTACCAGACTGGATTTGAGAAAATAAATAGGTTTAAAATGAGATTCGGGCCTATGGTAGTACATGACAGGTACCAAGATGCATAGGGCCCTTCAAGCCCTATCCTCTACTATCTCCTGCTTACAAGTACAGAGAAGCCACCACAGTTTTCATGTAACTTGCAAAACTGGTGGCCAAACCAGCTATGCCTAGTACCCAGTCAAATGCTTTTAAGAATTTCTCCAAATTTGCCCAAGAGCATTTCTCAGTCCTGGATCTGGGCATTCATTCTGGGTATATCCTGACTCCGTATCAGGATGATGCCTAGATGCACAGCACACTTCATATTAGCACAAAGCCCAGACAGATGGAGCCATGGTGAGTCCCCAACAGGTCCTTTTAGTGTGGGTGACAACTATGGACATGGCACACATGAGGTAATGCACATGGTCACACACTTCAGACACAGCCAAAGTAGCCAACACTTGGCTAGAAAAAGACTACTAATGCTTCTTTCTTGTCATTTGAACTCCTGCAGAAATACCACGCAAAGATCAAAACGCACATGACTGGATCCATGATTTTACCGTGTACTGTCAGCATGAACTCCCTGGTCATTTTTCCTGCGATATTACTTGCCACACATGTATAGCTTGCTGTATCGCTGAGGTCAGCATTATTGATCTGCAGGTATCGCCCATTGGATAGGATTCGAACTCGAGGAGTTCCCTAAGGGGAAAGAGAGAGAGTTGGACAAATTTAATTTTATCGTTGTTCTCTTTATGAAGACAGAACACTCTCTCATTCCAGAGTAATAAAAGCCATGAAGGAAGGCCAAAGATAAACTGGGGACTGAATTTATTGCTGGCTTAACTTTGTTTACATCCATGAAAGTAATAGGGTAAACAAAGTTTTAAAAAATTCTCACTGCTTAATGATTCCCCCTTGAAACCCTTACTGGGACTTGTGCCTGAATAAGACAGTTTTTTGCGTTACGTAGCCAAAGGGCTTTTGAGTTTTTATGGAAAGAGGCAGCTAATAGCATATGATTAATTTATTTATTTTTAAAAAAAATCCATACACACTACAGGCAGAAGAAATACAAGTTTCTCTACACTGTTCTTCAAACATCACAGTCTTGATCAGGTGGGATCCAACATAAACTTAGCCTACTAAGTTTACTAGCCAGCATTTCTGAATATGAGGATACCACTCTTCTCAGCTCTATAATGACTCTACAGCACCTGCCAGGTAACCATTTGAAGTCAAAGCTTTTTTACCACAACTATTCTGGATCAGATCTGCACGAATGCCTGACAGTAATATCAACTACAAGTGTTCAAAAACCTGACTGGATAAAACACAATAGAAAAAGGACAGAAACTCAATATATGCTATTCATACTTTGGATGAAATTGAAAGCTGACATTCCCATCTACTCTTTCAGTTAGAAGATCTGAGAATAGCTACCACAACGGACCCGTGAAACTCCTCCAGTTCTGCACTTCTCTGCACTAGTACCCTAGTATGCTGGTCTCATACTAGGCACTGAGTCAGCAAGTCTACCAACACAGAATAAACAGCAGTGCTGGAGCCTCACAGCTGAAATGATTCACCACCAGAGTGGATTATAGACAGTCAGATCTTGGCTAATAACTGGTATTTCCTGTTGAGTGCACAGCCTATGCTATGGTTTCAAAACACAGAAGCGTATAGATGACAAAAAACAGGCAGTGAAGCTATCATTTAAATGTTATGCTCTACTCAAGGTATGTTAGAAAATCCATCTATGAAAAAATACAAATTCAGCAATTCCTTTAGTGTTTAAATAAAGCCAGATTAGGTAAGGATGCTCCTACTTACTTCTTTTCTTAACACTCAGTGTGCATTTCCAAATCTATGAAGAGTGCAAGGACTCCAAAGCTGCTAGAGGCTAGATCTTTCAATAGTTCTGCTACCAAAATGAGTGGTGCTGCACCATTACATCATTAAGCATACAGAGGTATAGAGTAGACCTCAAAATGTGCACAGTGGAAGACAACAAAACCAGAAGGAATGACACCCTCCACCACAAGGCTGTTTCGCAAAAAGCAGTGATGATCGAAATTGAAGTAACACTGTAACCTGAAAACCTGACTTTCTCCAGTCCTCTCTTGTCACTGTGAAACCTCAATTTTTCCAAGATAAGGAGGATGATATGCCACAGAGCACCTCTCTTTACACACCGAAGGAGACCTCTTTCCCAGCTGCTTAGTATTAGTAGGCTATTACATTTCTTTGAGGTTCAGAAAGCAACCAGGCATTCAGGAGGACACTAATGTTTTCCTGATATCTGGACTATATATAAGGTAAGCTGAAGAATGAAAAGGGTGGTAGGGAACAGAATAAACCTAAGTCTACTACTTAAAGTACACATGACAAATTGAGAGTCCCATCTCTGAACTAAATTTATAACTTAAATTTAGTGCTGGAGGAGAGCTAACTCTGGAGATTGACATTCCCTAATGTATTATAAATCAAAAGGCAGGTGACTGACAATACCACACAACCAAGATACTTCAGCCCTCACATACTGACATGAATTAATGAGGCAGGAGGAGAACTAGCATTACAAAAGTTAATTCACAGCTTTTCAGCTGAGTACCTATGTCTACCACAGTGTTCCTCTATTGCTTTGTTTTCTGGTATGTATTTGTTAACAGTGGCTTCTTTCCATGGTTTCTTTTTGTTAAGTTCTGCTTTTAAAACACAAGCTTTCCAAGGAAAAAAGCATTCACATACTTAACTTCCAAGCATTGTTCAACCTTGCTTTCATTAAAAAAATAAATCACTACCCAATTAAAGAACTGACCATTCAGAAGAAGAGTGTTTCTCTTACACTTGTTTCTAGCTAGTTCTTGTGCTATATTCAAGGTGACATTCCCCAGCACCACTTAGTAAGACATAATTGCCTACCACATTCTTACTTCTTCCACTAATATTTCATTCTTCTGAATTTACAATAAAGAAAGAGTCTAAGGAATGGCATGTCAGAAGGAAAGCAAGTAAGCAGAACTTCAGGTGAATACTATTGATGGACTACAGTTAAGGGGACATAATTCATAAGCTGAATTTGTTTCCTCTTTATTAATGAATAAGGATCAATTGAGGGAAAATTATCAATTAGTTAAGTTCAATTAATAACTGAACTTAAATTACTCAATTGGAAAGCGCCTGGTTTCTGAGTGATCCCAAGGAGAAGGATGGGAAGTAAAAAATTATTTCTGTGCAAACCATCCTCATCTTGCTAATTGTCTCTCAACCACCAAAGACTTGATGCCTTAACATGACACTACATGGAATTCTGAGTGAAAAAGATGCATTTGATACAAAAATGTGGTCATTAGCTACCCATTTTCTCTTCTTTTTTTCCAACGTAAAGAATTTTAATTCCTTTCTAAACGCTACTAGAATATGAGGATGCATAATATACCCAAAGGAAACATATAGTGTAGTCTTTTCTCAGCTACCTTTCCTGGGAAGCCATTCAGGAGTATACCGAAGGCTTCTAGCATTGTTCAGAGGATCCAGGAGGAGCAAGGGATCCCCCTAAAGGAAAAAAGAACAAGTAACAGCGGGATGGCCACTTCACATGCTTGCTAGCTTCAGGTACTCATTTAGGACTAACTGTATTTGTGCTGGGGCTACTCAGCTTCTCTTGAATTCAAGGCACCACTTGGACTGCACTAAAGGGGCAAGTGAGCAGAATAGGAAACCTCAAGCATTGTGTGTAAAAAATACAGGGAGCAAAAGACCAGTACAAATAATGTAACCACTATACCTCCAGAAGTTCTCCATTTTTAAGCCATGAGATTGTCGGAGGTGGCACAGCATCTGACTTGCATTCCAGTAGAACTTGCCTGTTCTGCATCACGGTGAGGTCCTGTGGACCACCGGTACCAGCAATGTTAGGAGGAACTGTTATAAAAATCAAGAAAAAAATAAACACCACACATATGAAGTACTGTTAAAATTATCCGTTGGAAATTTCCAATTTATTTCTTAAGTTTAAAATAAATGCAAAGCTACAGTGCCATTAATTAGTTCTACTTTTCAATACCTGTGCTAAATGTATCACATTTGTTTAAGTGATGAACCTGTTTCCTACGTCACACGCTAGGAACTACTGTGACAGAAATTAATGTAAAGTCCATTCTCAGTGAGGTACCAGCATTTAAGCCAGACGGAGCAGAGATCACCAAAGTTCCATAAACTGTTCATCAATAATGGAAGCTATAATCTTCAAGAAAAAAAACCAAGGCATATTACAGAACTGCAGAAGTCCCATATATACTTCCTTTACTGTCATTAAATTTTATGTATTCATTTCTAAACATATTTTGTACCTTTTTCTACTGAAAAACCAAGATGATCATAGATATCGGTATACTTCACCTCCTTTTTCAGTAAGCCAAATAAACTCAATACAACTGAATACTGATACCTATAACCTCCCTAGGTATTAAAAACATAAGACTTGGAATTATAACAGAAATCAGTTGCACCTGGTGGAACTTTCCCTTTTAATTGTGTATCATGTTCAGAATAGTTACCCTTATTCAGAAATGTTAATTATGATCATACGGTGTAATATCACTTTCACAAAAACCATAATATTTCTTCTTTAGTAATATGTAACTTGTTAAATGAGATACTGATACATACTTTAGTAGTTTACTGTTTGAAGGAATATTTTTTTTTCCTAAATTAAACTTACCATGCACTCTTACAAAATATTCCTTATCATCATCTCCTGCTGGGCTAGATGCCAAACACGTGTATCTTCCTGTGTCCTCCACCTAGAAACACAAAAACAACTTCAGCAGAAACCTCCAAATATGGGAACGATTCAGAAAAACTGAAATATAAAATTGACAGCAACAGGCAGCACTTAGACAGAAACATAATAGATAAGGAATGCCTGAAAACAAATTAATAAAATTCTTAAAAACATCTTTATTTTACCATGGTGGGACTGTACAGAGATGGCTTTGAAGCTGCAGGACCCCATAAAATCTCTCTGGATAGTACGTCTCCAGCAAGAACCCTTGTCTTTGTGATGATTTTTGCAACAGGTAAAGATGGAACTGGCTATAGCTATCCATCTAAGCAAGGGTCAGTTCTGGGTACTAAGGAATTCTTTTTGTGCAGACATACTCGTTAATACCTTTATGCTTTCTCTTTCCTGTAAACCCTTCATTGGAAAGACAAGAGGTATTTGCTCCACAAACAAAATGAGAAGTGATCAGACCCGAGCCCTGTCCCACTTCTGTTTGGTGAACTTCAGTTTGGCTGTCCGTAGCCGAATACAACCTTAATTTATTGGTACAGGTTTTTAAAGGTTATTTTTCCCCTGACTCTTTTATTGTCTGAATTCATCTGAAAATCCTTCTATTGTCTTTATTTATTTTTTCTTAACTTGCACACAGATGACTGCAAATGCAGCTTTTCTCTGTAATCTATGGCTTATACATGTGAGAAGCAAATGGATATTAGGAAAACCCAAGCTATTGAAAGAGAAGAAAGGCTGAGGAGGAACTACAAAACATGAAAGAAGAAAAGCAAGGGATAGTACCAAGAGTCAAATAGGTAGGAAATGAAGAACAACAGATTACAGACACAGACTAAAACCAGAAATGACCCCAGAAAAATGAGTCCCTAACATTGACTATTCTGCTTTGTAACAAAAAGCACTGATAAATAAAAACATTACAGAACTCTGAAATAAACTTGAACAGAAGAGGCAGAAGTGCTTGGGCACTCTCAATCCGTAATACTACTGCTTGTTTTATACGTGAAACTCAAAGGCAAGGCTTGAAAAATGTATTTGCCAACCACAAACACAGGTAAATGATTTTATAGAGGCTTTTTAGGACATCTCTTAGCATGGTCCTAATAGCAGGCAGATCTGCACAATCCTCTAGGGTTTGCAAAACTGAGCTTATTTTGAAACTAATATTTTACCTGAGCACTGGTTATTCGAAGGACTTCTCTTAGGACATGAATATTATCATTCTGCAGAAGTGGGCGCCCATCCTTCATCCATGAGATTGTGGGGACTGGAATGCCAGAAGAGATGCAGAGAAGTTCAAGAGGGTTGTTAACGACGACAGAGAGCTCTTCTGGTTGATCTGAACCATTGATGCGAGGCGGCTCTGTGGAAGGAAAAACATTCAGGTTCTTTATTGACTCAAAAAGCCTTTAAAACCTGATACACAGGCTTGTGGTTAGAGTTTGTAGCATTAGTCTACATTAGTATTATTTCTGACTATGTCATGAACTCACTGAGTATCTCACGTAATTTCCACCTGCCTCTATTATTTTGCATATTTTGAGTTGGAATCATTAGTTAGAAAATGTTTTCATAATCCCATGTAAAATATATTATATAATATCAGTGAATATATTTATTAGTCCTTTAGCTGTTGTACTTTCAGCTGTGCCTTCAGCAGTGCTATCGTCTTGCCAAGCTGTATTTCTATGAATCAAACTTATTCATTTAAATGAACTTAGCTTGTAAACTAGTTTATTATTAATTTTAGCATATTTTAGTACTTGGAAAACAATGGGAAAAAATATATACTGTATTACATATTCACATATCTTTAAGTATATTCCATTTCCTTATTTCTCTCATTTATCACAGTAAACATTTTTTGAAAATACTCCTTATCCCTAGAGATTTTTTAATTGTTGTCCTGAGTAGATAGATACTCACTTACTGCTCACATTTTGTTCAACTGAAAGGTTAACACTTACCCAGCACTTTTAGGGAAAAGTGCTTGCTTTTATCTCCAGCTTCATTGGATGCTACACATGTATATTTGCCTGTGTCACCAATCTCTGCTTTTACAAAATGAAGGACCATTCCTTGGTTACTTGATGTCAGGTGAGCTCCAAGGCTTAAAGCATGTCCATTTTTAAACCAGGACATAGTGGGGGCAGGAGTGCCATCAGTAAGACACTTCATTGAAGCTGAACTGCCTTTTACTACAGTCACATCCTCTGTTCCTCCTGCATTATCCAAGCTTGGTGGTACTGCCAAGAAACAGAGATCTGATTAATCCAGAGTACAACCCAGATGTTAATTCTGACTATAAAAGAGTTGGAATGCAGCTACCCTTTGAATTTCCTCACTTACATCAATGTTTTGCATGTGTTAAAATTCATTTAAAAATTATATATTTTTATTCTTTCTAAAAAACCTGTGACACATTATAGGTGCCAATTCAAGTAAGGACTCTTCTAGGGTTAAAACCATTAAAAAAAAACACATTGAAAAGTTAATGTTTCCCTAATGATAACCTACGTAAGATATACTTGTGGCTGTCTACAACTTTGTGTTGGTGAGAAAGAAAACTGAGTATTAGTTTTAAGAAATTAAGAAATAAGATTCTTTACATAAAGCATTTCAGAGAAACTCACCAAAAACTTGCAGGTTGTAATGTTTGTTGTCCACTCCGGCCCTGTTAGATGCTACACAAGTGTACACACCAGTATCAGATATCTGCACTCGGGCAAGTCTAAAGAGAAAAAAATTTTAAGCAAGCTGTAAATGGAATACATTATCTTTATTATGGCATAGTTTGGATCAAATTTCATTCTTGCTTCCAAAAATACTAGAAGAATTATGCTGATATAGCAAAAGAGAACAGAAAACTCAGCTAGTTAAAATAGATGAAAACCAACCTGAGAATTTGCCCAGCTGACAGCAACCTGATTTGGGAGGAGACAGACAGAGGAAGGCCATTCTTTAGCCAGTTTATCTGTGGTGGTGGGGTTCCAGTAGCAGTGCATTCAATATTTAGGGAGGTGTCCAGAAGGGCAGTGAGGTCCTCTGGTTCATCTTTATTATTGGCTATTGTTGGAGGAACTACATTTTGTAGATGTTGAAAAGGAATATATTAAAACTGGCTCTTAAAGTCATTCCACGTGTTACCTTGCAGAAAATCCTGCACCTAATGCCCCACAGGCAATTCAATAAGATGATCACTATTTTTTTTAAAGAGTAAATCCTCTAACAATAATATTGAGCACTAATAAATTATGCATTTACATATTTAAAATCAGATGCACTTTAGAATGATAGTGGAATTATCTCTTTGATTTGTCAGGCTGTGGCAAACAAGAGGGAGCTCAGAGCCTGAAGCTCATAGGGAGAGAATGACACTGCAGGTAGGAGGAAGTGGTCAAGCCTTAGAGGGGTTGGGCTGAACCGCATTTTGCTGCCACTCAAACTTGCATCCTTAAATAAATCTTAAATAAAGTGAAAGCTAAAATCATGCAGGAGGAAAGTTAGTTTATTAACTTGTAGATGTATATGTTGACTTTATTTTTAAATATAGAAAAATTCAAAATGCCTAGTTAATTATTCTGGCTGATTATTCTAACAGAACTGCTTTTTGGGCTTTTTAGTTTTGTAGGTTAGTTTGAAAGCCTTAGTCTTGTGAGCAAGAGGGGACTCACTAGATAAAGAAGGCCCAGCCACAAGCAGCTCCAAGCTCTGGCTGACTTAATATTCCATCATGCACCATGACAGTTGCATAGATAAGACCATTTAAGTTGGTTATTGCTTGAACCTCAACCAATACTAACTAATCAAAAAAGCCTCCACTGTTGTGTAGTGCTATTCTGTCCCACAAAGATGTGATGTGGTCCTTCAGTATTATTATTTATTGTATCAAAGGTCAGCTCTTGTTACTCTGCTCATGCCCGTATTTCAATTGATTCTGAGTCTCTGTATAACTGGGACAGACACCATTGTGGAATGCCGCCTATGCCGAACTCTTCACTCTTTCACTCTCGTAATTGTACTTCATGAACACATTTTTCACAAATTAAAATGTCCGCTCTCTACACTACTAAAGATTTATGTTTATCTTATATCTATCAACTATCTTCTCTATTTCAATTTGTGCAAGAGAAGAACTTAATCCGAAACTGTATTTTTTCTTTTAAACTCTAAATAAACTATTTCTCAGTGGAGGGGGGATCTTTAACTATTAGTTCCTTACTACAGTACTCTAGTTTAGCTGATGTACTTTGATTGAAATTAATGAAGATAAACTAATACAACAAAAAAATAGTACCATAGTAAATGAGCCCCAAGTGTATCTTGTACGAAGAAAAAAAAAATCACCACAAGCAGAATTCCTCTATTATGAAATAGACCAAAGAAATTAATTACTGTTTATCCCAAAACATATTTAACAGTGATTTCAATTGTTTTGTCATTGACAGAACATCCTGTGTAATATACTGTGATATCTGCAATAAATGAAATTGAAAACACATGCATGTAGTATTACACTTAAGACAGGCATTCATTTCTTGGCCTTCTCTTGGGAGTGCTTACAAAGATAGGATTATGGACCAGATTTCAGTTTCACATCTGTGAAAACTCACCGTATACATTCAAGTTGAAAATTCGGTCTTCCTCTCCTGCAGGATTAGTAGCCACACAAGTGTATTTTCCTGTATCAGAACTGAGAGCTCTGAAAATGTTTAATGTGCTGCCATCTGGAGTTACTCTACAAGGAAGGTCATAAAACACAGTGAGTTTGTTTACTTAGTCCTATGACCTGGCAAATAAACAGTCAGTTTTGTACATTTAAGTCAACTACCTCTATCCTCTTGGGAATTCAGTGAGAAAATCATTGTTTTTTGCAAAATATTTTTATTAGAGATAGGCTAGGAAGTTCTTCCTAGAGATCTCCTGTTTAACTTTGTATTAGGATTCAAGTCCAACCAGGCTTTTGAAGAACCCATAATGAAAAGCATCAAGAGTATGTTTCCATGTCTCAGATCTATCCCCTCCAAAGGAACTTGATGGAACTTATTGACCTTAATAAATTTCAATGAACCTGATGAACTTTAATGGAACTTATTAACTGAGAAATAAATAGGTATCATATACTTATCACTGTACAAAAAATTAAAAATAAAAAAAATAAATCCAAGTAGCAACAAAGTATACTAGATTTATAAAAGCTAAAAAGGGAGATGTTCTTAACCCGGCTAAGCTAAGACTCAGGCCCTCTTTACACTCCCTCCTTAGGCCCCTCTTTTACAATCGCTCTTTAGGGCCCTTTGAGGTTTAAAATCATACAAGAAGAGAATGTAGTGTCTGCTTATTTTTGCTTGCCTTATTCTTTGTAAATTGTCACTGGCAACTGTTTTTCCATCTTTAAGCCATTGCACAACAGGCGTGGGCACTCCATTGGCATTGCAGACAAGCTGGATGCTTTCTCCCAGGAGGACGCTGACCTCACTAGGCATTTCAGAGCCAACAATATTAGGAGGAACTGGAAATGCATGATGGAGGGAAGAGAAGAAACATAATCTAAACTTTATAGAGTTACAATGCAGTAGCTTATGAGTATTGGCATTTACTGCAGTACCTCCATTCAAATCTAGTTTAGAAAGTATACGATTATGTTGTTTCTAGAGGGGGTTCTGCAAAGACAAATTCAAAGCCACTTTAACCATTCCTTAAACCAGCTAATTTACAAAATCATAAAAAACATGTCTTTGCCATTATATTTAATATCTACAGTCATCTGCTCAAACAATGCTAACATGTACGATAATATCATAACAAAATCCCATTTCATTAAACATCACAATGCGCTGTAACAATTACATGCCCATTCAACTCTTGAGCATGTGCTTACTGCATAATCAAATGCGCTATTGCATGTAGACCATCATATTCCTGTTAACAGACACACAATTACTCCATCCTAAGCAGTAGCCATTTTTAGCCTTTTCTCCTAAAGAACAAGGATGACAGTCATGCTGTCCATTGAGTCAAGACTGTCAGTTCCACTAGTAAGTTTTAAGCACGCCCTGGTTTCAGCTGGAATATAGTCAATTTTTTCCCAGTAGCTGCTGTGTTTTGGTTTTAGTATGAGAACAATGTTGATAACACATATTGTTTTAGTTATTGCTAAGTGATGCTTATATTAAGTCAAGGACTTTTTCAAATTCCCATAGAAGCTGAGAGGAAGCATAGACAGGACAAGCTGGCCAAAGGAATATTCCCTACCATAGATGTCATGCTCAGAATATAAACAGGGGTTGGCTGGAGGGTAGGAATCTGCAGTTGCTGCTCAGGACGGGCTGGGGAATCAATCATCGGGTGGTGAGAGCAACTGTATTGCATCACTTTATTGTGTATATTCATTTACAATTATTATCATTATTCTCTTCTGTTACTGTTCTATTAAACTGTCTTTATCTCAACCCACAAGTCTTTTTTTCTCCTTTTTCTCCCTCTTCTCCCTACCCTACTGGGGTGGGGGAGGAGTGAGACACTGGCTGCGTGGTCTTTGCTGCCAACTGGGGTTAAACCTCAACAGAGTATTTCAAGCAATTTCAGTCACACTTGATCAAACAAGCAGCTTGATATTCAATTCCTAAACCTGGGGAAAAACTGGCAGGCAGGGACACACACACACAAAAAACAGCACCCCTGAAGACCGATTGCTATGACGAACAGTTACTAGTTCTGTTTGGCCTGCTGATGGCGAGCTATCACACATGGGTGTGCCAGCACACTCAGCTCACAGCTATTGCTGGCTCTCCTTCCTCAACCAGCAACTGCCAGCATGGGAAGAGACAATGGCAGAAAGCCGAAGATGCTATACAACAGGCGTGTTACTGGACATGGTAGGGAACTAGCGCAGTTAATGGGATGTTTCATTAGGAACAGAGGAAAACAAAGAAAGTTGCAGCACGAGGGTGACATGCAGCAAGGCAGGTGACAATTCTGTAATAAATAAGGGTTTCTCATTTGAGCAGGGAAAGAAAAATTCATAAGAAAATTCTGCCAGTATTTCTTTGCTATCTCCTCTTATTTGCTATGGTAAAAAAAGCAACAGGTATCACTGCTTCTGAATCCATACATATGGTGCTCCACACTCAATCAAGCAATGTAGCTTCTTCAGTGTTCAGCAGGAAGAAGGATGTGATCAGCAGCAAATACACACAGCCTTCCTGAACCCTTTCAAGTTCTCCTACAATCAGAGGTTTTTCATGCAAATTTCTGACTAACAGTATGTAATCCTCTAACCATTTCCCCCCACTGGTTGCAGATGATAGAAATAATGGTTTGAATTCTCCACTTTCATACATGTTTATGTTATCTCAGTGTCTCTAGTACAGACACGGTGTCATACTCAACCAATTATTAACCAGTTCTGCTCACTGCACTCAGATGCCTTACCTTGAATGGAAAGCACATAACTTTTCTGAGCTTTTCCCTCTATATTTGAGGCAATACACGTGTAGGTCCCACTGTCTAGAAGCAGAGACCGAGCAATCTGAAGCTTGCTTCCACCAGATAAAATATGAACTTCAAGAGAATCGGAGTTTTCTGAAAATATGTAAACAAGTAGTCATTCCAAATCAGGCCACAGAGAACAAACGCATCTTGAGAAATTTTTCCATCAAAATTTCAAAACAAAACAAAGATTCCAATCAGTCAACATAAGAGTCTGTCTAGAGACAGATGAAGAAGAAACAAAAAATAGACAGCAAATAGCACAGTGGTGCCCCAAAGGCGGCAAAAAGAGCAGAAAAGAGCAGAAAATAGTGTGAGAGAATGTTACCTATTGGTTTTCCATTCTTAAGCCACACTAATGTTGGTGGAGGAATTCCAGTAGCATCACACACAAAGGTAACGGGATTACTGACAGTTTCATTCACCAACTCTTGTTCAGGGCCTTCTATACTTGGTGGCACTATAAATTGAATGGAAGCAATAAGAATGCTTTGGTTACCAAATATTTTTGTAAACTGATTTTGAATTGTCTACTTGACAATGTTAATCATATTATAACTACTGCAGATCATGCAGAGTATGCTCACCATAAACATTAAGATGGAAATTTTTATCATCTCGCCCTGCAATATTTATGGCTTTGCACACATATTGGCCCGTATCAGAAACCTAAAATAAAAATAAATTAAAAAACCCTTATTATGGAGTCTTATTTTAACACTGCAGTTCAGCAATATTAACAGCCCTTGCCTCTGCCAACTCAAGGTTCTTTTCACAGAATGACAGGCCTCCAGCAAATACATCTCCTCCGCACAGCTAGTAGAATAAATACCACACCAATGAAGAGCAAAATAATTGATTAACAGCAGCAGAGTAGCAGCAGATGCAGCATGCCACAAGCCTGGCCTACCTCTGCACCCTTGATTCGTAATGTTTGCCCATCTGCTAAGATCTCCACATTTGCAGACTCTGAAATTATGTGCCTGTTCTTGTACCAGGTGATGACTGGTGGTGGAATAGCGTTGGATTCACACTCTAATATCACCAGGGTGCCCACTCTCACATTCAGCACTGTCAGTGAGGTTCCACTATGGTCTTTGATGCTTGGGGGCACTGTAGAAGAAGCTCAGAGTTATTTCTGCCTTTGTTTTGTGAGAGGGCAGGAAAAAACCTAATAAAAAGAAATTTTCAAAGCAATAAATACTATTTCAGAAAATTGTAAAAAACAAACCAAGGACAGTTAGGAAACTCTTCTTCTGACTTTCCCCAGCTTGGTTTCTGGCAAAACAAGTATATTCACCATCATCAGACAGTTTGGCTCGGGGAATCTGCAGAGTCCGAGCACCTGAAGTAGAGAGAGAAGACTTGAGATTTGCTCCGTGGTTATTGCATCAATCTCAAATGCTGATTTAAAATTGCAGGTCCAACAGACTGAGCACAGGCACTAAATTAACCTCAGATTCAAAAAAGCACTGCGTTGCCATTGCTTTTAAAGGTTCATTAATCCTTTAAAAAAAAAATCCAGCCAAGAGAACTAAAATTTTAGGGTAAATATCACTAGTGTTGTGAATGACAAGTTTGGACCACAAATACTCCTTTTAGACCTCCTTCATAGCTGCTAACTGCTGTCTCCCAACATAACTATGTCCTTTCCATTTAACTCTGTCACTATCCCATTCTTTATTTCCCAGTCTCACCTGTCTCCATTCATGAAGCTACTTACTACCTGCGCAAACATTACTAATCTGTACAGGTGCCTCTACTGCCATTAAGCTATTTCCATGTCCATGCTTTAGTCTATGCTGTAACACAGCCCCAGTCACATAATACCACCAAGACAGGACTGAGCACCACACAAGTGATCTGCATTTGATACCCTGGGCTGAAGATAAGCAGCAGGGGCAGAAATGACACAGACACTCAGGGACCTTATTTAGTGAGTAGCTTCGAATAGTTAAGATGA
Source organism: Anarhynchus alexandrinus (assembly GCA_008711295.1). Taxonomy (NCBI): domain Eukaryota; kingdom Metazoa; phylum Chordata; class Aves; order Charadriiformes; family Charadriidae; genus Anarhynchus; species Anarhynchus alexandrinus. The sequence continues at coordinate 946,404 of VUYV01000113.1, forward strand.
CCTTCAAATACAAGGATTTCTTCCTGAGAGTTCAGCAAGGTTAATCCAGCTTCCCACTGAAGTCTATGGGAAGGTTTTCACTTTTTATCACCTAAGCCAGCAGAATTTATCTTAGCCTCCGTCACAATTTCTGATAATTTCTTTGAAATGTGAGTCAAAATGACTCAACTTTAATCAATACCTGTATCAGATCACCTCTGTTACGTGACTTGCCCTCTAGTCTTTTCCAAACAATTAATTTCAGTGCTTTCAGTCTGAGCTAGTTTTCTTTAAAACTGAACCCCCCCAACAACCAAGAAATTATTAAACACAGTAGACAAAGTGTCTTGTCTACTCACTGGAGCAATCCTAAAAATATACTGGCTTCATAAATAATGGCCATCGCCTTTATCAAGACAAAACAGACAGAAGTTGAGTCCAAAGGCTGTAGCAATAGCCGAGATTCCTCACCAGGCACAATAAAAGTGTTGGTATTCGAACTGATAGGTTTTCCATTCTTGAGCCAGCTGAGATCAGGAGGTGGGAAGCCAGTGACCTCACAAGTCAGAGAGATGAAATTATTCACCACCACAGTCAAATTCTCAGGATTAGTACCAATGACACTTGGAGGAACTGTGGAGAGAAATACATTAATAGTATCTATCATAGTGCCAGCAAACAATATTCCACAAGATCCTGATCTACTAAAACAGAGCTGAATTGCTGAGTTTTGCCAAAGGGTCAAGTTGCAAAAATCTTTCACATCCTATGAATGGATCCACTGCTTTTTGGATGTATCTGGAAATATGACTGAAGTCAATATAATGGTCATTCCTGTTCCTACAATTCACAAAAATGTCAATGATTTAATCTGCAGTCCTTCTGTGCTTGAGATTTGGGAAGGCTAACTAGGCTATAAGAGATCCTGCAGTTCCTGACTAATGCAGTACCAATTTTAAAACGCTGTACTCATAGGACAGTTGCTATGTAAGGCAGGATAGATTAAATTTACCTTGTCATGATATGTACAATGACTAAGTATAATTTCTTCCTGATTGTATTGCTCCTATTCTTTTTGAAATAGTCCATTTTCTCATCATAGAGAACCAAAAAATGATTCCTTCTGATACAGTTCAGAGTTCTTCTGTTAACCAGACAAACCTATTGTTTAATAGTGAGCTAAGCAGTTCAAAATTCCGGCACGAAAGCATTGCTCTAAGGGGTGCATTTTTAAACTTACAAGTCGAGTATTTTTAAATAAAAGAATATTTTGACATTTGACCTTTCTACAAGAACTATTTATAATGAAGTATCTGTAAATCTCTCCCTTTTAATAAACCCCAAGTTTTAGTTTCCATGTTTTTGCAGTGTGGATATATAAAACACTTAAGAGGAAAGCAAAAGCATGTTCTTGGCGCTATTGGGTGGAAAAATCATTCCAAAGAACACATGGAATCCTCTTCTTCAAAGACAGAAATGTTAAAGTATTTTGGACAATATCCACCAGAAATACTCCAGCTGCTTTCTGTCACTTGAATGACACAAAACAGTCATTAAGCCAAGTTTATTGCTCCTCTGGGGCACTGCAGAAACAAGAGGAGTCAATGTAAATGGGTGAATTCAGTCCACATTTTTCAACTTGGAATAACTGAAGGTTATTTGCCTGATAATGAGTGTAAAATGGTTCACTAGAATAAATGGAGAATTCTCATCTGATGACATTTTATAGATATTTATACTTATTTACTTTTACAGTTACTTTCCCACAGATGTGATTACGGGCAGTGCAAGACAGTGGGTCAAATATACAGGGCCAAATCTGAGCTATCTTTTAATGAATTTTGCTTAAACTATATAAATGGTACATTTCAAATCCTGCATGTGCAAACCACTCACAAAGGTACCACAGGTTATCAGCATACAGATGCAGTAAGGGGCGCAATTTTACTATTCAGTGTGAAAATTACCTATTTATTATATATTAAGGCTAGAGGTTGAGATTTTAAAACTGGATACTTATTTTCAATGTTTTAGAAGGTTTTATTTTAATTACCTTTGAGACAAGAAGTGGATTATTTAACTTATTAAAGATCATAATCTTTAACATTTTATTTAAATTTATGAAAGCAGTTCCGTAAGAAACATAAAAAAATGCTGGAAAATAACCTTTTTTTGACACTGACAAAACAAAGATCATGCTGCTTAGTGATAATTAATTTTCATCAGAGCTTCACCCAGCGTGGTCCTTTCCTGAACAGCTATAGTCTAATTTTTCAAATGAAACTGCATTCAGAGACTAATAGACCTGAATTGGTAATACTGTTGAGCTAGAAGTAAAGCTGCAGGAAAATATTTCTTTTAAAATAATAGTATTAGACTATGGTCATTATAAACAAGTAACTTAAACACAAGAAGTTTAAATTAAAACAGAAATGTCAAGAAAAGCAAAATATTTTGATTTTAAAACAAAACTCAATCATCAGGAAATCTGGATAGACTCCACTGAAGAAAACAGCTTCTCAGAGAATGACTCCAGGGCAAATTCTTCCCATGACAACACTGGTTTTGGCTAATTGTATTACTGAGTAGAAAAAGGCACTATAAATTTGTTTCATTTAGTATGGGAATTTGGTGCATGTGTGAATGAGAAAAAATTTATTTCTTCTGTATGTAATAACCTGAATCATCAAATTCCTTGGATGCTGGCACTGTATTTAAGTGAGAGACAGAAGACAGCACTTCTCTTCTTTCTAGTACGTAATACAGAAGATTAGCTAGCTAACAAGGATGTGAAAAAGGATAGTGATCATATGTAGAAGACTGTGATTAAGTCTCCAAATCATACTGTGAAAGTAGATAAAGATGTAGCTGCCAGTATTCCTTGGTAGGTTTTAACATGTAATTGTGCAGATGATTTTGTGAGAGTAATGCATAATTATTTGTACTTCAATTCAGAACAGAAAGCTGAAAGTGGTGGGAGGAAGAGTGGGCAGAAATAAAAGGAGAAGTTAACTTCAGCTCTGAAATGTTAATTGGAGATATCCTGATTTTCTGAAGCTATCAGGAGAGGTAAGGGAAGGTGATGGAGAGACTGCTTTAAAATAACGAAAGATGTCTTAATTTCTTGATTGTATTTGTTTTAGACTTGTGATGCCAAAGGTTTAAATTTATTTTAATCCTATTCTATCTCAACAACAAAAAAAGAACAGAAAAGAATCTTAAAGGAGAATTTTTTTTTTTAAAAAATAAGCTTTTACAATGCCATATCTCTCTGATATCAGTTTGTAATTCATGATTTCAGGGCTTAGCAACACCTACACAATATACACACATAGCGACTACACAAGGCTCTCTCAATGATATTTTCCACCTACATGGAATGCATATAAAGAGCTGAAGCCACAGAGTATCCCAAGCTATGTTTTGCCAAGGTACTTTAAACTTCTATTTCATTTCTAGTACGTCAGAATCTCCATTACACCCAATGAGACAACTTACATGCATAAAGCTAAGTACGTGCCTAAACACTCTGCTAAAATTAACATTCAGGCTAAACTAACATGTGAAAGAAGTAAACCAGAAAATTACGGATTATTGTACTTACCATGAACATTTAGGTTAAAATACTTTTTGGCACTTCCAGCTATGTTTTCGACAATGCAGACATACCTGCCAGTATCTGTTATTTGGGAATTCAAAATCTAAGAAAAAGAATCAAGATTGTTGTTGAGCTAACATATAAGACAACTTACTGTTAAAGCATCAGCTTTTGGTGTCTCCCCAAAGACTCCAAGGTCTTTGAGGCCTGCAAGTCTGCTACTGCTTTCAGAATGTTATGCAAATCTGTGCATCTCAAACCTCCAGAAAAGTCAACATAATATCTGGAACAGGCTGCCCAGGGAAGTGGTTGAATCGCCATCTTTGGATGTATTTAAAAGCCATCTAGATATGGTGCTCAGGGACATGGTTTAGAAGTGGGCCTGGTAGAGTTAGATAACAGTTGGACTTGATCTTAAAGGTCTTTTCCAGTCATAATGACTCTGTGATTCTATTCTATCTTTCATATTAAATTCATTCAAATTGAGTAACAAAACAACTATTGACAAAATATTTGAAATAAAAACCTTAATGTTCTATATGGATTTTGTATTTTATTGTATTCTTAGATTATGCTATGAAAATGGAGATAATTAAGTTCAGCTCTCTGTTTTAACAGTTTCATCCAGTATCATCCATTGACTGGGGGACGGGACAGGACAGGATATGTTCTTCAGAATTCACTATTTTCTTCAAACTAAAAAAAAAAAGTACATTTTGCAATAACTAAACTCTGTTGGGGAAACTTGGACAAAAATGACAACTACAAGTTGTTCTCCACAAAAATCAACATTATTTTAAACCAAGGGATTTCACTGATGCGGTTCACAGCATGAACCCATGAAGAGTTGGGTCAGCACAACTACACAGGAATGGGAAGAAGCAGCTGAAGGACAGGGACAAGGGACAAAAACTCCTTAGGTTTGCAGCACCTTGTATGAAAAAAAAAAATCATAATCTCATACTCAGCAAATCTAAACAGTTTTGTCTTTACGGGCAGCTTCTGTTTGTGGTGCTAAAAATCAGTTATTCAGTAAGAGCTACCTGTAACCTCCTGCCATTGGACAAAAATGTGTGTTTGTCATCTTCTGCTAGGAGGTGGCCATCCTTTTGCCAGGTAATACTTGGAGAAGGGCTGCCATTTGCAACACAGTCCATCACTGCAACCTGGTTGACAAGCACAGTCACTTCTTCAGGCAGATCACCATCAGCTCCACTGATGGATGGTGGCACTACAAAAGAGCAAAACATGGTAAGAATACTGTGACTTAGTATCTCCCAGTGGTTTTTGTTGCTGGCTTTTTTTTTTTTTCCTTTTTTTTTTTAAGACTGCCAACCAATCTTTTAGATTGGGTTTTTATAAGAAAGTAGTAAAATCTTCAGTGAATACAACAAAAAATAATAAAATCCCAAGAGTAGTTCAGCTGGAACAAATCCCTATAACTCAAGAGACTGCAGGAGAAATACACTTATTCACAGCAGCCATAAAGAAGAAGAGGTGAAAACTCATTTTCCATCTAGTCCACTGTATTCTTTGCTGCAAGAACAAAAGAGGATTTCCAAGGCAGGCCCTCTTCCAAACAATAAATCAGTGCTTTCAGTGGTAAATACAGAAATAGAGGCAAAGAAAGAAGCATTTCCAAAGGCAAAAGCCTTGAGTACATCAACAGACAATGCAAGCAGCATACGAAAGCTTTCTGTGCAATGTTTGTAAACAGATCATACAAAATGGACTCTGCAGGCATTCAACGGTTGATCTAAATCATCAATTCACAGAGTCACAGAATCATAGGTTGTCTAGGTTGGAAGGGACTTTTAAGATCATCAAGTCCAACCATCAACCTAACACTGCCAAAACCACCGCTAAACCATGTCCCTAAGCACCGCATCTACCCCTCTTTTAAATACCTCCAGGGATGGTGACTCCACCACTTTCCTGGCCAGCCTGTTCCAATGCTTAACAACCCTTACTGTGAAGAACTTTCTCCTAATATCCATCCTAAACCTACCCTGGCGTAACTTGAGGCCATTTCCTCTTGTCCTATCGCTTGTTACTAGCGAGAAGAGGTCGACCCCCACCTCTTTACAACCTCCTCTCAGGTAGTTGTACAGGTCTCCCCTGAGCTTCCTTTTCTCCAGACTAAACAACCTCCGTTCCCTCAGCCACTCCTCATAAGACTTGTTCTCCAGACCCCTCAACAGCTTCGTTGCCCTTCCCTGGATATGCTCCAGCCCCTCTATGGCTTTCTTGTAGTGAGGGGCCCAAAACTCGAGTACACAGTACTCGAGGTGGGGCCTCACCAGTGCCGAGTACAGGGGGGTGATCACTGCCCTAGTTCTGCTCACCGCATTATTCCTGATAAAGGCCAGGATGCCATTGGCCTTCTTGGCCACCTGGGCACACTGCTGGCTCATATTCAGACGGCTATCAACCAATACCCGCAAGTCCTCCGCCAGGCAGCTTTTCTCCCCAAGCCTGTAGCACTGCACGGGGTTGTTGTGACCTAAGTGCAGGACTCAGCGCTTGGCCTTGTTGAACTTCACACCATTGGCCTCGGCCCAACTATCCAGCCTGTCCAGATCCCTCTGTAGACCCATCCTACCCTCAAGCAGATCAACACTCCCACCTAACTTAGTGTCGTCTGCAAACTTACTGAGGGTGCACTTGATCCCCTCGTCCAGGTCATTGATAAAGACATTAAACAGAAGCGGCCCCAGTACTGAGTCCTGGGGAACACCACTTGTGACCAGCCACCAACTGGATTTAACTCCATTCACCACCACTCTCTGGGCATGGCCATCCAGCCAGTTTTTTACCCAGTGAAGAGTACATCCATTCAAGCCATGAGCAGCCAGTTTCTCTGCAAGAATGCTGTGGGAGACCATTTCAAAGGCTTTACCGAAGTCCTAGTAAACAACATCCACAGCTTTTCCCTCATCCACTAAGCAGGTCACCTTGTCATAGAAGAAGATCAGATTTGTGAAGCAGGACCTGCCTTTCATGAACCCATGCTGACTGTGCCTGATCACCTGATCCTCCATGTGCCATGTAATGACACTCAGGATCATCAGTTCCATAACCTTCTCAGGCACTGAGGTCAGACTGACAGGCCTGTAGTTCCCTGGATCCTCCTCCCGGCCCTTCTTGTAGATGGCTGTCACATTTTCTAACCTCCAGTTAACTGGAACCTCCCTGGTTAGCCAGGACTGCTGATATGTTCTCTTATGCCTTTGGGATTTTTGAAGGTATTTTAGAAAATGATGGTCAAAATAAGGAGAGAGAAAAGTCTAGTAGGTCTGAATTTTGAACTGGAAACGGGATAGGGAACAAGAGATACCAAGATAAAACCAGGATTTGTACATATACTTTTCTTTCTGGTGAAGTGTGATAAGGATAATGCAATTGAGTTCCTATAACAATAACCTAAAAACATACTGAAGTAACAGCATCAACACTATTTTCATGCAATTCTGTATATTTCTACAAAACTCTAGCAACCTATATAAACCATTAATGTCATAGCTTACAAATATGCAGAATTTATAAATTTTAAAAACATTAAGTAAACCTGAACTATAATTCTTCATTAGTTTCCACAGAACTCTTTTTTTTTTTTTGTCATTAAAAAGAAAAAAGAAAGCAGGAAAGCTCACAGAGCACGCGGACATCGTAATGAATGGAATCCTCCCCCGCTTCATTTACTGCCACACACATGTATCTCCCGGCATCTTCAGGCTGTGCCCGTGGAATCTGCAACACTCGGCCTCCTGGAAAGAAAATCCATTCAAGATTTAAATGCAGCATCAAGCAGTTTACATCATTCCCACACCACATTTCACTAGAGACCTGAGCAAGCAAATTTATGAATGGTCAGCATTTGTTCTGAATTATAACTAACTGAAAACTTTTATTTCCTAGCTGATTTTTCTACTGGCAGATACTTGGAATTCAGCAACGTTCATACTGAAATGTTAGAGAAGAGTAATTAATTCCACAGAAAGGAATAATTCTTCAGCAATATGCAGCAAGACATTATTCTTCAATTAAAAACAGAAATATTTCTCAGCAAGGTGACAGAGAACTAATAGGCAAAAGGAAATATAAGCACATAATATTCTGCTAAAGCTGTTGCAAACTGAAAAAAATCACTTCTGAAGCTTATAGGTACATACTATTTTTACTTTTCACTCTATTCCTCATTTAAGGCACAGCCACATAAATAACTTCAGAAAGACAGAGTGTATTAGGAATACATTTTGGGAGTGGTTGTCACTGGTCTCCCAATAGATGAGCAATAGGTAGACAAAAACACAGTATCCCAAACACTGCCCTTCTTTACTAACACCATCCCAAACCATCCTCTGCACAGAAAGACTCCCTTTTTTTACTTTCAGTATTATAAGCACCTCTCTCCCTTTCCCATATGAGGTTAAGTAAGAGCTCATGGCCATTTTTTTTCTGCTGGAAATATTATTTCCATGCCTCACTCACCGATTAAGGGGCTTTTCTACTCCCATTATCATTTTACCAAAGCAAAACTTAATAAGGAAATATATCAGGAACACATCAGAGAGAAGGTATCGTTGTCTTTTATTTTGCAACACATCATATGAAAGTTAAATGGTCACATTCACACCATTTTAGGGACTATTTTTAAATGAAAGAAGGAAACAGCTTAAGTCCAACGACTGGAAAAAAAACATTTCCAGTCAAGAAAGTCTGAAAAGAATATTAATGCAGTGGTTTGAAGGGAAAGGTTTATTACTACACAAATACTAGCACTAACACTATTTCTTAAGGGCAGAGAGTGACATCTTAATACTCACCTGGTAATATTAGTACTTTATCACTAGAGCTCAGAGGATAGCCATCTTTATACCATGTAAGAACTGGAGGAGGAACAGCATTGGTCTCACAGTAGAGTGAAAGCGGATTGTTGACAATCACATCTTTACTTTCTCCACCTCTTCCTGTATCTACCGAATTACCAGCTTCCCATTCCTTATAAGGCTTTTGGAAACTGGGAGGAACTACAACCAATGAGGGGAAAAACGTTAGAATTTTACAGCAGAAATAGCTAGTTTTAAAGTCAAGAAATGAAAAGGTACTGTAATTGTTAAATAGCAGCACTAAAAACTAAGAGTATTAAATTAATGTCTCCCCCCAATTTAGATTAGCCAGGAAAATTCTAGTTCTTTTCATCAGAATGAACAATTGAGCAATCTACTGAATATTTTCTGAAAACTAATAAATAACAGTGTAAGAAGACCTGACAACAAAACACAGAGGATATAAATCAACAATAATACTTAAATAGTAAGTTATCTGGTTTTACTCAAGTTCTAATTTTGTCTAAATTTTCAGAAATGACTAATGATTGTTTTCTTGTATTTACACACAGTGTGTAGGCCAACAGGATGCTTACGTCTGGGGCATCTAAGTACTATTCAATACAGATAAATAAAATATGACATCTTAGTTTAAGCTAAATTTAAACTTTTTCATGTAGTTTAGAGGAAGATCAAAGTTACCATGACATTCCAACTCACTTCAGAAACACTGCATATGTCACAAAATATGAAAGAAAGAATAATCAAATACTGTACTTCTTAAAAATGAGAAAAATAAACATGAAATAAAAATCACACAAAACACAAAAGCACTAGATTACACCAAGAAGGTGTAAAGGATACAAAATTGTAAAGAATTCCAACATCCCAGAACATTAGAAAAGGAGGCTACCAGAAGAATTTTATTATCTGAACTTTGTTTACCTTGTATATTTACATCAAATTCCATTTCATCCTCTCCAGCAATGTTGGATGCCAGACAAGTGTAACGACCCGTGTCTGACACTTGAGCTTCCTTAATCTGCAGAGTACGGCCACTAGCTTGGATAATGACATGATCATCTGGTTTAAGTGGCTGTAATGTAATTTCATATGGAAATTAATACTTAGCAAAACATACACTTGAAATAGCCATATTTGTGGAAGTAATATGATGTCATCTCTCTTCTGGTCAAATTCAGGTTGTTTCAAAATCCTTCCTAAGGCAGCATACTGGGAATAAGAGCATATTTTGGTTTTGGTATTTCCTCTGTATTGATACCACTACCAACAAGAACACCCTTCAATTTCTGTTAATGTATCCAGCAAGGCCTGCTTTCAATCTATGTGAAGAAAGCAGTTGCTTAGGACACCAAATTACTGAGGATCACCACTTAGGACACAGTCCTAGGTCAGGTGCTCCTGGGGTGGCAGCCTTGGCCACAGGTGGTCCTGCAGCCCAGCTCTCCTCTCATCTGCTTCTCCTTTCCCTCAGATCAAAAGCTTTTCCTCTTTGAGTAAACTCAATCAAGCTCCAGGATCCTGGAGACAGGGTTTTTTTCACAGTTGTCAGAAACTCTGCATCTTCACCTTTCTGAGCTTGGTAACTGGTCTCCTCAGAGGATGTGGTTTTAGATCACTCAACCTCGGCTGCAAGTTGCTGCTGAAAGGAGCAATGCTATCCCAGTGAGGCAAGGGCTCTCATGACATTTGATTAATTCAGGCTGATTCAATCCCTGAACTCACTGGCCAAGTCAATGAGCTGATGGAAAACCTACACGTGTAAACCTATCGGTTTTCTATGAGGTGAAGAACTCTATCTAACTCACCCTACAGCCACAAAATCACTAGGATCTGCTGCCCAGCAAGAAGATGGTGCAAACATAACATGGATGCCACAGAAATGCAAAAATACACAGGATTAGATGTTACTGTCCCTAGAATTTAAATCACACATGACAGTAGAGACTACACTAATACAACCTGTATCTCTCAATAATGAAAATGGAACACATTAGGGAGTCAGCACTGAACTCCTGGGCTGCAGGGATCAATTAATTTAGTCCGCGGATGGGAGTGAAAGCTATTTACCTGGGACCAACCTAAGAGCAAGCTGCTGCTCTGACAGTGGCAGCAAGCTGCTTACAGCCACTGTCTTTCTTTGGGGACCTCTCAACTCCCCCCAACATAATTTTTCCTTGGCAATACAATCAGTACATCCAGGAGATCCTAGAATTACAGCACATGCTTGAAACAGAGGATGTATACACAGTCTCTCCTGTGACTTCAGGCTGTTTCTACATGCTTGGTAAATTCAGGAAGAGCTGGTCCAGCTGCAGAGGTGCAACAGTCTGACACATGATAAGGGCCCTACCAAGAGGTAAAGCTTGAGATTATATTCTCCTTTCCTACAGAAGAGTCACACCATTTCTTTTTTATTTATAGACAGTCCCCAGTAGACTGCATATCATTATGATTCTCTGGCATTGCCCTTCCAAACTGCTTCTCCTCCAGACAGATGTTGTTGTGAAGACTGCGTGTGGCTGGAACCACGCCTCATTCCCCCCGGCAGAGGATCCAGATGCTTTTGTGGCTTTATGAGCTCTGCCAGAACCAAGTGGGAGGCTCTCTGCAACTTCTGCAAGGGCAGCACTTAGAGGAACCAAGCATGGGGCTGTAGTAGGGCCATTCCATAACAGGGCCTTTGGGGACTTCACACAATGGTAAAAGGACATGCGGTCATACCATGGAATGCTACTGCTAGGCAGGGCCCTCTGCCTTTAAAGCACAGGCTAGTGGTAGGCCCTGGAAACTCCAGCACTGATGTCTCCTCAGTGGCACTGCCAAGCACCCAGAAAAATGCAAGGGTGTCAATTGGCAGAGGTCTGGCCAACAGCAAACATCCTAAGATGCATGAGGGGTGTTCCTGCCAGCAGGATGATGGGAAGATGACTTCCTGCTGACTTCAGCAGTGCAAGTGAGCCTGTTACGCTGCATGAATGCTCATTAATAGCGATAGTGAATACACAGTTGTTTCTGTACAAAATACACCCACATTAGAAGGAATAAATTTGTGACTGGCCTGTCCATCCTTGAACCAGCTGATGGCAGCAACAGGAATGGCGTAAGCTTCACACTCCAGGATAAGGCTGTGGTTTACTTTGATCTTCACTTCTTTAGGGGAGAGACCCATCCCTGAGATATCCCCTTTGTTAATGGTGGGTGGAACTGCACAAAAACAAAGGAAGTGAGAAGGACTTTCATGACCTGCTGTCTTATGCAGCATTTCAAAATTAACTGGACAAGGGAAAACCTGGATGATAACCTCAGGGAAAGCAAGTGCATTCTCTCTATAATATGCCTCTTCCCCATAGCTGAATTTTTATTTTTATATATATGTATTTTAAACTATTTTTAGTATATGTATTATATATAAAAATACATAAAACTGCGTTCAACAGTTTTAGACATGCAAACCTGACTATAGCCTTACCTAGCTATGGCACTTTATTATGTGTTTGGCTTGAATTCTATAAAGTTCAGTGTACTGCAGTCATTAAAAAGCATTTTAATGGAAACTAATATTCTCAGAAACATATGTTTGAACTGAAGTCCACACTCAGAGTAGCTGGTCAAAACTCAACATTTCCATTCCATTGAAATCGCAGTGTTGCAAAATCTTGTTTCCTTCTGAATCAGAACGAAAACAGAACATTTCAAAATTCTTAAGCTACCCCCCACCCTGGTCTCATAATATCTTTTAAATTATTTTAAATGCTTTCAAAGCATTTTCCATTCTTTTTTCAATGGGAAATTTTAAATTCTCCCTAATGCTTACAGTACCGTAATAACTGACAGCTGCAATGGCATTTCGGAGTGGAGGGGCTTTATGTTGCTACATAGCCATACTTCAATAATGAACTCTTTTGTCATGTTCTCATTATTCCGAATCCAATGGGGCCTTATTAGGGACTTAGTGTAATTAAAATAACAGCACAGTTACTGTGAGGGAGCAAATCAAACTCCAATTCAGCCTAGGAAATAAATTAAAAAAAAAGATGAAAAATCATGCTTGGCTGAGCCTATAATGAACAGTTTGAGCATTAAAAAGAGCATTAGGCACAAAGGCTCAAAGGACAATGTGCTGACAGGAAGCCTTGAATGGGAAAGCTTTTGTGTATACGGTATTTTATGGAAGGATATAAAAATAGTATCCTCCTGTTCTACCTTACTCAAGAAAGTTTCTCATTACGTGTTACGGGTTTCCTCCCCTCCTTTTTTCTAAAACGGTTTCTTTGCTCGCATCTCCCATTGCACTGCACTTGTCTGATTTGAAAATCATTACCAAGAAAGCATTTCAGAAGAAACTGGAGTTCAGCATGTCTTAAATGTCTTCCCCTGGGTGGTACAAAGATTTTTAGCACAACAGCAGCATTTGTAAAGGATGCAACAGCAAACTTTTCTAGTGTCTCTCCTCAAGCAATGCCATGAACTAATGCAGATGTTTGCTAAACAAAGCTACTAACAGAAATCCTTGTATTCACCAGGATAGGTAACATAGGGGGAAGAAATGGAAGAATAAAAAAAAGAAAAAAGTGGAAGTATTTCCGTACTGTAGACTTTCATTTCATAGTGTTTCAAAGTTTCTCCAGCCTCATTTGTGGCTATACAGGTATATCTTCCAGCATTGTCCTCCTGCGCGTTTAGAATCTGCAAGGTTCGACCACCTGCCAAAAGACATCATTGTTTAATAGCATCTACATTATACTCTTACCTCCTAATTATTTGAATAGTTTCTGCAGCATATTTTCAATGTTTTGGTCCAAATTATGCCCTTAGATGAGCATGAAAAACTGACTGCTTACCACTATGTATACTGTGTAATAAATGAGTGCGTAATATGCAGGAGTGCTTTAGATCACAACTCCTGTTGCCTACAGATTCTTGGAGAATTTGTTAACATCGTTCTGTACAAGAAATTTCTGGAAGATATTTAGATAGGAAAAAGTGATTTAGGGTTCTGCACTTCATTCACAGAAAAAGGGAAAGGAGGCATAATCGGTAAGACTAAGCAAAAAGAGTCTAGTCAACATACAGGGGTGGTGGATGTGCATGTTTGAACTGCCTTTCTGTTTCAGTGCATTATTTGATATGAAAGAGGCCCTTCACTTCCTCTGGAGAATGGACAGAAGCAACAGCCACAATGTGACAAGTGTAAACATGAATGAATCGGTAGGATTTTAGACTTCAGGTGGTCTCTACAACTTTGACATTCATCAATTTCCTTCCCATAGTATCCTGTTTATTTATGATTTATATTGTCTGCGTTCTCAGAGATGAGTCACTATTTAATTTGGCTGCAGCTTTTTTCAGATTATTTCTAGAAATTGTCCCCCTGTGTAGTAATTCAGTTCCTCACTATCAATATCGACTCAGTCTTCCTCTGAACCCTTGCAGTTACCAATGCTAAAGTACTTGTTCATCTACATTACTTCAGTGTTACCAGTGAAACTCATTCCTGTTTTCCACCACCATAGATGTGCTAGGTAAGAGCTACTCCATAAATTAAAAACGTCAAATTACTAATGACCAAGAAAAATGCCACTTCATTCTTTTCACTAATGTTGTTGTTTATATCTCTCTCCATCTATTTTCCACACTTAATTTCAAGTTATTTACATTCATTATTAAGTCCAATTAACTTGTTTGCCATCATTTAGCTTTACGGAACAAAAGGATAAATACCTGAACACAAATAAAATACAAGTGTATATAATCAGTTAATTGTGAAGCACTTAAAAATTATTGGAAAGGGAAGTGCTACAAAAGTACAAATATTGCACTTAAGAGAAATATATCCTTTGAGTTTTCAAAAAAATCTGTAACAGGAAACTAAACAATAAAAGAATAAAGTGTTATTTCTCAATAACAACAAAAAAGTTTACCTGGCAAAATGTGGATATTTCTGTTTGATTCTAAAGGATTACCATCTTTCAGCCAGGTGATTGTAGCTGGAGGATAGGAGTAAGCCTCACAAACCAGCGATGTTGGACTGTTGAGGATAACAGTGACATCTTCTGCATTTCCATGGCTGTCTGCACCCACAATGGTTGGAGACACTAGAAACAACAAAATCATTAACCAGAGGAAGGACCTCTACAAGAAGCCAATTTTCTGTTCCCTGTTCAGTCTAGGAATCTGGTTGTAGCCTTAAATAGCTGGGAGGCATTCCTACAAGACAGACCGAAACCCAGCACCAGACAAACATTCATGGGTTTATCTTTTGCCCTGAGGTCAACAGTCAGCCTGTGCTGGTGAAATCCATCCACTCTTAGCCTTTGTCAAACACAGGTCACCAGGAAGCCAGCCACCACTTCTTGCGCAGCAGCTGGCAGATGCACTGCTTGATGATCCTGTGAGCAGCAGACTGGTAGGAGGCATAAGCCTAGGAAATGAGGATGTGGAAAACAAACTTGCCATTGTTTGCGTTTGATTATGCAATAACTGTCATGAAAAAGAGAGAACTTTAGATGGTTTCGGCTTTTATGAAGAGATCACAATCTGAAGTGTTCTTCAGATACTCCTTCCTTGAATTACAATAAGCCAATGTACTGTCCTGCTTGTTCCATACAGACAATGTCCTTTACAGTTCCGCATTTTCTAGCTCTATATTGTCTAAAGCACAGAACTGCTGTTTCTATTGAACTACTATTATTTATCAATACTAAGCTATAAAATTTTAACAGTAGACAGGCAATGTATGTGTTGCTGTAATTAAAGTACTACAAAATGCCAATGTGATTATCTGGTTTTTCCTGAGATTATTATTTTCTGTGCAAGAGCCAGCCCAGTTGTCTTACCAAGTACATTAAGACTGTAACTTTTGCTTTTATCTCCAGCTGTATTGGATGCAATACATGTGTATCTCCCCGTGTCAGTGACTTGAGCATTGTTGATTTGCAGGAAACGCCCACTGGACAGAAACTTGTGATCTTCATCCTCAGTTAGAGATTGGCCATTCTTTATCCAGCTGATCTGTGGTACAGGGTTCCCTTAATGGAGTAAATATAATTGCAAATATTATTTGTCACATAGTCTCTAGGATATGCCAAGATTTCTGAAAAACAGAAAAACACAGTTTCAGATGCCCTTTTAAAATACATCCTCTAGGAAGATATTTTGGCATATGTATTCTAAAGTATTCAAACCTCCTGAAGTAATATACTCCTCCTCTTAAATGCCACAGGCCTTTAGAGAAGAAATATCACAGCAACTGTCCTCTTGGTTACATTTTATACAACTAAACCACGACAACAACTTTTATAAGAAGGAGTGCTTAGTCCTGCTACAAGCACCATGGTTAAATCTGAAATTTAAAAATTCCACTGATCTGAAAATTCCATTAAAAACATGCTGTTCGGGTGATCGACACTATGGGTTTTATCAGCAAAGATAAGAAATATTGTATACTTTTACCTATGACTTCGCATGTTAGGGTAACTCTGTGCTTCTCTTTCACTTTCACATCTTCCAATTTATTTTCACCCACAATCCCTGGAGGCACTGCAAATAGACAAGATGATATCAGCAAGTATTACTTGCAACCAATTTTAATACAGTAAAGACAGGTCCAGATGTGAGACACGGCAGAGCTAACCTGCCTGGCCAACAGATATGCACTCTGCACCCCTTTACCATACAAGTCCACACAAAGGGCAAGAAAGGACCACAGACCCATAAAGTACTCACCTCACTTCCTCTTCAGAGCTAAAGAGACACTCAGGGTGCTGAGGAGTATGGTCTGTAGGGCAATATTTCTGAGTACGGTCAGTAGGGCAATGGTGATGACCACTTGTTAGTGGGGCCAGGTTTGATTTTGCACACCAGCAGGTTTTACAAGTTTGTAAACAAGTTCTATCACCCATATTAAGCAGAAAGTGATTTATTTGTTCAAAACCATGTGCTTAAGTTTAAGAGTTGTTTGCTTTCCAACAGTAATTGAAAGCATCTATCTAGAACTCTAGGGAAAGAACTGATTTATAAAAAAAAAAAAAAAAGAGTAAGTTTGTTTATTAACATAGGGGCTTTTTTTCCCTTACCAGCATGCTCAAAGCAATCCAGTAGATTACTAACAAGTGGATGCTGTGTAAAGGCATACATGTGTATTATGCAAATACAGCTAATTCCATACAGGCAGATGAAAAAACTATATAGGTCTAGAGGCATCTTGCTGTGGTACAAACTATGTTTCTATAAGTAAACCTTCCCATACCCCAAACAGCTAACTCAATACAAGGAAACTCTTACTGTATGGCTGACCACTTGATGACATGTTTCCAAATAATCTTGGTCAACAGGACTACACAGACTCATGTGCTATTGGATGAGGGAGGCCAGATTATTAATGTGTTGGTGAGTAGCTGTGGTGGAGAAGAGCTCTGATCAATTATTTCTTTCAAAGTAGAGACATTTGTAGATTCAGGCCAAAAGAAAATGGCACTACAAATCAAAGTAGGCATGGAGTACAACAGATTGAAAAGGAGGCCTATAGTTATAAGAAAGAAAGCCCAATCTTCTAGAGATTTTGCAAAGTTTTGTAACAAAGATGTTGGACTAGGGAGCCAGATACCACACTTTGATAATCCTACAAAATTCAAACTTTCAGCTAGATGAAAGGTCTAAAGAGAGAGGAAGTAAAATATATTGAGCAGCTTATTTGTGATCTACCACTAAGTTGGAAGCAAAAGTTTTGTAAAAATAAGAATCATGGTAACATGCAGAACTCATTGTCAACAGATAAAAATAATGTTACACCAATTTTTTTATACTAATGAAGCGTACAATCTAGAGTGAAGAAAAAAAAAAAAAGAAAGAGGTTTGCATCTCACTTGACTGGAACGGCAAAGGTACTACTTCAGCATGGCTAAAAGTTGGCCTCTGAACAGGACACATGGTGAGATGTGGGTTAGTAGAATTTAGCATGCAGGAAGATGTGGCCAGTACTGGCACTCTCACCAACTTGTGATGCAGTTATGATCAAATTCCCCACTGTGACTGTACAAGCAATGCAAAATAGACTTTTGTACAGGTTCTAGTGTCCAAGTACGATGAGACAAAGACACATCAACTAGCAGAAGGAATTAGATGGGGGAAAATATAACCTAAAATCATAAAAGTTCAGGACTTCTAAGTCAGGCCAAGAGTTACTATTCATAATCAAACAGAGCAACTCATCGCTTTGGCCCCAAAATAATACAGTAAGATGCCAACACATGTTAATTTCAGAAATATGACAAACCCACACCAAAAATTTTGCATATATATAAATATTATGCTTATTACACCAAGCTCTCCATGCAAACTGGCTTGCCTGTTGCAACTCCTACACCAATTTAGAGAAAAACTGGGATGTCTCTGTATGGTTCCTATTTACAGCAAGCCGGTGAATATTCTGTGGTGCTATCAGGCCACATTCCAGTAACTTTCCTCTAGAAAGACAAAGAAATCATTGGGGGAGGGAAGAGGAGACTGAACAATGGAATTTTCCACTTAGCCCACTTGAAATCAGCTTCACTGAGCATTTTTCTTCAAGGCAAACAAAGCCTATGCAATAGAGATTCCCAGAACCCTCAAGAACACCCTGCTACTAAAACCCTCCAAAGAAAACAGTAAAACAATGAATGCTTTTCAGTGTTTATCCATCCCTTCCATTCTACCAGACTTACACTTCCATGAGCTCATCAAATAAACATGAACTGACATGAATGCAAGTTATCATTTGCAGGCTGAATATGCATAAATCAGCTGAAGGCAAGGGAAGATGATGGCGCTTAGCACCTTAGAGAAAATAAACTTACAGGAAAATTATATAGACTAATGCTGTAAGACAACCTGCATCGGGCCTGGTAATTATTCATAAAAATAACAAATAGTTACTAAACCAAAAAGCAGTATTTTTCTGGGGAAAATGCCATTTTTTAAAAATAAGTAATGTGACAAAATTACACATTAATGGTTCCAAATAGCCCTCTAAAGAGCCTGCTGTACCAAACCTTGTCTAAATATGTTAGCAGGATCACCCACTACCACACTTGGTTTATATATTCTTTACAATACCAAAGGCTCTACTGACTGAAGGTTTCCCCTGGATCAGAGATCTCTGCTTTGTAAAAACAATTTCCAGCTCCAGTGTCCAGTTTCCCTGTCAGTCTTGGCTTTGCCTTCACACCTTTGTTGCAACAGATTATAACCATCATGCCACTCAGCTATACATATGATAACCAGTGATGCACAGCAATGCTGGTTTTAATTCATAAGTACTATCATATGGGGTTGCAACTTTCTGCATTTGAGCATAAGACACAACAGAGTCACATAAATTTCATATGGTTTCCTGGGGCCGTAGTTTTCTTTTGACTTAAAACAGCTTAAATTCAGGCTGGTGCCAAAAGAAATAGCACTATTCCCCAGATCACTCATTCTTGTCATCTTCCTTTGACCAATACTGGCATTTATAGGCTGTGTGGTGAACCAGCAGGGAACTGATCTTACCAAAAACTAACCTGAGCAGGAAAAGACAAAACCCCCACCTTTTCAGATCACCTATAAACTGATTCACCTTGTTCGTCATGCCCAAGGGAGACTGAAGCTATGAGCAACAAGAAACAGAAGAGACAATGGGAATCTGGCTGTCAGCATCCTCCAGACTTCTATCCAACTGAAATAACAATGTAACTGAAGCCAGTTACATTGACATCATTCCTTTTCAGAAAAGAAACAAATAAACCACAAAACAGAAGTAGCTGCCAGTTATTCCAAATTATGTCTGAAGAATCTTAATTTCAAAAACTAAACAAACAGTGAATTCACATGTAGAAATAACTTCTCTTTAAAACACGATTTTCTGACCACGGAATCAAATGCATTTCTTTATTTTGCCCACAGACATATGCTTTGGCAGAATAATTTTTGAAATACCAGCAAAGTATACAGTAGACCCCCTTATCTTCTTCACTGTAACAAAAATTACCACGTACTTACCTAGAACAGAAAGGTCAAAATCCTTCCTCGCTTCTCCTGCAGCATTGGTCACTACGCAAGTATACTGACCTTCATCTGCTACACTTGTGTGTGTCAAACGGAGCGTTCTGCCCCCTGAGGAGAAAGCCAAAAACCATACAATCATTAAAGTCCTGCTCCAACCAATATGCTCCCAAATTGCCTGTGCTAACTCTTAATTTTTATTATGTCCTGGTTAAATTTTCAGCTTTAAATTTTTTTAATGTGCTTTGTTTTCTTGAACAAACAGTAAGAGAAAGTGACTGACCGTACCCCTACTCCCATTATTCCTGTATGTCTGCTCAGGCCCTTAGCTCCTCAATGCTTTTAGATCTGTGCTTAATATTGATCATACTATTCTTTCTAGTCAGTAACTTCCAAACTACCGTGACACATCTCTTTTTTTTCCTCCAGAAACTACATTTACGTGAACTTTGAGGCACCCAGACATTTTCTGAGAATTTCTGGAGGAAGTCAGAGACCAAACAGAACAATCACTGAAAACTTTGAGAGACATCTGTAGAGTTCGTGCAGAGAAAATCAAACCTGCTCCACACAGGTCACTCAAACTACATGCAAGGTGTACAGTGCACACATAATTCATTGATCAGCATAATCCTGTGACATCCACAAGGTCTTATTATTGGGATATGTCCCAGAAACTGGTCATGTGCTTTGAAGGAAGAAACTGCTGACCTGGTTAATGGATGTGCCTCTGCCCAAGGAATCCTACCTGCTGGAAGGAGTACTGTGAGACTGAGGAAGGCTCAGTTCTTGCAGCCTCATGTCACCCTGATCCCTTCGCCCATCCACACCCTGAACAAAGCCATATGAGAAGGAAAATGAAACTGATATCTGCCTGCAGGAGACTTTCTCTGGTATCACATGCCATAGCACACGCAGGGCTCCAGTGTTGAGGCAGGATATGATTTTCTACATTTAGCTAAAACTTAATAAAAGCTTTTCTCCTCCCTAAAGGAGCTATGCAGCTTACTGCATGGTCTGCAAGGAAAGCAGAAGTGGAATGGTGGGACTTTTTTCTCTTTTTTGATAAAGTATATGTAGGAAGCATCATCAAAAGGAAACATCAGCATTGTATCTGAATTAACAGATTAAAAGTTGCCAGTAGCGTGTCCACACATTTAAATCATCTGCAGTGCCAAGTATGTTTTCAATCAACAGAACCAAAATCTTGCTTTGGCAAAGTATTTTACCTCTTAAATTAGCCTAAGAGGGGGATTTTTTGTTGTTATTGTTTTTTGTTTTTTACAGATGTACAAGCACAAATAAAATTCCAAATGCCTTGTTGGTTACAGTCCACTACCACAATGTGTAGATTTCTGAAGAACTGCGCATAAGCACAAAGTTTGTTGGAAAACAAATCACTGAGTTCTGGCCTGTTTCCCCACTCCCACTGCAGCTAACATTCAGAGACAACAAATATCTTTTTGTCTCTCACCCTTCCTGACTCTGCAATCCAGGTGGTGATATTAGTGTGGGTGTAGAAATCAACAGACAAAACAGAAACAATCAAGCCCAGAAGAAATTATCTTTGTTGATGGCAACTTTGGACAGAAAGAAATGCATACCAACTCAGGTAGTCAGATTTATGCCAGATAATAATCACACACCCACTCCTCTTTCCATGTGCCATACATAAAAATGGGAAAGTTGAAGACAGGACTACTTATGATGTTAAAAGCTACATTGATGAAAAAAATCCTGAAAAAATCCAGCTTCAAATCCAGTCTTAAGCTAAGCTTCTAAACACCTTCCAGTTCCTTTACCTGGCTGATAGTTTTCCTGTGTTCATGCTGTAGGTTTGGCTTTGCATGGTGGCAATGTCAGAGTATTAGAAACTTTATTAAAACTTATTTTCATGAGATTTCTAGATATGAGTGGTAAACCCAAGATGAAAGAAACATCTCAGTTGTCATCTATACATCTCAGTCGTAACCAGATACTTAATGACTTCTATGCACTCCATGAAGCTGATCCCCAGACACATGAAGTCAATGCAAAATGTATTGCCTACTTGGCAAGCATTTCCCGTTTGTAATGTCAAGGGCTGCTAACTTAATTTCCTATTCTAAACACAAAGCTTTAACATCACTGCAGCTGCCAGTCAAGTCACTTCCCTATGGCATGAAGATGGTTTACAAGAGCAGGTACTGAGCCCCTCCTATTTCAGACACCTCTGTAATAAAAAAGCATCTGAACTAGTTCTTTGTAGGTTATTCCAGCTTGAAAAATCGCGACACCTGATGAATTGGATCTGTTTCTCTGCTTGCCTATCATAAATTTCTCCAGATCCCTTGGACTAATCTTCTTGCTAATGCAGCATTTTGTGTTGTCTTTGACTGATCATCTAATTCCAGCTTTTATTAGATAATATTCTGAAGATCAGATTCAGTTAGCTCCAAGGCCAGGAAGTATTTACATACATTAATTTCTGAAGTCATAAACAGGTTTCCCTTTGTTTTTATATAAAGACCCACGGAAATGAAAGATGTGTTTTGTTTACTGTCATAAGTATTCATTCTCTCAAAGATTTTTTTATCTTCAAAGGGTAAAATAACTGCAAAGAGGAAGTGGTAGAGAAAACTTATCAAATGGGAAAGCTAATGCAGTATACATGATGGCACTGACAAAGCAAGATGTTACCATCTGACATGTTTCTGGAAATAAGTATTGGACTAACATACACTAACAGCCAGAATTGTGTCTTATTCCATGTCTGAAACCAAATAGTTACCACGCGTTTGGCCCATACACATAAAGTTTGGTAGCAAATTTAGAAGTCTATGTTAGCTATTCACCAGGCACTCCAAACAATCTGACCCCATTTACTGAAAAGCTTGCCATTGAATAAAAGTTTCTCTCCTTTCCTTGTCTTTACAGATTATTAAACCAAGCCTTCTTTCATGTGAAATATCTGTGCTATAGATGCAGAGGGCCCTTCACCCCCTTACTTAAAAAAAAACCCAAAAAACAACAACAAAAAAACACAAACAAAAAACCCTACAGCTTTTTTACCTGAGAGGATTCGCATTGAGTTGTTCAAAGTGACAGGCCATCCATTCTTAAGCCATGTTATTGATGGCAAGGGAATTCCTGAAGCTTCACAAACCAGAGATACGGGATTCTTCTCCACAATGCTGATGTTTTCAGGCATCTGCAGGTAACCAGCAATACTTGGGGGAACTACAGAAAAAAATAAAGAAAAGCCATACTTCAGAACCAATAAAAATTATTTTTGCTCTCAAAATGTTCTGTCATTCAACTAGTAATTCACTGAAGCTAAGATAACCTTGGCACATGAAGAGCTACAAAACTGAGACATTTAATACTATATATTAATGACAATTTCTTACTGTGTAACAGCATGGAAATATTAAAATTAAATTCTATCAGTTCTATTACCTTTATTTTACGGCTTAAGATCACTAGTGAATAACAGTTTATAGTAGTTCTGTCCATTCTATGGTAATTATAATTTCCAGTATCTAATAAAACACTAGGGAAAATTCTAACACTGACAGAATTACATGTTTTTTCTAATGGAAAGAACAACCCCCTATTAAAATAACTACCACAAATTTATTTTTAGCTTTTCTTTGCTAGTAAGAATATTTCCACTTTTGAAGCAGTTCTGCAGTTCTACAGTTCATACTTTAGAACATAAAGCCTGGGGTCAGGAATTGACCAACATCCTCCAGCACTCTGAGCAGCTTGAGGAGGTTTGAAGTTTCTTTTTACTACCCAGAAGTTTGAAAATACAGTACAGCAAACACTACAAATAAAAAAATACATCAATAAAACTAGTAAATAATTTAGGCCTCTCATTTTCAATAATGAGAATTGCATGTTTATTTTCACAGTAAAACGTGAATGTTCGGTGTTCAATGAAATGTAAAAATCATATTTAAAAGAATTATAGTGGCTGTAAGATAAGGTGATGTTCCAATCAATTTCATCAAGTCAAATTATAGAGATGAATTATAGTTGGAGGTACCATCTTTAAATTCTTCTGATTGTGCAAAATAAGAGAACCTGATAATCAGGTACTTGAGATACTGGCTATCCTCAGGTAACTTGTCCTCTGGTAGTCGCCACTAGCAGGGTGTTCGCAGTTAAACCTTGATTTCTATCTCCCACCACAGAACATTTCCCACCACAACACTCACCCCCCAATATTGTCTAAAATTATACCATATCTTGGTTTTCTCCTTTCAGGAGATGGAGCAACTGGGGTGGATTGATATTAACAGGGACAGAGGTAAGATTTTAAAATATTCAGGAATTATACAATTGGATTTGGATTTTTGTAACACTGCAATGGTAACTGCATCACTGATCTGCAACTGAAACCACATCACGTGTAAAGCCTGCAATAGATACACATAGTGCATTTAGCCACACAACTACTTCTTGGGTGTCCTTTGGTAAACTTAAAGGTTTAGTTTGTTTCTGTTATGCCTGCCCCATTTTGCACATACTCACCGTGAACATTTAAATCATATTTTCTGTCAGACAGCCCTGCCACATTGGCAGCAACACAGACATAGCGGCCAGTGTCTGACACCTGGGCATTTTTCAACTGAAGAAAGTGACCATCTTGAAGTATCACTATGTCCCTTCCACTGACCAGCGGACGGCCATCCTTCATCCATGTTATTGTTGGTTCTGGAATGCCCTGTACCTTGCACTCCAAGGAAATTTCATTTCCTTGGGTGATGACAACTTCTGACGGGTGGCTTCCACTGTTTAGTATAGTTGGTCGAACTATGAAAGAAAAAGAAAAACAGTTTAGAAGCCAACTGGAAGCTACGTTTCAGGATCTTCACCTGGTTCTGAACAGAGCGACAACCAAGTTTGCCAGATCAACATTTTCATAAAGATCAGTTATGTGGGTTACTGCTGGCAAATCAGTTGGGGGAACTCTGCAATTCATAGCATTTTCCACAGGGTTGAGAAAAGACAAATAACCTCCCCTTCCCCCACCCAAAAGTAAAGTGGTTTTTAAAATGTAACTTACAGGCAATTTTTAAAATGCAAACAGGAAAAAAATAAAATTAAAAGACTGCTCCAAATGCTTAAAATAGATGCTGCCAATCTGTACAGATTTTTGAAAACTTTGTCTTTCATGAGATTGTTAAAAAATACCTGCTTTTATTCCTGACTGAAACACAGAACTTGCAGTAAAACTGGAAAATCTAAGTTGAATTAGTTGTCATCACTACTACAGTCTGGTGACAAGAAACATTACACTAACTAACCCCTAAAGGAGTCACATCCTCATAATCATCTGTGGTCAAACGCACTTTCAACAGGTAGTTGGACAAGCTGAGTCCCAAGTGCCAAAGTTTTAACTACTTAACATTTTCCTCAGAGTACTCTGAAATTGTCCTATAGCTAGACATTACTCTCTGAAAATCCTGCAGCTTAATATCACTGCACTGATAACACTTTCATAACATAACTATTTCAGAACTGGTAGACTATGAACAGAAATTTTCATGGTAACTTACCATATACTTGCAAACTGTATTCTTTCTTTGCACTTCCAGCTACATTTGAAGCAATACAAGTGTAAGATGCAGCATCAGACTTTTCAGCAATTGAAATCTGTAGCTGTCTGCCTCCAGATAATATCCGCACCCTTCCCGAAAGCTCAGCCACCAGTGGAGAGCCTGCAAGAGACATTCTTTCAGATAAAAACACAGAAAATGGTAATGAGCTTGCTCACATGGTGTGAAGTCTACTGGCTCATTTAAAAATTACCAAACTAGACAATTGTCCATTTTAGAATTGCTTTATCAGAGTTTTCCCAGACATCAGAAACTTCATGCAAGCAGATTCTGAGGACTCCCCGTATTAATTGCTGACTTCACGACATACAGCAACCTGATCTAAAGCACAGTTACTCTCACCGCACTCATATCCATCCAAAAAGTTTTGGACACTTCCACTGAGCAGCAAATTCAACACTTTCAGTAAAATCTGACTCATTGTCCGGTATATAATCATCTCACTCAGCACAGCCAGTGCTCAGAAACATATAATTTAGTCTGCACAGCCGGACCATCTGTGTATTGTGTGTCATACAGCACATGTGCATACACTTCTGCCCAGGAATCCTCAGCAGAAACGTGACAGCAAAATAATATTACATTCTCTGAGCAAACCTTTCAGTCTTGGAGACCTCAGATTAGGCAACTATCTTCATCTTTACAAACTGCAGGAAGACTTCGTGACAGAAAGAATACACCTACCACTGATAACTTTTACGAGCCAAATTTTTCATTTCCCACTTGTACATTTAAAATCCTGTGTATGAACAAGTGCACCAAATGTCAAAGGTGATAAAAATCTCAGTCTTGAGTAACATTCTAAACTGCACTACTTTCTAACTGCCTTTCTAGACTTTCCAACAGGTTCAAGTTTCCTTCTGTCTGAGTGTATACACTTTGGCCTTCCAGTACGTTATTAGGACATATTAGAACACAGAATGCCTTTTTGGCTTCCAAGAAATAGGGTTTAAAAAGAACTTGATAAACTTCATCTTCTCTGAAAATTTTACGCACTTAAAAAAGTGTTTGTTAATAAAATTTGCTCTTTATATAAGCCATAATTAACTAAGGTAGGTACATACCATACCGTATTGTGCCTTCTAGAAAAACACAGATGAATCAGTAAGACTGATTAATAACACAAGAATTACCATACTGAAAGAGTTCAAGATCTTACTTTGTCTAATATTCTGCCTCCAACAGTGTCCATGCTTAAAAGAAGGTGTTAAAAATACCTGCTTTTGTCTACTGATTCATTAGAAGGTGTTTGTCAATGTTAACTTTAAGCCCTAAAGCAAAAAGGTGTGCAGACTAATCTTAAATATTAAGATGGGATGAGAGAAAAGTTCAGTAAATCCCAAAAGCAATTACTACAACTAGATGCATTTTCACCACTTGGCAGTATGTCATGGTTACAAATTTAAAAAACAAAACAAAACAAAACAAAACCAACCAGAGGATACGTCTATGTTATGCAGTGGATCACAGGGCAGAGACCCTCGACTCAGCACCACAGGATTTCACAGTGACTCACAGCCCTGCTGGCTGGGATCCACAAATAAGTCTTGATGCTGTCTTGCTGCACCACAGTAAATAAGCATATTGAGAGGGGTCAAGTGCTTCACTAACTGTTCATTTTTAAGCCAGCTCAGGTATCTCTGCACTGTGCTTCTCTTGCACACCTTTAGGAATAATTATACCTAATCCAAGCACAGGTGAGTGAGAGAGAAGCGAATAATCTACTACTGTAGTTCATTTTACTCAATGTCAGGACTGTTTAGATATCTGCATGTTTGAACTCCTCAGAACACGCCATCTAAAACGTTCACAGGAAAAAAGATTGGCAGGTCAGAATTATCACATTTGCTTTGTAAAACAGGCAATAGTCGGTTACTCACCATTCTTTTTCCAGGTGAGACTGGGTGGTGGGATACCACTAGACTCACATATCAGGCTTATCAAGCTCCCTTCAATTACTGTCAGTTGAAAGATGTCATCTGAGCCATAAATACTTGGTGACACTGAAAAGAAATGCCAAATAATTGCAGCATTTGAAACAAAACGCTATCAGCCAACAGTAAGACTCAAATGACCTTCACACAAATTTGTCCCATTGCGCTCTGAAGCAATTACAAGGATTGTATTCTTTTGCTGGCAATGCAAACCAGATCCTGGGTAGAGAATAATATACTTGCCAATGACTGCATCTATCACTCTGGTCTGGTACATACATAGGCTCTATTTCTGGCTGACTTTTGAATGGACTTCACGGAACAAAACCATTCCTGTTAATTATGTAAACTGACTCCAACTCATTCATGGCCTTAGCTCACAAACATACAGATATCATCATTAGCCAGAAAGTGACTTTTAAAATTCAGCCAAACTTTTTCCTTTGAATTTTTCCTGCAGCAACATACTGGCTGCCACATCCAAAACTAAGGACCTCATCCCTTTGACTGCCCTACTGTAGCAGAGTGCCAGCTTCGTTCTACAGCTCTGCGACTGTAACCCAGTTGCAGACAAAAGGGACCACTGTTTTCACTCTGATTCTCAAAGTCTTAAATAACTTCGGTTCAACCACTAGGGAAGGGATAATTGCCTTCTTGAAATGAGGGAACCATTTTCTTCTGATGAAAATTGTGTAGGTAACACTTGAAAAGAGACCAAAAAAAGCAGAGGAGAACATAGACCGAAACTGGCAAATAAAATCTCACTAGTGAATAACTTAGCCAGCACATTTTTTATGCACATGACAGTAGACAGCTTCTCCTTCTGAAACTTCAAACTCTTTATTTAGCAGCAAGCAGATGTATAGGTTTCAGAATGACTGACTGCAAAGGGCTTTATTGTACTGTACTGGCTTCAACCTTTTATTTGTCCTGCTTCTGGTAAAAAAGTTTGTGCCATTCTCTAAGGAGGTACATCTTATATTTAACACATGGGCTGGTTCCTGGAACCAGAGTTCGCTCTCAGGATCTCACCAATCCTCAGAAGGATACATTTCCTGGATTTAAAACTTAGAAATATGGCAAGCAGCACTTTTTGTCCCTGGGTGTAAACAAAGACTAGAATTCTAAACACTTATCCACAGATGACTTTCACAGGCAACTTTTGGTTTCTATTAAGCTTATTCCATTAAAGCTGTTAACTAGCAAAGAATTATCCCTCCTCTCAAAATCCCACTGATACTGTCTCATTGCACAAAAGAACAAATCCATATCCGTCCAGCAGCAAAGGTCCTCCTACAACACTGCAGGTTTTAAACCTGGGGAGGGAGAGTTGAAGGTGATATGATGCTTTAGTATGGGAAAATTGCATGGTCTTGCATGGTACTACAATATCCACCTCTAATTTAAATACCAGGAATGTTTCTTTTTAATAAAGAATGACAGAATTCTGTGCTAAAAATTATAGTTTTATCATTACAAAACGTGTTATATCATTCTAGTCTTGTGATTTCAAAGCAAGAAATTAATTTGTAACAGCAAAAAAAAGCCACATTTCAATTTGCATATGGAGAGAAAATGATGGTGCAAAAACACCCACTCAAAACCAATTATTAAAAAAATGTCCTAAGCCACATTCATCATCTAGCCATGATGAGCCTCAGCAATTAAGTGTTTATGAACTACAGAAGGTTTTAGTGTCTCATGTCATAATTTCACTCTGAGCTCTGTTCCAATTCCTGGAATAAGCTTAATAAATCTTACCCCAAATATTGACATTATAGTTCTTTTCAGTTTTCCCAGCTACATTTGTCGCTTCACAAGTGTAACGGCCAGTGTCCTGTACTTGAGCTCCTTCAATCTAGGAAGAAAATGAAAATCTGGATTTCTTCTTCTTACACTATTATACATGAAACTTGCAGGTAGAGGTTGTTCAGGTTTCAATTTTTATTTTTACATCTGTATCTCTATATATTAATAATACAGTACTATTCCTGCAAAATCTGTACACAAACATCTAGATGTCCCATGACCTCCCTCACTCCGCACCCGCTAGTCTCTACGGCACCAGAGTGCGTAATGCTATCCAATCTTTAATGGGTATCCAGTGCCTTCATGGTGGGTATACTCCCCAGAAAGCAATCGCCACCAGAGCCTGACTACCGAGTTTACCTTCAGTACACTTCCATCTTCAGAGATGCTAAGACCTGGCTTCTTCAGCAAGGGTCGTCCATCTTTGAGCCACGTCAGCACAGGTGGGGGAATAGCGTTGCTCTGGCAGAGCAGCTCCAGTGCTTGGCTGATGAGCACAGAGACATTTTGTTCCTCTCCCATGATGTTTGGTGGAACTACAGCAATAAATCAAAACAAAGGACCTCTGGGCATTACAGGCTTCCCAGAGTAAATATACAGTCCTCATTTAACAAAAATAAAATGGCAGTTACTACCTTTCTCACGCACAACTTAAGTCTCCTTTATATCACAAAAAGTACCGGAATAATTTTTGTTACTTACAGAATAACATCTACACAAGATACATGCTAGTGAGATATCAGCTACAGGGAAACCATGTAGACAAGCCAAGACTAGCAAAAAAATACTTGAAATATAGCTAGAAAGGAAAATCATCAGTATATACAGAATGGGGAAGTATATTCCTGCTTAAAAAAAAAAAAAGAGAGAGCACTAATGCATGAAAAGGTTCACAAGATGATAATCAGACCAAGAAGCTGAAAATGTCTTAAACTTTTCCAAGGCCAAGATGGATATGTGACTTTAAGGACAACTCTGACTTTAAGAAGAATGTTGTACAGAGATGGCCAAATACAGAAGAAAGAATGAGAACTTACATGGTTCCAGCCAAGTGAATAGGTTAGTGACTTAACCATCAAGTCACAATCTACAATTACTTTATGGTCTACCTGTTTTGTGTGGTATCTGCTAGCTAATTATTGCAATTGTTGACACTGAGCATTACACTTAGGTTTCTACTACAGTTTCAGTGATAACCTCATTATTAGACCACTATTTCCAAACTACAGGGCAGAAAAATCAGCTTTTGGAGTGAAATTTTTCTGTGTGGAAGAAAAAAAATCCAAAACTTGTGGACATTTAAATTGAAACCAATTAGCTGTTCTTGAATAGTGTCAAGATTTAAGAAAACACATTTTTTTCCCCCATTTTTAAGATTATTTGGGTTTCCACCGTCAGAAAAACAAAGCAACTGAGAAGGCAACTGAGAACTAAACCTTGGAAGATGGCAAGTCCATAATTTTCCATGGGGAAAGTGTTTGTGGCTGGAGTCAAAAAGAACACGGAGGAAATATTAGACTGACAAGATGAGCTTAAATGAAAAGATTAAAGACTGAAAACTGTTTCCCATCTATGGCTTTGTATCAGTATTCATGGCTGAACTGAATGTCCTTTGGTAACGGCATGCGGTCAGAGGAAATCTTCTGAGTCTACCGAGGCAACTTTGAGTCATTGACAGAACATTGCCACAGTAAGAGTTTTAAAGTATTTTGGAGACAGACACATACAGACTTGGAAAACAGAAGGACCGGTGTAGGCTATCATGCCCTGAGCTGATGCTGCTTACCACCAGCTCTCTACCGGACATTCCCTCTATCAGATCAGAGCCAGCAAGAGAGAATTTGGGACAGTTTGTCATGGATGCCGCAGCAAGTCAGGTGGCTTTGTTTGCATCCCTAACACAGGTAACTACAGCAAACTGCAGGAAGCAGAAGTGCTTTTACTGAGCTGCTCAAGCACGATCTCGAAGAGAATTCCTGTTCATGACCTTAATGGCATATACATTCTTAAATCCTTAAAGCAACTCATAGGGATTCCCTTTCCTTTCTTATAATTTAAAAACATAAAGCATGTTCATTGTAAACTCCTGACATTAATACAACATTAGATCTGCAATTAAAATATTTACAAAATCAAACCACTCCTAGCAAGAATTACTTTGTCTGGTTACACATATCCAGTGGGACTTTTATGCTTGTTGTGTACTAAGACTGTTCAGCTTGCCCCAGAAAAGTTGACCAGGGCCAAACAGAATAACCTTTATTGTAACATTTCCTTCACTTTTTAGTTTTGCAATCCATTACTGCAGAAATTGCATGTCTGATTGCACAAACTATGAGGGTAAGAAGAAGGGAAGCAGTGAGACTGTCTGCGAGAAATACTCTGGGCTTCACTCTGAACAAAAAGATACTGAATTAATTAGCACACGTGAGATTATAAAATGTCCCAAAGTGGTACTCAGTAAACCAG
The DNA here is from genome assembly GCA_008711295.1 of Anarhynchus alexandrinus. Lineage (NCBI taxonomy): Eukaryota > Metazoa > Chordata > Aves > Charadriiformes > Charadriidae > Anarhynchus > Anarhynchus alexandrinus. Next base: position 977,671 of record VUYV01000113.1, read on the forward strand.
CAATACAGTTCTCAAGATGTCCTGAAAAATAACATTAACAATAAAGCTTTGTTTTTCTTGTACAGGAAGTACTAAGCAGAGCAGCTGATTTCACAGTTTGGAAATAATTTAGGGAAAAGTCTGGTCTCTGTGGATAAGAAATATAGTAACTGAAAAAAAAAATCTGTTTATCTTACTTTCTTTGTAGAATTCACAAAGGCCCAGATTCTTTATGAGTGTTATGGAACTGAAAGTTGGAAGCTGATCCATTACTGCAGAAGGCAAATTTATTTCCAAATACTTTTCCACCAATTACTTTTCCTCTCAGCTAAATGAATTGAAATGTGTTCAAAAGGAAACTGAGTTTATGAAACAGAGAGAGACAGACACTAAAGCAGTTGTTTCTGAAGGAACAGGATTTAAAATTAATCTAATTATGCTCATGGTAACTATATGTTACCCAGATTGTTCCAACTGCTAGACTGGCTCAGCACACTGCAGATTTCTAACCATCTCAGCTCCAACTGCACTCCAAATTATTTTCCTCCTGTGACTTCTTAATTAGATTACCCATATGAGCCAAATCCTAAGAGTAATATTACTTTTTGGTGACAGCCTCACTCAAGATGGCCCTGCAGCTGAGCTCAACCCTGGCCAGCTTCTAATACAATAGTAATTTTAAACATACACAACTTCTAACTACCTCTTTTCATTTAATCTGGCTAATGTGGACAGAGGTTCCAGAAATTAAAAGAGAAATAATAAATATATCCATGCCACTTGTGTGGTTATGTATACATACACACCTGTCCTCAAACTCCGAAAGGGACCTTGATATCGCTTGTTCTAGACATAAAATATTCCAGCCCACGTTAACCTTGGCTTCCCATGCCAGAAATCTGACTTTCTGACCTGAACCCTTGCAGATGCAAAAGTAGCCATGACTCAAGTCATGAGTATCCTAACCACAGTGCATTTACAAGGAAGTCAATTCTGAAAGCCAAACTTGAAAGCAAATAACCTGGCCAGCTGTCCTTATTCACCTTAGAAAACATCCAAACTTCTAACTTCTCTTGCAACATTTTCCAGACTTCTTCTTAGGATTGCCATAAAGATAGAGATTGGCAGAGCCAAAACAGTTCTCTCTCCACTGCCGTACTGAAAGCAGAAGCAAAACCACAAAGATTTCCAAAACCCTCTCTCCACATCTGGTACCATAAGATTTCTAAAACAAATGGCAGATCATTGTTCATCCTCATTTTAGTGGTGTACAAAACCATTGAGCTGTCCAAGGAAACTTAAAACCTGCTACAGTCAAACTTCCTGGCATTCCTCCTGGCAGTATGTCATGTTCTTTGGTATCTGCACATCACCAATGATCTCTAAGAATGCAAAGGCATCTTATCCAAGTTAAAAAAATATCAGGATGAAGCTCATACAAATTACAAGAAATGAGAAGGAAGGATGAATTTACATGAGTTCACTCAAAATATTTCAGAATTAACTTACTGACATAATTCGGAAAACTGACAAAGTACAAGAGAGATATATTTCCTGCTTCTTGAAGAGACAGAGTTGACTGCTTGGGCTCACTACAGCGCCACTATTAGCACTATAAAATAACCCACCATTTAGGCAAGTATAACAAGGCTTGAAAATGGAATAGAAACTGGAGAGCTGTATGGCAAACTCACATTAACTCATTCTGATTGAATAAAGACAACTGAGCTCTGGCCACAATAATATCTTTTGTCTGTGGGATCTACATTTTTTTACACAAAGACAAACACATTTTTTCTCCTATCATTAACAAATGAGCCTTTATGTATTAAAGTTGGAAATTCACTGTTGCAGCTACATTTCTTCAAGGATACACAGAACATATTTACATACTTTAATACATGTGTACGTATGTGCATATATATATTTTTACTTACATACACACATGCACACACCTCTTCATCCCTTTGCCTTCCATTATGGGTTGGAACCATTTTTATTCAATGTTGCTAAAGGTCTGGGCACCACAGTGTGTTTAATTAAAGCTCCAGGAACAGTTTTNCAGAAAATCTCACCATAAACTTTGAGATCAATATCTCTTTGGCTCTCACCCGCAGCATTGACTGCAACACAAGTGTATTTTCCTGTGTCACTGATCTGAGCGCTAGTCAATGCCAAGACTCGGCCCCCAGACAGAACCTGCAATACAAGCATGACACATTCAGTACACACTCCTCAATGTAAAACACAAGCAGACAGAAGTATTAGGTTCCATTTGAAAATTAAATACTTGTTTTGCCACTGCTTCCCACCATCCCTCTGTTCCCTCCACTCTTCCCTGCACTCTGTCGTTCTCTTTCGGTCGAGACTTGCAAAAGCAGAAGTCTAACTACATGCAAGTTCCTAGGGAACTCCTGGCATTCGCAAGTCTTCACAGGATCTCGACATTCCTCCCTTGTACCAGTTTCAAACATTCTGTCACACCATTTTTCTGTGCCCTGAGTTGTCCCCATAGTATACAAGTTTCCCCTCTTTTCTTTCAGATCGTAAAATTAGCTTTCAAAAAGCAACCATGCCCTCTCCTTTTAACTCTGAAATATCTCCTTACATCAGCGGTCGGTCTTTTTTTCTGAATTACTGTTTTATGTAATGAGATATTACATGATCTTGAGCTCTGTGGTTCTCTTCAGCATAGGAATATGGTCCAATTTCCTCTTCTTGCCAGTAAGTGAAAAAACTTATTGATGCAAACTCTTACTCGGTATGAAACCAGTTGAAAGGACCACCTTATTTCAGTATATCTATGTCTTCCACTTCACACAGTAATTACCGGAGCTAAACTCATACCAATAACCTAGAGCAAAAGGCCTTATTCTTTCATTCCAAATCCTCTAACTTATTCTGTTCCATTAAACTGCACTGGCTTAAAAGTCTCCTACCACAAAAGGAAACAGCACAGATAGCAGGATTTGAAACCAGTACCTGTAGTCCATCGCTAAAGCTGGAAACAGGGCTACCATCTTTCAGCCATGTCAGAATAGGTGCCGGGATGCCTCTTGCTTCACACTCCAGTCGCACTAGATTATTAACCACCACTGTCACCATGTCACTGCTGCCAGAGATTGATGGTGGGACTAAAAAAAGAAAGACCAAAACCAAAGCTGAAATAGCTACATAAGAGTATTAATCACAATGAAATTAAATGGGCCGCTCACTTTTGGACATTATTTCTCTTTCTGCAAGGCACTACATTATTGGAAAGATTTCTCATGTTACTCCTACTGAACTCTTGCCATTTGTTTGCTCTGTGCCAAATCCCACTCCTTCCTTGCATAAGCAGTCAGATAACTTTAATGAAACTACTGTGAGCAAGGTAAGCAGGACTGGGCCCACAGCCCAGAGGACAGCTGCAAAACCCAGGAGCCAGAATATAAAACCAGAAAATATTCCCTCACACTTTTATAATACTCCATTTAGACCTTGTGAAAGGCATTAAGAGTGGTGGGGATTAAGGAAAGAAGTTTATCATATAAACTGCATAAAGCAAATACATACCCAGAGTAATAAACTGGCCTTGCAGAGCATATGCGAACATTTACCAGATTAGACTGTATAACATCTGCCTATCTGATGATAAAAAACATCTTAATGGAACATCTCAAAACACTTACTATAGGCATACAGTCTAGCAAATTTTGTAGAGCTATGTTAAAAAGGGAGATGAAGCATTAAAAAAGGGAGATGTTCCATTTATCAGGAGAATCAAAACAATTTTATTTGCTCCTACCACTAATAACTCAGTAATAAATGTTTACAGTCAGTATCAGTACAAAGTCACACCTAAAAAGAGATGAGAATGCTGTGATCCACTCATACATATCCTATGTGAGGCAAAAAATGTACAAAATTCTCTACTCTCTATTCATTAATAAATTCAGCAACTTCTAACAGCCTGTAACTCAGGCTACCTACTCCTTAGACGAATTGCAGTAATAGCAGAAATGGCAGAAAAAAGGCAAATGTGATTTTATAATCTTTTTTCCCCACACATGCACACCGTTTCCCTATTTCACCACAATAGCATCCATTGTTCTCAAATGCCTGAAGAAGTTATAGTGGTGAGAAAGAAGTGGAAAAAATTAATACAATGAAATCATATGAATATACTAAACTGAAATTCAACCTGCTTCCTTCAGTAGGCCTGCCTAGTTTCATTTAACGTTAAGCCTGCAGTACCAAGCATTGTTTTTAATGCAAAAAAGATCTGGTAATTCTACCATAGCTACTGCATCCACACTATTAACAACAGAAGTTGTTGAATATGGCCAGTGATCGACAAACATGCACAATGCCAACAACCATACAGAAATCCAGAAGAGGCTTTCAGCAAATGCAGCACAACTTGACACTTCAGAGTCTGTTCTACATTAAGTAGTCATTCTTGCTTCCACTATTAAGAGGGGAAAAAACTCCCTTCTCAAACTCATAAACTCTAAGTAAACTGGATGATAAACTTGCTTATGGTAAATTCAAAAAGCACCCTATTGTAAGCCTGGCATGACACAAGCTGAATTAGGTAGGTTCATGGATAGGTGTCTCAGCTTCTTTTGATGCAATTAATTCTGGCTGCTACTGCATATATTCTGTTCTGGAAGGGGAAACAATTTTATGTGTCAAAGTCAGAAAGTATTAGTTCCCTAGAAAACTCTGGACATATTCACTGAAATTCCTTCACCCATAAAGAGACAAGCATATACTTAGGACTTATTTTTCATTTTAGGTTTAACCAGAATAATGAAATTGGCTCTAAATATTTCCTGGGAATTAATCACTGGGTGGGGTTAATTGCCTTTGACCATGTCTTGAGCCATCAGTTTTTCCCATGATGGTCATTAATTCCATGGAAACATACTGCCCAACTCATTATTTGTTAATTAACATTAATAGGAACTACATACTCTGCATGCATCTCAGCTGGGGACATTGTGCCAAATTTGGGCCACGGTTTTGCATGGAAGACTCCCACAGAAAACCTGCTACATGCATATGCATGTAGCAAAGATAAGAATTTGGATGACAGCCCCATCTAAAAGTCACTGAAATCAGTGGAAAAGCTCCAGTTTGGCTTTTGATCAGATGTCTCATGTCTGCAAACACCCACACTTCCACTTCATCTTATTATACACAGTACATTTTTCTTTAAAACTCTTGGATTATGAAAGAGCATTTGATCTGTGTCCTTTCTTTATCTACTGTGAGCTTTAAAGTTATCTACAGCAAAACCCAGCATTGCAAGGCCTTCCAAATTGCTGAAGTGATAACCTAAATACCTTTTCCACAAATCTGGTGCGTCTGCTCATTCTTCCTAGAATTGACTTCATAGAATCATAGAATGGTTTAGGTTGGAAAGGACCTTGAAGATCATCAAGTTCCCGAGTTCCAACCCCCCT